>CM023484.1:1976170-2400302 GCA_013339685.2 Hyalomma asiaticum
GAACGCTGCAATGAGCGTGGTAGGTTTCAAGGTGGGCTTCAAACGAAGAAGCAAAGAAGTGAAAATGGTGCAGTTGTCACCCAAGACAAATCGGCGCACAATACGTAGGAGCCGCCGAATGAAAGGGGGAGGAGAGGTGTACTCTGCGCGGAAGCGGTCCGAGGGCCGGTTGCAGTTATCTTCCCGTGCTCTTCACGGTGTAGCATTGTCGCGGGTGTGCCCAGTAAGGGGTCGTCTCGAAGTCTGCGAACAATGCAACGACGGTAGCGCAGGGAAGGCGATGGCGAGGACAGTGGCGCCATGCGGGGAGTCGAACAGGTGCTTCGCAGTTTGCGTTTCCTGTTCAAGAAAAGCGTTCCGAGCACGACCACAGCGAGTACGTCTCAAAAATGGGAGACAGACCGAGGTTTTTCAATGGAGGACTTGTTCGAAAGACACTTCTGTTTATTTGTTTATTTTGGCTTTGGAATGTGGTGCTTCTTGAGATTGTTTAGGTGATTAGTTCGAGGTTTGTTTTTTTGTTGTCGTTGTTGTTGTTGTTATGTGGGGTTTAACGTCCCAAAACCAGCTCTGATTATGAGAGACGCCGTAGTGGAGGTCTCCGGAAATTTCGACCACCTGGGGTTCTTTAACGTGCACTGACATCGCACAACACACGGGCCTCAACATTTCGCCTCCATCGAAATGCAGCCGCTGCGGCCGGGATTCGATCCCGCGACCCTCGGATCTGTAGCCGAGTACCATAGCCATTAGACCACCGTGGCGGGGCGAGGTTTTTTTTTTTTAACGTTGATGTTAGATTGAATTTTGTGAACTGTAACTTTTTTGTTGAGCCGATGGTCAGTGTGAAGGGTAAAAATGGAAAGTGAGAAACCGAGTTGTTTGTGGAAAGGTTAGTCGTGTGGTGAGATTGAAAGGTTCGCGATGTGTTTGACAGACTGAACTTGAAGGAGTACCCCATACCGCAAAAGTTTTGCAAGATTAGTGTTTGATTTGCGCGTCATTCAGTTCGAATGCAAGGAACCATGGCAGGGTTGTACAAAGAGTATGTAAACCGCAGGGGTATTTAAGGTTATCTTTTGGCATGAGTAAGTCATAAGCAATGGTCGTTAGTTTTCTAGCGTGTAATACTAGCGAGAGTTTTGTTTGTGGCTTTAGACTCATGTGTATTGTGCGGACGCTGGGAAGAAATCAGGTTAGCGTTTGTACAAGTACATAAATAGTGGCAGTGTTTTGGGTTAGCTTTTAAGCACGAGCGAATAAGTACAGATATACTTATTGAGTTTTGCGCATAACCTTAGTGAATTTTGTTTTCTGTTTGTTGCTTTAAAGGCATTAGCAGTGTGTGGATGAGAGTAAGGTTATTTTATATGGCGTGTCTTGAAGTGTAAGAATTGTGACCATCAAGTCAGAGAGCTAGTATTGTAGTACATCCGCGGAGTGGAAGTTGAAGTAGCACTAGGACGTGCGAAGGCGAATTTTGAATATGATTAATGTTCCTGCTACGTAGGTTTGTGATTATTTATCTAGAGCACGTTTGCGAATTTAGCTCTTGCTCTAATGCAGCTCCACAGTTTTCTTTCGTCTGCTCACGGGAACATGATGACTCACTTTGACGGCACTAAAGTTTGGGAACAAAAGGTCGGGGTCGTATGTGAGGCATTCACTGGTTTAGAAATGTGGAGCCTGGTGGATTTGTGGCACATCACAATAGCTCACACATGTAGTCCGTCAAGTGAACATGGTGACTAACGTAAACTGTAAGCTCAAATTAATTTAGGAATAGAGATTGGGAGCTTCAGCGAATGTTTCCAAATGTCTTGAGGGCTGCTTTCATTTAATTTGAGAAATGTAAGGCAGATTGGTTTATGTATTTTGGACTCGATGGCTCCTAGTGCGGGCAGGGCACTTCCTGTGCCTGTAGTTGTGCGTGTGCGCGTGTGTTTACGTGTGTGCCCAGGACGAGAGCCACCAAAGCATGTGTGAGAACTCCACATCGGAGCTTCCGTCCCACGGAAAGCTGATCGAACCCCGACACTTCGGCCGACCTGGTATGGTGGTCACCCTCAGGTCAAGTCTCCCGCCGGCGGACGGAGCTGTTACGACCGAGACATCGGAGACGGAGCGGCGCCACCAGAAACTCGTTGACGCAGGTGTCGTTATAGAAAAACTAGTCAGAACGAGCCGAGTGCCGGTAATGATTTTCTCATTACCTCCTCCCGGGGGTAGCGAGTGATCACCAAAAGGGGTCCTGCGGCGCCGTCGTGTGGTCTGGCTGCATACGGATCACCTTGGGCACCTTCGAACTTCAAGGGGTGGTCCACAACCTTCTTCCCCTTCGGACGCTCAACCTCAGAGTGGAGGAGAAGCGTCAACTGGATCCTCCCTAGAAGGCGTCACAGGACGACGCGAACTATTTAATCCACGGGAGAACCCCAGGATTGAGGATTGATTGAGATTCGGCAGATTCGGCCATCAGCTACCAAACATGCTGTAAATAAGTGTAAATATTCTCATCTCCAAAGCAACTCCTCGTACTCTTTTTCTCCTGCCCCGTGGACTCCTGGCCTGAAGGCGACACGAGTCCACGACAAATGGTGGCTGCGATGAACCACGACAACCGGTGGCAGCGGTGAGGTCGCGACAAATGGTGGCAGCGGTAAGGTCACAACAGTGGAGGCGAAATGTTTGAGGCCCCTGTACTGTGCAATGTGAGAGAATCCCGGGAGGTCAAAATTTACGGAGTCCTGCACTACGGCCTCTCATAATCATAGCTGGTTTTGTGACGTAAAACCCCACAAATCGAATCAATTCTCGACGCTCACGAGGGATTCTTGCTGTTCTTGATTACTGAGTTTACTCTGCCCAAGGCAGCCACTCGCAGAGAAGATACCGTGTGCGTGCGAACACAGCTGGTTGCTCCAAGATGAGAACAGAGATGCGTTTATGTGCGCAGACTGTGATAAGGCGCTGTGCGTAGACCCGTTTTTCAAGGAATACCACGTTCTAAAATATGAACAATTTGCAGTAGTTGCTTGATTCTGCCGCGGCCTCAATTGCAACGCGCACCAGTCTCCCGCGACAAAAAAAAAAAGGAAGTGAAACATCGATTGTAGTGCACACCCATATTTCGGGACACAGGAAAAAGGATGATCTTAGTAATCAACCTTCTTACTTTAATAAAACCAGATGCGGCACTCGCGTAATGAACACACTCGCATAATAAAAGCACCGGTAACATTAAACCACTGCAGTAGTCGATCCGCGGCGTCTCGAAGACGTTCGGCGCGCCGATTCATAGCTCCTGCGTCTTGATGAAACTTCCGCACGTTGCCGGGCGTAGCCGCGTGCAAGCGGCGGTAACATCATTTACTCGCAGTGGTGCATTCCTCTGTATTATCGCAGTTCCTTCGCGCCCGCTACCGCGTGTTGCCATGTGTGCTGCGCAGGCTTGCACAGCTAAGCCTAAGCATGGTCGGGGCGTGATCTCCAAGATTGCATCGCGGCAATCTCGGACGTCAAGCAGCGCGCACGGCTGAGAGGCTCTGCCTCAGCACGGATATCAGGGAAAAATGCGATGATGAGCCGATTTGCGGAAACATCTATTCTCCCGTTATGGCCACCCACAAACGCTATTGAAAGTTCGCGCCGCTGGGCATCTCGGACTTCGGTTAGCCGCAAAATGGCCAAGCTGGCACGGAGATTATCATCGGCCTACGTGTCATGTGCATCGTGGCATTATTGCGTGGGGGACCGGCGGCGACATAGAAACTACAGAAACTATGCGCGCCAAAGACCGCCGCGCCGCTAGTTCGTTTTTTCGGCAGTAACCATTCGGCAGCGCCCAAAGCGCGTAGGAAGTGGCCATTTTCCTACACGCCCCGGCATGGTAACGGTGTCGTTCATTCGTACTAGATTGTAACATGCATACGATTTTAGGGGCGAAACTCCTTAAGGTTTGGGTCTGTCCGTCCGTTGTTCCTAGTAACGCGTTACCTTCAAAGAAATGAATGATGCTACGTGTGGGAGGCGCGCCCTCGGTGCGTGCCTCCTGGCGCGCGAGCTCTCTCACTCTTCTATCTGCTGTCTTGTGAGAGAGAGAGAGACAGAGAGAGCGAAAGGCGTGCGTTGACTATGGAAACGCTCTTTCTTCGATGAACACGCTACCAGCTCGCAAAGAAGGAGAACGCGCCCTCACCCGCGAGACAAGCTTGACGCAGGCAGCGTCTTCTAGCGAGTTTCTTGATCGAAAAATACCGACTGCTCGCGCTGGAGAACCGTTCACCGGCCACCCATATATATATATATATATATATAGGCACTGGATCTTGACTTTCAATGAAGTGCCGGTGGGAGGTTTCACTTGTGTGTAGTTGAACCATGAGGATTCGTAGCGTGCGCATTAACTAAATTAATCCGGAACTCGGCACGATCTACGATGAACCTCCGGAGCATCGCCCACTCATCATCATTCACTCCGTGGAGCTGTGAATTTTTTTGGCCCTTTTTGTCGAAAAAGAAGTGTGCATTAGATTAGAGTAAATATGGTATAAGTGATGCTGACACCAAAATACAGCTCCCGATTCTTTTTAAAAAGAACAATGCTTTTCTGACCTTGCGCATTTTGTACATTCAAAATCCGCAGTTTCACAATTTGACCGTCTGGGAAAGCTTATTTCTTTTTGTTTGTTTGTTGTTTTTTTTTCGTTTTTCTTTATTTGACCCTCAAAGAACTGAACATCCTTGTTAGTGATGACATTGGGGGACATGGTGCCTACCCGTATCGACATGAAAGAAAGTTATGTGCCACTCGGAATTTCGCAGAAATACTCAGGGAGAGATCTCAGGGAATTTAGCGATGTCAACTTGGTAGACACCCTGATATCTTTCGTTTGGCACCGATCATGACACCTTCCCGTTAATTTTTGCTTCGTCATGCTCATGTCATATGTATTTCATGTCATGAACGTGACTAAGTCACATCTCTGGACCTGTATCTTTCGTTTGACACCCATCTTGACCTCCTCCCTTTACATTTGTTTTTGCAGTGTCATGCTCATGACATGAGCACATCATGTCATGTCATGAACATGACTATGACCAATATTACATTCTTCGACATGCACCTTTTGTTTGACACTCATATCGATTCCCTTCGAATAGTATTATGTTTCTAGAGTCATGCTCATGTCATAGCATGACATGAGAACATCATGTCATGTTATGAATGTGACTATGACCAATATCACATCCTTCGAGATGCACCTTTCGTTTGACAATCATCTCGATCCCCTTCCAATAGTATTACGTTTCCAGAGTCATGCTCATGTCATGTCATGAACGTGACTGTGACCAATATCATATCCTTCGACATGCACCTTTCGTTTGACACCCATCTCGACCGCCTTCTTACAGTTTCAAGCTTTTCCTTATATTATATGTCATTAATAACATGCTTTGCAAAATCAGGTCATTCTTTAATTGTGATTTGGTAATTATCATGGTGCACTCTCATTATCGTAGCCAGTCTAACCTACCTTGTGTGACTTACAAACATTAGTTAGCAATTTTCAATCGTTGATTGCTGGACATGCACACTTTCATAGTTATAGTCATGAGCATGCCTTATAGCCTGGCTATCATGCTGATTATGCCCGAGTCATGTCCGCGTTAAATCAAGGGGTCCTTTGATACGTTGTGTTACATGATTAGTCATTTATTTCTCAAGGCATCATTTCTTGTGATAATTTTCCATAATTTTGGAACCACACTCTTTAAATTAAGGTGACTGAAACATTCATCATCATCAGCCTGTCTACGCCCACTGCAGGGCAAAGTCCTCTCCCATGGATCTCCAATTATCTCTGTCCTGCGCTAACTGGGCCCAATTTATCCCCGCAAACTTCCTGATCTCATCTGCCCACCTAACTTTCTGCCGCCCCCTGCTACGCTTGCCTTCTCTAGGAATCCACTCCGTTACCCTTAATGACCAACGGTTGTCTTGTCTTCGCATTACATGGCCCGCCCAGGCCCATTTCTTCTTCTTTATTTCTATTAGTATGTCCCTAACATGCGTTTGTTCCCTAACCCACACCGCTCTCTTCTTGTCCCTTAAGGTTACACCTACCATTTTCCGTTCCATAGCTCACTGCGTCGTCCTCAATTTAAGCTGAACCCTCTTAGTTAACCTCCAAGTTTCTGCGCCGTAGGTGAGTACCGGTAAGATGCAGCTGTTATACACTTTCCTCTTCAGAGACAATGGTAAGCTACCATTTATTATCTGAGAATGCTTGCCGAATGCACTCCACCCCATTCTAATTCTCCTAATCACCTCAGCCTCATGATTCGGATCAGGGGTCACTACCTGGCCTAAGTAGACATATTCACTTACTATTTCCAGTGCCTCGCCAACTATCTGAAATGGCTGTACTCGCCCAAGGCTATTGAACATTACTTTAGTTTTCTGCATACTAATTTTCAGGCCCGCTGTTATGGTCAGTAATCATGCTTTGTAATTCATCTCCCGCGTTACTTAGCAAGGCAATGTCATCAGCAAATCGGAGGTTACTGAGGTATTCCCCATTAACCCTTACACCCACCTGTTCCCAATCCAGCATTCTAAATACTTGTAAACATGCTGTGAATAACATTGGAGAGATTGTGTCACCTTGTCTTACGCCCTTCCTTATAGGTATCTTGCTGCTCTCCTTATGGAGGACTATGGTGGCTGTAGAGCAGTTGTAGATGTCTTCCAGTAATCTTACGTAGTGCTCGTCTACGCCCTGATTCCGCAATGCCTGCATGACTGCTGAGGTATCGACCGAGTCGAATGCCTTCTCGTAATCTATGAAGGCTATATATAGGGGTTGATTATACCCCGCGCATTTCTCTATCACCTGATTGATAGTGTGAATATGGTCTATTGTTGAGTAGCCTTTACGAAACCCTGCTTGTTCCTTAGGTTGACTGAAATCTAAGGTGGCACAAATTCTGTTAGTGATTACCTTGGTAAATACCATGTAAACGACTGACAGTAAGCTAATCGGCCTGTAATTTTTCAAGTCCTTTGTGTCGCCTTTCTTATGGATTAGGATGATGTTAGCATTCTTCCAAGATTCCTGTATGCTCGCAGTCATTAGGCATTGCGTATACAGGCTTGCCAGTTTTTCCAGTATAATCTGCCCGCCATCCTTTAGCAATTCTGCTGTTATCTGATCCTCACCGGGTGCCTTTCCCGCTTGCATCTCTTTCAAAGCTTTCATTACTTCCTCCGTCAGTACTGGTGGAATGTTAGCCTCTTCTAAACTGCTTCCCCGTTCACTATTCTGGTTATCATGACTACTGTAGAGATCTCTGTAAAACTCCTCGGCGATTATCACTATCTCATCCCTATTCGTGATAACATTGCCTTGCCTGTCTCGTAATGCATAAATCTGATTTCTACCTATGCCTAGACGTCTCTTCGCCGCTTTCAGGCTCCTTCCGTTCTTTGGAATCTGGAATCTGACCCTGGCAACGTTTAACGCAAGAACTTTATCTAGTGAGGGAAGTATAGAAGTACTGTTTGAGGAATTAGCGGGCATTAAATGGGACGTTATAGAGCTCAGGGAGGTTAGGAGGACGGGTGAAGCCTTTACACTGCTGAAAAACGGGCACATCCTATGTTATCGTGGCCTAGAAGACAAAAGAGAACTAGGAGTGGGATTTCTGGTCAACAAGACCATTGCTGGCAACATAGTAGAATACTATAGCATTAACAAGAGGGTAGCAGGTCTTGTAATTAAGCTTAATAAGAGGTACAAATTGAAGGTGGTACAGGGCTATGCACCTACATCCAGCCATGACGACTAGCTAGTTGAACGCTTCTATGAAGATGTGGAATCGGCAATGGCTAAAGTAAAGACGCAGTACACTATTGTGATGGGAGACTTCAATGCTAAGGTAGGCAAGAGGCAGGCTCGAGACAAGGCAGTCGGGAACTATGGCGTGGGTCGTAGGATTGACAGAGGGGACTTATTAGTAGAGTTCGCCGAGCGGAATAATCTGCGTATCATGAACGCGTTCTTCCGTAAACGGGAGAATCGGAAGTGGATGTGGAAAAGCCCGAATGGCGAGCATAAAAATGAAATAGACTACATACTATGCGAGAACCCATGGCGTCGTGCAGGATGTGGAAGTGCTGGGCAGAGTTAGGTGCAGTGACCACAGGATGGCGAGATCTCGAATTGGGCTAGACTTGAGGAGGGACCGCAATAAGCTAGTACGAAAGACGCTGATCAATGAGCTAACTGTAAGACGGAAAGTCGAAGAATTCCAGATAGTGCTGCAGAACAGATATTCAGCTCTAACAGACCAAGCAGACAGTTGCGTTCAGGAAGTAAGCGATAATCTCACGCGGATTGTCAAGGAATGTGCAATAGAAGTAGGAGGTACGATCGGTAGAGAGATTATTAGCAAACTTTCCCAGAAGACGAAAGACTTGATTAGAAAGTGGCAAGGCATGACAGTATCAAATGCAATTGACAGAATAGAACTAGCGGAGCTTTCGAAGTTAATCAAGAAGCGTAAGACAGCCGACATACGAAAGCATAATATGGAGCAGATTGAGCATGCTCTAAAGGACTAAAACATTAAGGTTACTCTAATTAAGACATTAAGGCTCTCACCTTAATGAGTTGCACCATTGTTAGCAAAAGCAATAGTAGTTTTATTATGAGGCGAGTCATCTTACAAGAGTAACTCAAACAAAGAAGAGGCGACAATATTCCCGGTTTCCCAGTTTTACTGCTACCAACCAGCCCCGCTGATCCCGCCTTTGCCCGCACAATAACACGCGAAACAATGCCGATGGCAACTGTCCTGCTAATCAGTCAGATCCCACATACTCATAAATGAACCTGCATAACAATTCCGCGATGTTTACAAAGAACGAAAGCAAGATCTTGCTGAAACACACACAATGAATGCACGCGCCCGCACGGAGAGCCCGGCGAGCAAACAGCCCAAGATGGCGCCGCCGCTAGATGTCGCTTGCGGCACCTCATGGCGACGCCCAGGAGGGCTCTATTTGAAAGGTCTATTGGTGCCTTATTAGCCTTGAGATGTTCAGAGGCGTTGAGTCCGATCATTAGAAGAGTATGTATAAACATATAGAGACACTGGTTTCAACATGTGCGGTGCCTGATCTATGCTATGCAGGAGGGAGTTTAGTCCAAAACCTATGTAACTGCCAGAAAAAATAATTTTATTGGCGCAAATGCCGAGACAGGAGATCAAAATCGCAAGCACAAACGATGTTTATGGAGGTCGTCTCTCGTCTTTTCCCCCACCAAGCGCCGCCATCTTGATAACGTTTGAAAGCTCAAAGCTTTGACTTCCCGTTTCCGCTCACCTCACCTTCGATGACCACGCCCAAAAAGCGCAAATGAAAATGTCTGGCATAGATAGCTAGTGCACAAACACCGCCAAAAGAATTCTTCCAACACTGCTTCGAAAACATAGTCGAACCTGCCATTTCTGATCGCTAGTTACCAATATGCGATATGACAGTCATTAGTAAAAAGCAAAAATAAGCAAGCAAAAACAGGCATCCTCTGCTTTTTATAAGGAGCGAGCGGACGCAGTATATCGCAAGCTTATATTGCCAGTGATTAGACTGCGCGGGTGATGCCATCGCGTCAAACCGAACAAGTCAACGCGTTGAATCATGTAATATTGTACTGAGTGGTCGCGTGAACAGCGTAACCTCACGCTGGCAAGCGTATATTGCGCAAGCTTCGGCCAGTTTTGTCGTCGAGCAGAAGTGCGGGTCCCGTTCGGCACGTGCTGCACTCACGCGCCACTTCAACAGCTGGTAAGTTGCAGTGGTGTCGTCGAGGGAGCGCAGGTTAAGAAAAAGGTGGGGGGAAGAGAGAAAAAACAAAAAAAAGACAGCTGAAGATTTTGCAGCGCCTAGAGACTAAGCTGCTAGTTCTGATGAACATGCACACAATGCACTTGCCCAGCGACCTTGGCTTGGGCCATGCAACACACGTGATGTGCCCATTCACGTCACCTGCTGATGCAAGGCTTTTAGTGCACACATCTTATGTACCAGGGTGCGCGCTGTTGGGCACAACGTGGCCCATGCATCCGCGCCGTGTATCGATGGCCGCGTGCGCAGTTTGGGCAGGCAAAAAGGACGTCAACGCGTGCAGTTTGTTACATGTTAAATCATATGCCTGAAGATGCAGAGTAGTTTAAACACAAGCCAGGAACAGCATGTGTGCGGTCCATTCCCGATGCTGTCAACGTTGATGGCTAGCGCTCGCGGTCACTGCTGTGCCTTCGGGCGCGTTCTCACACGCTTCAGTAGCTAATATAAGCAGGCGTTTATTGCTGTTTCATGACGTTTTATTGGCTGAATTACGTGAAATTGTAAAATACTTTAATATTCATATCAATGCACGCTTTTCTGGCGAAACTGCGCGATTTTTTCGTGTGTTTGGATCATACGTTTTCTCGGGTAATGTGTTCAATGCCGCATTATTTTTTGAAAATGTATGAACGAGGTTCTACTGTACTACGGTGGCTTCGATGCGACTGCCAAGGCAATGGCCACTTCCTCCGCTTCAACAATGTATGTTGTGCGCACTGTGCCAGCCATGACTGACGATCTCGTGGCTGCCAAGGAGGAAGGCAAGACGCAGACGACGACGAAAGTTCCCCTGGGCGAGGGGTAACGTTTCACGTCAACGCAGACGATGGCTGCATGTACTTGTTACGAATCATGGCCACGTGGGCTCAACAGTGGGCGTCGTGGTGGACTGCAAGCGTGTGCTTGGTTAGCAGCTTAATGGAGAAGATTGCCCAGAGGGCTTGTGTCGGTTGGACAAAGTCTGGTGGATGAGAGGAGGTGTTGTGGCTGATGGAAGAGGATCCAGCGACCAGTCGGCGAGTGGTTAAGGCATTGCACTTAAGCGGTACGGTGCGCCTCAGCTCGTGGAGGGTGCTGTGCACACCGAGGCAAAGAAGGCACATTAGACGCACTGTGGGGAAGGCCGAGGGCTGTCTTACTGAGAAGGTGAGTGTAAGGAAGGCCGTAGGTGAGCTGTGAAATGACGAAAGCGTCAGTTAGGCAGAGTACCGTATTTACTCGCGTAATTTGGGCACTTTTTTCGCGGTTTTAGAGCTCCGAAGAGGGGGTGCGCAAATGACGCGGAGATTTCGCGAACACATTCGAAATAACATAATATAATGCAATGAGCGTGGTAACTTTTGGATACGATCTCACGTAACACTACAAAATGCTGGTGTAAGAGAATACAGCTGCTCTATGAACACTTTTCGCAGTCCCTTCGCGTTGAGAGCGCAGCACGTAGAAGGGTTTATGAGCCGCCTGCTGATGGCTGCCAAGATAGCGCGTGCGCCAGCACTATCTCGGCTGCCATGCCATCGTTCGGCAATGGAGCGACACCCCCTCCCTCGCGTCTTTTCATGCTCATTAAAAACGGGCAGGTCGTTTCCTCCCCGCATCGACGGCAGGTGTCCCGATCGGGGGGGTTTTATCGCATGCGCCCACCGAGCACGGAGATAGGCCGGGCTCGTTTGATCTCTGCTTCAGCCGTTTTCGTCGCCCCCACTTGCATGGTTTTATTCTGGCGACCGTACTTTGGGCTCCGGGGGCTTCCGGAGAAAAGAATTGAAAAAAGGGACATCGCACTCGCAGCCCCTTTTACATATTACAACGAAGCACTACGATAGAAGACGATGGAGACAGCGCCGAGGAAGACGACGTTCACTGACGTTCACGCAGACAGGGCTCCATCTTGTATGCCTGCGTTCTGCCCGTTGTACAAATCGTGTAAATATATATTAACTACAGTCTTTCTTCCCCGTAACAATATGAGTGCTCTCGCCTGCGCAGCAACGGGCGCAGCCGCGCGGCTGTTTTGTACGTGCGCGCGCGCCGGCGAGCTGGCTCAGGCGGGACGGGGAGTGCGAAATATGTGAGGATTTTTTTTTTAAATGTAATGCTGGCTAAATATCAGGGGTGCGCAAATTATGCGAAGGCGCAAATTATGCGGGTAAATACGGTAATTCACGTTCATGCATGCCTTCTTGCCAAGCCCGAACACAAGCTAGCACGTGCACAGTCTGATGAACCGAAAGTGAGCGGGTCAGTGGTACGAGTGTTGAGGCGGTTGGATTGCAGGCTAGGGTTGACACCTTTGGCTGGCTGGTTCATGTTGCTAGGAAGGGAAAACAGCGCTGAATTTTTGACCACACACACAGGAGAACAGATGACCAGGAAAGCCAGGATTCTGAATAGACACAACATACAAAGTGTTCACAAAACATTTAACATCCCTTAAACCCAGCACGCGGAGGTGCAAGACAACGGGAACGGGGGCGAGGGAAGTTGTCCTGAACCATGATAGTGGGATGGGGGGTGTCATGCTGGTTCACAGTTCTCTGTGTTATAGCTCTGAGACAGAGCCTCCGGGAAAGAAAAGGCGAAGCCGGTTTATAAGGAAATAAGCCAGAAACATTAAGCGAAAACTAAAGAAAGAAAACGAACGAGTTACAAACTACAAAAATATACCCTAGGTCACAAAGTAGAAGTCTCCTAATGTTCCGCTGTAACATTGGTAAAAAAGGAAACAGTCACCGAGGGTGTTGATGGCCGTGATGGCGTCATAGGGCACTCTCAGACGAGGTGGCGATGCTGACGAAGCCGGGCTAACATGCCTGCCAGCACGTTGGAACCCAGTAGGAACTGTGGCAGATGTGAGGCTCCACTCGAAGCATCGCAGAGGCTCGTTCCCAGCAGGGAAAGCCACACAGGAAGTCCCGCCTTCTACGGGCGGCTTAGGTCCGGAGACGTGGCCCAAGCAGCGAGGACCTGACCTGGCACAGTCATGGTCGGAACACCTTGAGGCCACGTACCTCTGAGTGCGTCGGGAACAGCTGGAGTGTCTTGGCCTTGTTGGACCTCACGCGTTCGGGTCCAGAACCCGACACCATGGTTGTGCGACGCCGGTGTCTTTGCTCCAGAACCTCCCGACGCGTTCTGCCCTTGGCTCGTTCTGAACGTCTCTTCTTTTTCTTCCTCTTCACTGCGCGCTATATTCCCATTGGTCTTATTTTTGGCCTTGACTGTGCTTCTTCCCGCAAACTTTCTTCTCTTTTGGTGGGGCCTTGTTTCACACGTGACATTTCGTGCCGACGTCGTTGTCTTCACTTCGCCGCACGATTACGAAGCCTTGCTGTCGTTGCCTCCCAATGCGTCTCACACACAAACACAAGACCACTGCACTTCACCGATACCACTTACACTACACTTCATCTCAGGGGGGTCTTCAGGTGGCATCGATCAAGCGGCCATATGAGGAGAAGGGCTGATTTGGCTGCCGAGCCAGTAAGACCAGCCGTTTGCACCTGATCCGTGACAGTGTCAGTGGCGTGTTGCAAAGTCCATTATCTTTTGGGTCATGTCTGGATCCGATTGCCACGTTGAGCAGACCTCCCTCTGCAAGTTCCCTCAACTCAGCAGCAGCTGGCATTATCGTTGTCACCACTATGGCTTCCAAGAGTGGCGTACCATTGGAGACCATGAGAAAACAAGTGGTGCTCAAGCCTTGCTTCTGTACTATGCCGCCACATAGTGTGCAATGATTTTCTTCCTTTGTAGTTTTTGTATAAATCTATTATTTTACAGCGAATGAAAGTTAACAAAATGTTATTTTTAAATGTGGTAAGGTCAATGTGGGAAATGTGGTATAGATGGCACTGAATAGTGCCATCTATAGCAGCCTGCGGTGTCGTATTGTTATTTTGGGAGCACAGATTTCAAACGAGCATTGTTAAATGTACACTGAATATTGCGCCGAAATATTTGGTGTACAATTTTATGTTCATAGTTTGGTGATAAACCAAACGTTGGTGCCGAAGAATCGTATTGTCCAGGAATGTATTGATTGGTAACAAAGAAACAGAACTCTATTACATAATTTTTCATGTTTGCAACTGCGAATGTTCGAACTGGGAAATCGTGTCAACCAGAAACATATCGGGGGGGGGGTGACGTACTGCTGCATGAATTTTTTTCTGCCTATGCAATTCTTTGGCAATTTTGCAGTCTAGATAGAAAGTACAGACGAATTTGGTGGTGATGGTGACTGTTTAGTATTGAATTTCATATTTTTGTCTGTAGTGCAAAATATTTTAAGCATTATTAACTGAGCACAAATTTTGACCACCCATCTTTTTTTTTCTTTTCCTTTCTCTTTTTCCTCAGCGCATGAAGGCACTCTTGTCGTGGGCAGCCCAGTCTAAACAACAGCAGGGTGCCGACTGCCTGGTGGTGATCCTGATGTCACATGGCAAGCAAGACCTGATTGACGGCTCGGATGGCGAGCAGCTGCACCTGGTTGACGATGTTTACTCACTGTTCAACAATGAAAATTGCCCATCCCTGCAAGGAAAGCCAAAGCTGTTCTTCATCCAGGCCTGCCGGGGAGGTGCGTAGTGCTTTCTCTGTCTTCCCGTTGTCCCTATGGCTGTACTTTGCGACATTGCAGTTCAGTGTCAGTTATTCCTGCATTCCATTCCGGCTGGCTGAGTCATCACATGGGCACCATTACATTTTGCCATCGCTGGGATTAGTCTCTCAACAGCGCAGAACTGTTTGCAATGTGCAGAACTGATTGAATAGAACTTTGGGTTCTAATTGAGCTGTATTACTAATGTGTGATGTGAATCGAATTTAACATCTTTTTCAAATAATGTTCAAGTATTTTTCGAACAATTCCTGAGCTACATAGAGAACGAACTGTTGAACATAGGCATGCAGCAAATTTACTGCATGGCTAGTGTACTCTCAATGCGTTGTTCCTAGAAGAAAAGGAGCACCATGTCCTAAAGAACTGTCCGACAGAAAACAGTGCAGATGTGAGAGTTAGCGTTGCTGTAATATGCAAGTGCTAGCTTCATTACAGTACACATGTGTTATGCAGTGAAGCCTACTGTGTGCAGAAATAGGCCACTCACTACAGGACATAGCATATATGGCTCCTTAATTACATTGTTCAAATAGCTTGAATAACAAGAGTTGCCTGCAAATAGAATTGAATTGGAAACATTAGGGTCCATGCGTTGAAGTTGCTGGATGCACGAAATTCTGGACATGCCCGATTTCCTGGCATCTTTTGTGGCACTGTTCAAGTTCCTCGTAGAGTCACTGGGCAAAAATGTTAGAAATTTTGTATGTCTACAAGCTTTCCCATCTAGTTTTCTGAATATTAACACGAAAGCATTTCTTGGCTAGGTTGGCGATAGGCGCGTGCCCAGCTGTCGTCCGTAAAAAGCGACCGCAGAAGCCGTGCCGGCAAAGCACATGACCTCTCCCACTGGAAGTGACGTTGGCACCAACACTTGCCGCAGGGGCGTGTGGTCGCGTCGCCGCGGTTATTTGCTGGGTTGGTGAAAGCGCACACCCAGCTGCGTGGCGTCGCTGTAGCAACACTAGGCACACGCTCGGCTCCGCCGCAGCAACCGCCAGCAGCTGCTGCGTAGGAAAGGAGAATTCCTGACAGGAAGGGGACAAGTGCTCTTAATACCTGCGTCACACGGGCACATTGGAAGGCCTTCGAGTCGATAACCTTCGAAAAAGCCCACAACTCTATCGACTCGAAATTCATTCTGGCGCTGCTACACGGCAGTTTTGAATGGCCGTTGAGTCGCCGAGTGATTTCACAGCAACATGGCGGCAACCAAGACACCCGCTTCAATTTTAATTCGCACTAGTTGCTTGCTATTCACACCGACGGCAAGAAACAAACTTTAAGTTGAGCTTTCTCTGAATCCTATGTACCAGAAGAGACAAAGTATGTGCGACGTTTTGCAGTCGTTATTCAGAAAACGTGCCGATTTTGACACTGCTAAGCCTAAGTCCACAGTGTGAGCCTCAAAAGTAGTTTGATTCATAGACACCAGATGGCACCACAAGCAGTGTTTCCCACCAGCTGAAGCGCATTTGTTTTTTATTGCAGTAACGGTGTATTCGTTCTAGAACTAATGCAATAAAGTGAGAACATAGGCCTATCGGCACGTTTACAATATTTTTCACCGTTGCATGATTGTACTTATTGATGAAACGGCATAAATATGGCCGTGGCCTCCGAAACCAAAGCGCGCGGGAGCTGCTGGTGCGCCGAATCTCGGAGTTCACGCCTCTTCCCCTTCCGCCGCTCAAAGGCCTTCTAAGTCTCGAAGGAATTGTAGGACGCTCCGTTGACTCGATAGACTATCGACTCAACGGCCATCGAGACCGCCCATGTAGCAGCTCCGACTTGACCTTTGAGTCGATGGACTGTTGGTTCGAAGGCCTTCGAAACGCCCGTGTGACACCAGTATAACTCAGCAACACCAGTTTGTAGCACGCCCCCGCAACAACAATCTAGCCAAAAGAAATGCCTTTGCGTTCTCATCTCATAAGAATATGCTTAGGGATTGTCGAATCTTTTTTTGCTTGTAACTGTTGGATCCACTAGCCAGCCATAGCTCCATAACATGTCAAAACAGAAACTTCATACCAGTACGTGCCAATTCTTTGTGAGCTGCCCCTTACAAAAATGCCATATATGGCAATATCAGGAATTGGGCAAATGTGGCTATATATGGCACGTGCCGTATGTGGCCGTATTTGCCCAAATCGTTTTAGAAACATATGTGGCACTGAAAGACACACACGAGGAATGCCATGTAAGACTCTGATGCATATTTGGCAAATACGGACACGTACAGACACGTGCCATATATAGCCAGATATACATATATGGCCACATATGCATATCTGGCTATATAAGGCACGTGTCCCTACGTGTCCGTATTTGCCCAATACGCATCAGAGTCATACATGGCATTCCTCGTGTGTGTCTTTCATTGCCACATATGTTTCTAAAACGATCTGGGCAAATACGGCCACATACGGCAAGTGCCATATATAGCCACATTTGCCCAATTCCTGATATGACCACATATAGCATTTTTGTAAGGGGCAGAAAGCTTTGCGATAGATCATGCCAGTTCTTCGAATTGTGCTGTACTGCTCTGCGCTGTCTTCAGTATTCACCAAGCAATTTACCACTCTTTGACGCTGCGCTTCTTTTTAAGCAGAAAACTACAGCAATCCTGTAGCATCTGTACACAGGTCATGCACACAACCACACGGTGCACATTCTCCGACAGCTTAAGTCTCCTGTCGGCATGCTTGTGGACTTGCAGATGGCTGTAGCACAAGAGATGCTGCGCAAGTCAAGTGAAAAGCCATGCAGGCTTTTCACTTGACACTAAGGTGGCTCTCTTTTGCACTAAGAGAACGATGATCAGCTGCCTTCCTTAGATGTTGTGTTTGATGACTTGCATCTGGCGTTTCAATTCCAGCCCATTTAACTTTTGAAGGATTCACAAAACTGTCAAAGAGCTCAAACTCTGTGCGAGGTTGACGGAGGATGAAATCGTCCATGAGAGGATTTGGATGACTGTGACACCGAGAATGAAAAGTCAGCGCCGGCACAGCCGACAAGCTCCAACTTTACGTGAGCACTGATGACACGGTTATCGGTGTACAGCGATAGACCGTGGCTGAAATTGGGGTAGCTATCCTGAGGAACCAGGATGCCATGCAAAAAAACAGACTTTTTCATGCCAAGACAGTATTAATCCATTATAAGATAGTGCCGGCCACATTGAAGGCTTATTGTCAGGTTAAAGAAAGTAAATATAAGTGGCATTTTTACACAGCTAGCTCAAAGATTCATTTCCTGAGTTCTGCAAACCTGATGCTCCATCCTTGGCCCTATCCATCGGAGAAATGCGTAAAATGGGTGCGTCTTCTGCATCCATTCGTTTTCCCAAGTCATGGCGCTTCCAGCAGTGTTCATACGATTTTCGGATGATACGAATTATTTTCCATTTTTCGTAAATATCACATGGAGATTCTGCTGCATCTGTACTGGCCTTACAAATGTTCAGGTTTGTCATGTGTCATTTAAGACAAATTATTTCCTGTGAGAGATTTATTATGTAGAAGTATCCTTGGGGGGGGGGGGGGGTATGCTGAAATGCAGTAGAAGCTTGTTAAGGGCTCTTTCAACATTTTTCAAAATTTCCTCACCGATTTTGATGAAACTTGCCAAGTTGATGTATATTTGTGTGCTGATTTCAAATATGCAGTTGTCTACTTAATACCAACACTTAGTTCTTAAACTGTCAAACATTTCATCTGCCCCTTTGGGAGGTAGGTGTTTTCCTAAACTGAGAGAGTTGCAAAGTACATCAGCATATCATAGTGATCTGGAATGAGAAGTGTATGTAGTGAAACAGGAATGGAAGTCCTAAACTCATTTGGCCAAAAGTTATGGCATGTCAAACGTTCACTAGTGAAATTCAAGCTGGATGTTAATACATGAAAGTTATTTTTGTTGACTTTTCTTCAGAGTAACTATGTGCAATTAGTCTTACTTCATTCTACACTAGTTTACCATCTTGGCAAAAACAGAATTGTAGCAATAGCACATTTATAACCCACGATATTACTTCTCCAAAACTGCAAAAGCACCAAAATAGCATTAATGAAAAAACAAGAAAAAAATATTTGACAAAGTGTTTACTGACGTAAACTTTATGTGAAGCTTGCCAGTGCCATTCAGAATGCTCCAGGTGCATAGTCAGGATGCAAACAGTCCTTGTGTTTTTTTTTTTTGACTGCTTCCCTGACACCGCTGGAAGCTGCATGCCTCTTGGTGAATTTAGTGCTGCAATGCCCATCTTTTTCTATTGCTCTTTTGGAGCCAGTGCTTCCACGTTCAATTCTTCCAAAATTGATGCTGACACATGCCAATTTTCAGCACTGAAGCGCAGCACAGCTTCTGCAACAGCTGCTTGCACTGAAAAAAGTGATGATGGTTGCTCCTTGGAGACCAAACTCCAAATCACAGAATGCAGACTTTCAGTTCGAGTTCTGTGTTTGCCTCGTTGACAGTGCTCCAACAAACTCCATTCGGAGAGGCACTGATAAACACGCGAAATAGCCTCTGCCACATCCATCGGCGAGTTATATTTGTGCTTCGGGTCGGGCTCACCTTTAGCTTTTGCAGCATTGTGCCGGCACCGTGAGTGCTCACCAGCAGGGCACAAGCTCTGGTTTGAGCACTGGTGACTTGATGTGATGCGATAGTATGTGGCCATTACAGCACGTTGCATTCACATCTCCTGCGTGACTCTTGAGTGCCCAGCCACAGTAGGTGCTTGGTCTGGTGATCAAGTCCACAGTGAGTCGGCCTTTTCCTTCGAGACTATGTCCCTCAGTATTCTGTTTCTGAACTAAGTTTCGGAGCACAGTCCCCATTCTTTTCTGCACGTGGTTAGTGCAGTCTTCCTTGCTGACATCAGTAAAGCCATACACCTTTGCTTCTTTGATGGCATCATATGTGCGGCTGTCACTGTCGCACAACACAGTTGTGTAGCAGAGATTGTGCCACTCGAGAGGCCTTTCAAAAAGAACGAGGCTTGCCTCCACCTCCCCTCCATTGGACCAGCTTTGCTGCTGGTGTTCTTTTGGCATTGATGGCTCATCTGCCATTCCTCATGACCATCATTGGAAGGATTTGGACCAACCTTGAAGACCGAACAAAAGTTTGACTGAACTATGTATGTAGTCCAGTACACACACACTGAAAAGCTCCCACACCAATGTGGGATGAATGGGCCCGGGTCATCCAGCTGCCATCAAAACAAATGGCAATATTGTTTATATGGCGGAAGCACGTGTCATTGCATAGCGATACCACTTCGTGCGCGCATTCTGTCATGACGCCTTTATCTGCTCGCGTGGCGGCAGGCTCCAGCTTATCCTTTAGATGCTTTGAAAGGTCTTCTTATGCATTGCCCGGGTACACAACCCGATCGCCTAAAAAATGTCATTCATGGCAGTTTGGCCATTGCCTGTAGACGGCATTGCGCTTTGCACAAGAATATTTATTTCAAAAGGGTCGCACTTCTGAGAAGCTTAAGCGCGTTGTGAGCTTCATATCATCGTGATGTGGCCACAGTTGTTGCACAACACTGAGAGTTTCACCGCGAGACCGTACTCACGATCACCACATACCAGCTTTACTGCTCTTCGGCACCAGCAGCAACGCAGAGCCTCAAAGAGATCGTTGCCAGCCTCGAGGTCGTCGATGGTGTACAGCAGTGCAGCTTTCATATTTGCTGTTTTTTCGGAACTGAGTCAGCTGAAGTTGCCAATCTTCCGCGTGGTCACCTGGCACGCTTGTCCCATGCTATGTCCTCTATCACGAGCACCGAATCTACCCTCACACGTGAGGAAATGAAACGATGTCTCATTTGACTAGAGCGGGTGCAACGTTTTTGTCCACAGTGTTATTTGGCGATGCTTTGTCAGTGGCTGCTGTTTGCGTGGTGAAATGGTGCAAGGCTACGTTATGACCACACTCTTTTCTTTTTCTTCGTTTCCGCCCGAACCAATTCAGTGTGTGGTGCTTTGACGCCCCACCAGGCATGACGGACATCATGAGCGATAAGCGCGTGGAGAACATGATGAAGGCGCAATGAAACGACCTGTGCAAAATGGTGGCTTGCCCAGGCGCGTCTCCAAGTCTCACTGAAGATGGCGGCGCAGAAATCCAGCACCTAGACTAACCAAGGGGCACGCTCGGATCACATGCTATGGACCGACTAATGGCAACACATGTTGGGCCCCATGTTTGCGAGCCTTTTTCTTGCTTGTGGAGTGTGCAGGAGGTGGCTAAGTGACCAAACAATGATGCCAGAAATGTGGGCTTTGCAAGGACACCAAAATAGTGGCCACCGAGTTCGTAGATTTTGAGCTACTCACGGTCAAAATCAACGCAATTTGTCCCAATTTTAAGAGACAGCGTTCGCAGAATCGCATATTTACAGCACAATTGCAGAATTTGGAGATAGGTGCGTAAACGTGTCAAGAATGCAAAAATGAAGAGACTGAAAATGCTATCTTTTTGCCAAATTTTCGGTGTCTATGAGCCAGGTCCCCCTTTAATTTGAACTCAGAGGGGACCACGAAATTGTACAGATTAAGTGGAGTCCGAATTAGCAGGCATGCGCCATAATGGAGGAACATCGGGCCATACTGTGCAGGCAGAATCCAGAGAAGACACCTATGCACTTGTTAAAACGAAATAGCCGCTACTACACGTTTGTGGCAGGTTATTTTTAAATTATGTTCATGGAGCTTGAACAGCAAACAAAATTGATCAGTCAGCTGTACGCCTGAAACAAGCACCAGTATGCATTCATGTGATCAGCGAGCCCCGCCACGGTGGTCTAGTGGCTAAGGTACTCGGCTGCAGATCCGAGGGTCGCGGGATCGAATCCCGGCCGCGGCGGCTGCATTTCGATGGAGGCGAAATGTTGAGGCCCGTGTGCTGTGCGATGTCAGTGCACGTTAAAGAACCCCAGGTGGTTGAAATTTCCGGAGACCTCCACTACGGCGTCTCTCATAATCAGACCTGGTTTTGGGACGTTAAACCCCACAAATCAATGATCAGCGAGCCATAATGCCAAAATATATGACTTTATTCATGCTCCAAAACAGGCTTATGTCATGGAACAGTTCATGCAACCAAAATTAAAAGTAATTGGTAATATGCTGCTCTCTGGCTGCGAAACAGTGCGGCTTATTACGTCGTCATCCATGAGATCGGTGCGCAAAATAAAGTTCTTGTCCACGCAGCCCAAATTCAAGATGGCGCATTAAGTCAATCCATGCATTCACTTCATCGGTGTCATAATCGTGCTGTCAGGGCATCTGCCACAAGTTCTTCTGAAGAGCAAAAACACCACACATTCCTTCTCGGCTTTACTGCCTCGTATGTGTGATGCAACAAGCAGGCCTTGGCAAGAGAAGGCAATGAAGAAGAGGTGCGCAGAATGGAATAAACCATGGTGTAAGAACCACAGCGTGTCTCCTGTTTCTGGCGTCAGATATGCTTAACAGCCTTATATGTGCACACAAAAGCATGCAACGTATCAAGACAGGCTCGACGTTGGCATCCTGCTTGCAGAATTGCATCCGAAACTACTGTTGAATCTCATTAATTCGATCATGCGTAATTCGAACTTCCAGTTTATTCGAACTGATGCTGCGGTCCCGGCAAAGTTTATGTGTGTTTCAATGGCCCAAAACGCCCAGTAATTCGAACGCACAAGCATCTGCGACGGTTAATTTGAACACCCCGCGCTCCGACAATTCCTCGAATCACATGGTGGCGCCTACAACGAGGGTATTTCCATTATTATTTCTGACCCCACCGTGGAGAAAAAGCGTAAAAGAGCCCCCCACCCCTTCCCGCTTAATTCGTCAAGGTGGCACGGACATAGAACACCTTGCACGGGAAGAAAAAAAGAAAAACGCGCACAGCAGGCGATGCCGATGTGACGGCACAACTCACTGGGAGACCGGGGGCCCCTTTGCCTTCCCAAATGCCGGGCTCGACTCTCTCCTGTGAGGAGAGTAGATTCCTGTTGTGGCCTTCCCTGCTTGAGCATCCAGGAAAGAATGAAAGACGTGGTTATCTGCGTTGCCGGGGCATGGCCGCTGACTCTTTCCTCCGTTCTCTCCTAGGAGAGAGCCGTGCGGCGGCTCTTCCCTTTCCGTCTGCCGTAACCAAAAGCAACACAAACCAACCGAGCGATCACAGTGTTGCGTAGCTTCCTTCCCTGGCCATCCTGGCTGCGAAAAAAAGCATTCGCAGAAAAAAGCTGCGGCAGTGGAGAGCCGGAGAGTATTCGTTCGTGGTCGTTCTTCGTGCAGTGAAGTGCTACGCGTTTAGCCTAGTTCACTGTGTGCGTCGCATCACATTACGTTTTTGAGTATCATGGCGAACCGGGGCACATACCGCTCACCAAAGGACCTGAAAACGAAGATTGAAATTCTGGACGAAGTTGACAGAGGCATCCTCAGCAAGACTGAGATTGCGAAGAAACAGAATAACAAAGAGTACTCTGTCAACTTACTTAAAACAGGGAGTGTATCCGTGCTGGATATGAAAAGCAGAAAGTCCAGCCATCCAGAAAGCGGATGCGAACATCAGCTTATCCCCAACTTGAAGACGCCCTCGTCATGTGGATAAAGAAGGTTTGTAGCCGGAACCTTCCACTGAGTGGGCCAATAAGCGGAAACCGCATGTACGCGATTTTGTGCGCGATCGCGACGAGCGACGCGACCAATATGCCTGCCGCACTGCTCGTCGCCTGAAAAACCAAACCCCGTCCAAGCGACGGCTCGAGCGATACATCAAGCAACGGCTCCCCGGTGTTGCGAGCTACTTTGTACCAAAACGGGGGTGATGCACTCAGTAATAATATAAAGTCGACTGTTCAGCCATGCAAAGTAACATTAAATATAGGTTTGGGTGTACTGTACTAGTTTTGTTTCCTTTTGGCGTTCGGTAATTGCTGACAGTTGTTTGCAAGTGCGTTCGTGTGAAAACCGTCACTCACGTACAACTTGTACCGGCCAGCTGCTTGCGATTGGCTGTCGCTCATACGATCTCCAGGCAACAAGCGACTGTTTCTAGACTTCGAAAAACCGACTGGTCCACCAAGCGCCCCGTCGTGCCACGGCCAATTTCGTCAATTACGCGTCGCTCGTCGCGGTTGTGCACAAAATTGCGCACATGCGGTTTTGGCTATATTGCAGCCAAAGGGAGGGAGTTTGCAAGCAAGATGGCCATCGAAGAATTCACGGCTTCGGACGGGTGGCTGTCGCGTTTCAAGGAATGCCACGGAAGACTGTTTGCGGCAAGAAAGCGGATGTAGACGCAGCTGCATGTGCAAAGTGGCTCTCTGGCGAGCTGGAGGATCGTCTTGCATCGTACTCGCTTGACAATGTCTATAACGCCGACGATACGGCGCGGTATTATAAACTGCTCCCGAACAAGACGATTACTTTTCAAGGCGATGATTATGCCGGCGGCAAGCGAAGCAAGGAGAGGCCGAAAGTAATGGTGTGCGCAAATGCGACGCGTACAAAGTGTTGCCGGTTGCTAGCGATTGGTAAATCGGCCAAGCCTCGCTGTTTTAAGGGCGTGAGGACCTGGCCAGTCAATTACGTCGCCAACAATCAGTCATTCATGACTATGTACATTTTTTCAGAATGGGTGCGTACTCTGGACAGAAAGTTGGCCGCTAAAGGCCGGAACGTACTCCTCTTCGTTGACAACTGCACGGTGCACTGCAACATAGAAGGCCTGCGCACAATTTGGCTGGTTTTTCTCCCGAAAAACACGATGGCTGTGCTCCAGCCCATGGATATGGGAGTCATTCAAAATTTGAAAACTCTACGGGCGCCATGTCATGGAACGGATGCTATTGTGCATGGACAGCGACAGAACGTATGCCATCGACCTCCTCAGTGCTATCCATATCCTTGCTGCTGCGTGGGCCTCCATTAAGCCAGACACCATCAGCAACTGTTTCCGGCGATGTGGGTTCGGTGAACCCGTGGCCAGTGGTGATGCAGAACAGGCCAATGATGAGGCGGTGCAGACTTCGTTGGACGATGACGATAACTGTGTGTCTCAAAGGGGCAGCAGTGTTCTGAGCAACGTGACCTTTGAGGGCTACGTGAATGTGGACGCGGGTGTAGATGTCTGTGGTATCGTCACCGACATCAAGATCCCACAAGCCACGTGCCCTCAGCAGAGTGCTTCAGGGGACCCTTTACTCCCAGTAGCGAGGACTCTGATGCCAGCGACGAAGTACCCCCTGCCCCTTCAACTCTACCAAATGCAAGTCAAGTAGCGTCGGCGCTGGAATTAGCCGCGCGCTGCTTCTCTTTCCAGCAAAATGCAGATGCTGATTAGAACTCATTAGCAAGCTTCAAGCCATGTTCATTGACTCATTGTGAGAAAAACGTGTGCAGACACGCATAACCGACTACTTTTCTTAATGATGGGTATGGTGTAGTTGGAAGTGAAAATACGCGTGAATAAATCTTTGTGTACTTCCCACTCGTGTTCGCTCATTGCACATGTGCCGCTGCAGGTGAGTGCTCAATTCAGTGAGCTTTCTTTCATTTGAACTTCTTTTAATTCGAACAAATTTTCGGGCCCCATCAAATTCGAATTATGAAGATTTGACTGTACTGCAAAACACTAACAGAAACAACCCCCTACCCCGTGCCAAGTGATGATGATAGTACAGATCAAAAATGATAAGATAACTTTTAATTTTTGGTTTCGGCAGCCAAGAGGAAGCGTGAGGTCAGTGGGCAAGTACAGCGCACGCTTTCCAATCTCGCAGGCCACAGAGTGGGCCATCAGCCATCAAGCTTGGTCAAGTCAGCCAAAAATCGAACATGTCAGTTTTCACAGTAGAATGGCATGGCCCGAAATTAGCAATTTATTCTGGAAAACTACTTTATGCCACAAATTTGTCTGAGAAATCAGTCGCGAGAATGAATTAGCTGTTTGCAAATGTTGACAGTGCATATTTTGCAGTCTGGAATGTGCATCAAGTCTGAACTTTTAGGGCCTGAAATATCCATCAGCAACTGAAAACTAGGAGCTCCCCGTTTGAACTAGCTATTCTGGATACTAATACTTCTGTCACACGGACAGCCTTAACTGCGGTTATGGTTAACCGTGGTTAGCAGGATTAACCACAGGTAGCGCGAACGCGGTTCACCGATGCTACACAGGCTCAGTTTAACAAACCAATGCCATCACGTGATCATCGTGTGAGTGAAAATTCGCACGCAGCTTTTGTGGATGACAACAGATAAAACATTACTAGAATGCACACCTATGTCATATCAGATTGTACAATAACTGTTTGACTATTTTAAGCCTTCAATGAGATGTAAATATTGAGTACTACAGCGGTTGTGAAAGAGAGTCAACCTTGGCAACGTAGCCACCATGAGAGCCAAGACTAGTCGGGACAATCCGCTGTGCAGCAAACTCTGCACAATAATGCGTCGTAGGATTATGGTGTGTCAGACCACTGCATGGATTGTGCTGAGAACGCTTCATGTCGTGTTGTAGGTGCTTTATTTCTTTTATGTGTGCGATCGATGAGTTAGCGTGCATGTACTATACGTTCGTGAGCTGAGCGTGGATCCGAGAGGCTTTGTTGCGCTGTGAATACCTCACGTGGTGTTGCGTGTGTTTATTTCTTTTAGTGATCGAGTCTGCGTGTACGTTTATTTGTGCGACCCGAGAGGCGGTGGTTCTGGCGAGAATTTTTCGTGTCGTGTGTGTGCGTGACCGAGTAGTTTGCGCTTGTTTGTGCGATTTACGAGAGGATGAGATGGCCCTTGGTAATGACAGGGACAGAGAATTTTGGGCTGCAGTTGCTGTTTTCCGAGTGTCCGCACAGCAGCGGCGCAGGCTGCAGCTGTGTGTCATCGCTGAATTAGAGGCACTGGAGGCTGAAATAGAAAGTGCGCGGCGTAGGAGCCGACAGCTTTTAATGGCAGCTGCAGCATGCTACTCCGGCGAATGTTCTGTTTGGGCATACCCCCGGGAGGTGTCGTGGTACGAGACAACGCTTCCTCACGTCCCCGACAATGTGTTCAAGGAGAACTTTCGTGTAAACCGCGCCACATTTGATTATATAGTCAGTGTTTGCGAGTCCATGAGGCGTCTGGACACGAATATGCGGAAGGCCATTCCACTCAAGAAAGATGTTGCAATAGCACTCTATCGCCTCGCTACCTCTGCTGAGGACAGAAGTGTGGGCAATATCTTTGGTGTTGGCCGCTCCACCGTTAATCTCGTTTTCCGTGAGTTTTGCGCCGCTGTTGTTCACCGTTTGGAATCTCTCTACGTGAAATTTCCCATGGAACGCGAAGTCGCCAACCACGTAGGCAGGTTCACGGCAGTCACAGGATTTCCTCAAGGTATGGGAGCCTTGGACGGGTGCCATATCGAAGTCTGTCCCCCAAAAGAGAATGCCAGAGACTACATTAATTATAAGGGATGGTACAGCGTCATATTATTAGCTTTTGTGGATCTGTCATGAGTAAGAGGGGCCCACAAACACAGGCTAGCAGACGAAACTGAGAGATCGGCGAAGTGGCGCGGCAAAGCACGCGCCGTGGACACGTCGATGCCCACAGTTGGTTGAGAGCGGGCTCGCGGCACGCGACCCGAGGAGAGATCGGTTATGGAAAAGGCTGAGGTGGCATTCTCTGCACGGCACCGGTCGACGAAGGGTGTCTGGCCAGCTACGGTCTGGTGACAAGGAGACGAGGGCGTCGGGCTCCGGGGTGCCGTCGATCTGGCTTACGATCGAGCACGGACTTCGGAGTGGCAGCGGCCGAACTTCAGCAGTTCCCGGCGTACCCGCAGCGCTCCACCTTCGCCGGCAGAACGGGACGACCGGCAGAAGAATCGCTGCAGAGGGCCGGTCTTGGTCGGAGACCGAACATCACATGTGAGGAGGCCTAGGCTGGGCTAGGCCTAAGCGGTGAGTCGCCACGTCGCCGGTGAAGCAAGGCGAAGGACGAGAACGGACCTTGCGTGAGCGGCGGTCACCACCAGCAGCGTCTGTCAACGACAGCGACGGGACACGACCCATCTAGAGATCACCGACTCTGAAACGCACCGCGTCGAAGGCAAAGTAAGAGCGTCTAACTGCACCTTGACCGGCAGGCAGCTGACGCGGACTTGAACGCGAGGCCCAAGGTTGAGGGACTCCCGTGGGAACTGCGCCCTACGCGGAGGATTTGTAGTTAGGCCGTTTAGGTTGGTTTGTTAGTTTTCTTTTGTGTGCGTATTGATGTTTTTTCGTCCTTTGTATGTCTTGGTGTGCAGTTGTATAAAGTAACGTCTTTTGTTTTTTGGTTAACGCTCCACGCCTCTCGCCTCCGTCACTCTCTCTCAATCCATCGGAGCAAGCGCTCCCGAGATCCTCACTCACAAACTCGTGACAAATAATTTGGCGAGCCTTTGCCAGGATTAACATCTCCAGGCCCAGTCACGAATGATCGTCGGGGGTTGCGAAGATGGATTTGGAGCGTTTGGCGGCGATAGCTAAGAGTAGAAAGCTGTCAGGAAAGGAGGTGCTGAGGTTATTTGAAGATGCCCAGAAAGAACGGGAGCGAGAGCATGAAGCAATGGTAGCTCTACTAGAGCAGCAGATAGCTGAGGCCGAAGGGAAGCTGATGCACCAGAAAAGGGAGGAGACATCATGTGTAAATTTGCCAGTAGTGCAATCAGTCGAAATCGGTGAACATGAGGCGGAAGTTATCGAAATTCCGGAAATTCAAGCGAGTCAGGAGATCGTCTCGGTGGAGTCGGAGGAGTGCGGCGCGGTTACCGCAAGTCTAGAGGAGCTCGAGTCGGAGGTTGAGGATGCGGGCGTAGGCGCCCAAGAGTTTATTGAGGATGCGGGCGTAGGCGCCCAAGAGTTTATTGAGGATGCGGGCGTAGGCGCCCAAGAGTTTATTGAGGATGCGGGCGTAGGCGCCCAAGAGTTTATTGATGATGCGGGCGTAGGCGCCCAAGAGCTGATTGAGGATGCGGGCGTAGGCGCCCAAGAGCTGTTGAGCGCAGCGGAGGAGAAAGCGCACCCACCGCCGCTGCAGGAGAATCAAGAGTGTATTGCAGGTTGCTGCAAGCACTGTTCTGATGAGAGCCACACTGTGGAGGATGTGAAGCAGAGTCACGATCCGCGCGACGATCGTGCTGAACGCGGGAGCGAGCATGGGGAAGTAGTAGTCCACAAGGAGAGAGAGGTAAATGAGAAAAGGCTAAACAGCAATGGGAGCGAGGAGGTCTTAGTTGAGAAAAAGGCAGACGCATACGCTGCAAACGGACTTGAAACTAAGACGCGTCGAAGAACGCGAGTTCGAAACAAACTAAAAGTGAGAGAACGCGGTAAGGCAACCGGGCAGGGATCGAGTAGACGCCGGGGAACAGTCGGTCGCAAGAGGCGAAAACGCAATGGTCTGCGTCGACAGCGTGCGTTAGGTAGACACACAAGAGAAGCGGTTCAGAAGAGGCGTTTGTGTCGGAAAGAAGACAAACGCAGGATCCGCACGAGGTGGTCGCGACGGCGCGCAGTGAGAAGACGCACACGAGAGGATTGTTGGATGAGTCATTTGACCTTTGACCGCACCAGGCGTCCGCGAGGGAATGTAGCAAAGAGGAGGCGCCCGAAAACGTTTAGCAATGCTAAAAAACGCAGCGGTCGTAGCGAGAGTTGGAGGGAGCGTGCTTCAGCAAGGAGGCCCAAGAGAGAGTTGCAGACTCGTGGGTTGCGCGAGCTGTCGAATGGAAGTAGGCCCAGAAATAAAGCGGAAAGGTTTTTTCTGTGGCCACTGAAGAAAAGAGATGGTTGGTTAATGAATAGGATGGCTTCTAACGGAAATGAACAGTGACAGGCTAAAGGAAATAGATAGACAGAGCACTTAGTGATTTGAAGTGATTAGTGGGACTACCAGAAAGGTGGATTAAAAATGTTGGAGGAGGATAAAGAGCAAAAGGGCGAGGTAGAGAGGAGGAGATCCGCACGAACAAGAACGATAGGGAGATGAGAAAAAGGTGAGCAGTTAACTAGCTAATGGGAAAGGAAGGAGAATGGTGATTGTCAAGGTTGTTTATAGGGGTAGCGGAGAAAGAATAGCAAAAGCGGATAGAGCAGTGTGGAAGTCCGCATGGAGAAGAACGCTACGGAAAGATTGGATATCTCTGATTACAGCCGCCGGCATGAAAAGGATTATAAGGAATGGCTGTATGTCCGCACAGCAAAGGGTGTTATTGTGGTGATGTGTACAGTCATGTATAGTTGTGTATGTATAGTTGTGTGTGTCAGGTATAGGGCATAGACCAATCCTTTAGAGAGTTAGTGGTGGAAAGGGAAACAAAAGAATGTCTTGGCCAAGCTCGTGTATAGGGAAATGTTAAAAAGTATGTAGGGCCGACAATGCGAGGGTGGTAAAATATGCATTAGTAGCATTAGTCCTATGATTGGGAGACGCAAAGAAGGGCTACAGGGCTGCATAGGAAGGTGCTGCAGTGATCAATATGTATAGCTATGTACATAGGTTGCTATGTACATAGATATGGTTTCAAGGAAATATGTATGGTATTGGTAGTGACGATATAATGAATTGATACCGTGTATTGATGTGAGATACTGATCTAGGGTGTTGTAGTGTACTGTTCAGTGGACAAAATGTGAACTCAACGAACACTGACTTTTGCTATGTGTGAAGTGATTATGTATTAGTGTTGTGTGTGCTGTGACCAAAACGTGCGTGATGTGTCAGTGTATGCGCGAAGAGTGTGGTGGTGGCCAGTGCTACAGTGAGCCGAGGAATTAAGACATCACAAGTTTATTTTCAAAAGGCAAGAAGATTTGGCAAGGTACCGGAGAATTCGGAAGAGGAGGAGGAAGCAGTTTTTTAAGAAAAAAACTCTTAAAAGGGGGGCCAATGTCATGAGTAAGAGGGGCCCACAAACACAGGCTAGCAGACGAAACTGAGAGATCGGCGAAGTGGCGCGGCAAAGCACGCGCCGTGGACACGTCGATGCCCACAGTTGGTTGAGAGCGGGCTCGCGGCACGCGACCCGAGGAGAGATCGGTTATGGAAAAGGCTGAGGTGGCATTCTCTGCACGGCACCGGTCGACGAAGGGTGTCTGGCCAGCTACGGTCTGGTGACAAGGAGACGAGGGCGTCGGGCTCCGGGGTGCCGTCGATCTGGCTTACGATCGAGCACGGACTTCGGAGTGGCAGCGGCCGAACTTCAGCAGTTCCCGGCGTACCCGCAGCGCTCCACCTTCGCCGGCAGAACGGGACGACCGGCAGAAGAATCGCTGCAGAGGGCCGGTCTTGGTCGGAGACCGAACATCACATGTGAGGAGGCCTAGGCTGGGCTAGGCCTAAGCGGTGAGTCGCCACGTCGCCGGTGAAGCAAGGCGAAGGACGAGAACGGACCTTGCGTGAGCGGCGGTCACCACCAGCAGCGTCTGTCAACGACAGCGACGGGACACGACCCATCTAGAGATCACCGACTCTGAAACGCACCGCGTCGAAGGCAAAGTAAGAGCGTCTAACTGCACCTTGACCGGCAGGCAGCTGACGCGGACTTGAACGCGAGGCCCAAGGTTGAGGGACTCCCGTGGGAACTGCGCCCTACGCGGAGGATTTGTAGTTAGGCCGTTTAGGTTGGTTTGTTAGTTTTCTTTTGTGTGCGTATTGATGTTTTTTCGTCCTTTGTATGTCTTGGTGTGCAGTTGTATAAAGTAACGTCTTTTGCTTTTTGTTAGCGCTTCACGCCTCTCACCTCCGTCACTCTCTCTCAGTCCATCGGAGCAAGCGCTCCCGAGATCCTCCCATACAAACTCGTGACAGGATCACACCTACAAGTTTCTGTACACGAATGTAGGAACACCTGGGAGAAACCACGATTCCAGCGTCTTCCAGCGGTCACGGCTTCCAAAAGTGTTGGCTGGCAGCCGATTCACAAGAGACAAAAGGCTGTTTAAGGATGTGGCAATTGGTCCTGCGCTGCTTGCCGACCAAGCTTTCCCGTTGCAGTCAACAGTACTGAAGCCTTACGCTCACCCTGGTCCTGGTGGTTCCCCTACGCAGTTGTTTAACTACCGTCTCGAGTGCTAGGCACGTGGCTGAAAATGCATTCGGCCGGCTGAAGGCACGCTTCCGCATCTTGCACACCCTCGAGTGTGACATTGACAATGTGAACAGCATCATTCGTGCATGTTGTGTTATGCACAACATTTGTGAGCAACTAAGTGATCGCTGTGATGTCTCGTGGGTGGATGCTGTCGCAAATGAGGACAGAAGACGACCACAACCAGTTTGTATGACGAGACAAGTCCCTTACAAAAATGCCATATATGGCGATATCAGGAATTGGGCAAATGTGGCTATATATGGCACTTGCTCGTATGGGGCCGTACATGGTCGTATTTGCTCATATCGTTTTAGAAACATATGTAGCAATGAAAGACACACACGAGGAACGCCATGTATGGCTCTTATGCGTATTGGGCAAATACGGACACGTAGGGACACGTGCCATATATAGCCAGATATACATATATGGTCATATACGCATATGTGGTTATATATGGCACGTGTCCGTATTTGCCCAATATGCATCAGAGTCTTGCATGACATTCCTCGTGTGTGTCCTTCATTGCTACATATGTTTCTAAAATGATATGGGCAAATACGACCACGTACGGCACGTGCCATATATAGCCACATTTGCCCAATTCCTGATATGGCCACATATAGCACTTTTGTAAGGGGTGGAACCATCTGGTGTTGCTGTGAGGAATGCCCTTGCCGAACACTTGCACGTCACTAAAGGAACTAGTACAGAAATGCAGCGAAAGGAAGGAATGCTGTGCTCTTTGTGTGTGCTCCCTTTAAAATTTTGCTGTGTAGTGCCTTACAGAGCTCCTATGCATTGGCTGTGCTGACCTGGCATGACCACACACATAGTGCAAGTACATCACAATGTCATGAATGTGCCGCATTGTTTACCGCTGCATACAATAATAATTATTGGAGCTTAGCGTTCCAAAACCACAGTACAATTACAAGGGATGCTGTAGTGGAGGGTTCTGTGAATTTCAACCACGTGGGCTTCTTTAACATGCACCGAAATCTAAGCACATGGGCCTCAAGAATTTCCGTATCCATCAAAAAGGCAGCTGGGGTTCGAATCTTGCAACCTACGGATCAGCAGTTGAGTGCCATAACCACTAGACCACCATGGCGGGAACACCCCTGCCTCTGTTGCAGAGTTCAGGTTTGGGTGTAATCACATGTAAGGGTCCGAAGTAGAAGAGAAGCTCAGGGGAAGATGGATGCTTGAATTGATGAACAAATCACAAAATAGGATTTAGAACAGGGAATGTCGCAGGAGCCAACGTTTCGACAAACGGACTTGTCTTCGTCAGGGCGGCAACTGCCACCCTGACAAAGACAAGTCCGCTTGTCGAAACGTTGGCTCCTGCAACATTCCCTGTTCTAAATCGTATTTTGCGATTTGTTCCTCAACACATGTAAGGGTGTAAGGCATGCAGACACAGACATAACATGCCAGAGAATTGCGATGTTCGCATGTTGCGGCACGTGCATTTCATTGTTTGGTAACATAGCCAGTTGTGTTTACAATCCTGTAATTCAGGCTGTGCCTTTCTTGGTTCTCTCTGAAACCGAAACATCTGCATGGGCACTGCGAGAAATATTCAGAAATGTCATTGTAAAAACTTACTGCAAAACAAAATTTATTTGTCAGATTTCTTTGACTGAAAGTACCCTTCCATCATTCGACACCTGCTTGCATTTATGTCATTGGCTTCTTGAAGTTTCACAAGCTTCTGCATCAGCTTCTGCCTTCTTTTTTCTGATTTTTTTATGTGCACCAACTCCTCTTTGCGACTTTCAAGGAGCAGTTGTGCAGTGGTTAGTGGCCGCTTGCGTGCTTTTCTTGTGCCGCCACTGGCATCATGGGGCGTGCGAGATTTGCTAGCATCCCCTGACGTATGAGTGCAAGTCGAGGACGTCTCCTCTGGGGTTTTGTTGTTGGTTGCAGCATCATCACGGGGCACCACATTCTCGTCATTTTGGGGGTCCTCCCATGAGGCAACCACTTCTGCGCCTTCAGGCGTCTCTCTAACCTCTGGAACCTGGGTTGAAAAATGCACAAGAAAACATCCTGAAGACAGTACTCTATGCCGCTGGTTTTCAGATACCGTGACCAAGCTGCATTTTTGTGACACATTTGTGGGTTGGACAGTGAAGTGAGGTTACTGCACAATTTTCAATTCTTTGTTTTCAAGTGCAGCAATTGCTCGTGTTTGTTCAGTATCATGAAAGCTTAAAGAAAATATCTGTGAATGAGCCAGGTGCTTATTTTATTTATTTATACGAATACCCTAAGGGCCCCAAAAGGGCATTACATAGGGGGGGGGATACAAGCGTGGGTACAAAAAAGGTGTGTACATATTATGGTAAAGTGAACATAGAAACCGCGAAATAAATGAAATGACATGTCCTTCGAGTTAAACAATTTCTACTATCATCATTCTCGTTAAACAAAGAATAGAACTACAGAACTGAAGCACATAGAACTACATAGAAATAGGACTACAAGCTGAAGCACAATTCAGAGGAGGCAACAAGAAAGTCTGAAAAAGATACACAAGGCAAAGTACAACTCTAATGACCATGTTGCGTTATACAATTTTAGTGTGGAAGATTTAGGCTATGGAGGGTTTCCTTCCAAAAGCACTGTTAGGGCAGCTTGGAATGGCGCTGATTCTGTGTGTGACACGATAGATGAGGGCAAAGAGTTCCATTCTGTAATCGATAGTACTAACGGTGAGTTTTGATAAGAGTTGGTCCGGGCAAATATTGGTTTTATTTTATGAACATGGTCTCGCCGAATCGATACATTGGGAGCAGGCAGAAGGTTAGCTCGAGCAAAGGGGGTGTTACCATGATAAAGATTATGAAAAAACACCAACCGCGCAAATTTTCTGCGCGAGTCAAGGCTAACAAGATTTAGCTTTTTCTTCAAGGCAGTTACACTTACGTAACGAGAATACGAAGACGCGATAAACCGGGCTGCTTTATTTTGGACAGATTCGAGTAGGTTAGACAAGTAAGCGTGATGTGGGTGCCAAATGATGGAGGCATATTCCAAAGAAGGCCTGATGAGGGAATTACACGCACGAAGCCTTGTATCAGTGTTTGCGAGATGTAAGCGTCGTCTAAGGTATCCTAATTTTTTGCATGCTTTAGAGGTGACGTGTTCAATGTGCCCATTCCAGCTTAAGTTTGACATAAAATATACACCAAGGTATTTAAATGAGGATACTGGGCAGATGTTAGCACCGTGTATTTTATATTGGTTAGCGTTTGGGCGAACAGTTGAAGCGAATTGCATGTGTTTAGTCTTTGAAATATTGATTTCCATTTGCCATATTCTACACCATTCTGTTAGCCTATTTAGGTCTGTCTGTAGTGAAATGACGTCATTGTTGCTGGTTATGGTTTTATAAATGACGCAGTCGTCTGTGAAAAGACGTATTTGAGATGTGATGTTAGCAGCTATGTCATTTATGTAAATTAAGAAAAGTAATGGGCCAAGGACGGAGCCCTGGGGAACTCCCGAGATGACGTCAGCATGGCTAGAAAAGCAATCTTGTAAGCTGATTACCTGAATTCTGTTAGTAAGGAATTCCTCAATCCATCGTGTCGAGTTGTAGTCAAGTTGTAAGTTTCGAATTTTAAGTTTTAGGCGATTGTGAGGCACGCGGTCAAATGCTTTGGAAAAATCAATGAAGATGGCATCTATGTAAAGTTGGTTATGTATTGAAGTGTGAATATCTGTGACGAGTTCGTACAGTTGAGTTTGACATGAGCGATTTTGACGGAATCCATGTTGATTATCAAGGAGTAAGTTGTTTTGGTTGAGATAGGTTATTATGTGTGTATACAAAATATGCTCAAGTAATTTGCAACAGATGCATGTTAGAGAAATCGGTCTGTAATTAGTAGGGTCCGTGGAGTCACCTGACTTAAAAATAGGAATTACTAAGGCAGATTTCCAATCTTCCGGTATACAACCTGTATCCAGCGACTGTTGAAATATTAACGATAGCCAAAAAGACGAGTAATGGGACGTAAATTTTAGAAGTTTGGCACTTATACCACTTGGACCGGGGCTGGTTTTTTGAGGGAGCCTGTCGATGGCACGAGATATGCCATTTTCTGATATCACGATGGGCGAAAAAGGGTACTGGATGTGTGGTTGATGAGTTATATGAGCATCATGAAGTGTTTGTTCCTTAGTAAAGACATCGAAAAAACATTTTCTAAATTTGTTAGCGCTATCCATAGTGCTCAGAGCCGTGCCATTTTCAGAAAGTGAGGGAGCTGCATGATTAGGTTTTGGGTTTACTACTTGCCAAAACTTTTTTGGGTCATTTTTCAGCATATTTGGTAGGGTACAGTTGAAAAATTTGTTTTTGGCATTAGCAATAGCAGTTTCTGTAAGACGTGATATTTTCTTGTAGTTTTCCCAATCTTCTTGAGTATTTGTCCGGGAAAACTTTCTGAAAGCTCTTTTTTTCTTGTTTATGCATTTTTTTACATCGTGGTTAAACCATGGATCGTTCGGTCTTGAGGTGATGGTTATTTTGGGTATACAGATAGCTTCGACTTCCTTGAGTTTGTCTCGAAACAAACACCAGTTGTCATTTGCAGATCTATTTTGAAATTCATTTGAAAAGTCTGCGGCAAATGGTGCTAAAATGGCAATCATTTTTTCAGTATTAGCGCGTGCGTAGCTGAGAATACACTTCTTTATTTTCTTTTGCACGGTGGATTTCAATGCAAACGAGCAGTGCACGACATTGTGATCGCTTATTGGATCAAGTACTCGAGTTTCAGCAAAGTCTGGATGATTTGTCAAGATTAAGTCTAGTATATGATTGCCTCGTGTTGGTTTTTCTACTACTTGAGATAAATGGTGAAAATGTAGTGTTTGCAAAAAGTTAATACATTCGGATCTGTTGCTGTTTTCTTTCAGAGAAGAGTTTGACCAGTCGATATAAGGGTAGTTGAAGTCTCCCCCTACTATCAAGATGCATTTCGGATACTGGGAAAAAATTTGTTCAATGGCAGCATTAAATAAGTGTACAAAGTCTGACCGATTGTCAGGCGGACGATAGCACGCAGCAATGACACATTGCGCATGTCCAATACGCGCGGCAATCACGACTAGTTCAAGGGGAGTATCGACTATCAAGAGGGACGGTTTATAGTCTTCTCTGATAGCAATGATAACTCCGCCTCCTCGAGAATTTTCCCTGTCTTTGCGAAATATCATAAAAGATGGGTGCAGAGCAAGTTCACTGTTCGTGACGTCACTGGAAAGCCAAGTTTCAGTACCGATTAATACATCAGCAGAGCAAGTATGCATCAGTGTCTTTAAGCTGTCTAGTTTGTGATACAGGCTACGGAAATTGGCCAAGAGTAACGACACTGTATTTGAAGGTAGAACCTTGGGTTTTTCTGCCAGTTTCTGTCGAGTACGTGTTGTCTGGTTGCGTGTAGGAATTTCTACGACGTTATTAATGACAGAGTCATACCGATAGATGGAGCCTTTGAAGTGCAGAGAGTTATAACGTATAGAAAATGGTTCGGTTCCTTCACGATTGCTCCTGGCATATTCACGCAATTTTCTGCGAGCCAACTGTACCTTGGGTGAATTATGAATGCAGTATTTTACAACATTTAGTACTGCCCTGTATAGACAGTGGGTGCCTGCCACCCGCATAGTCCTTCATTGAAATTTTTCTGTCATTTTAAGTCCTGCACAGTGATGTATGAAGGCACTATAATGGCAAAAGTAGGTCCTGTTTGGCAGCAGCACATGGTATATCATAAGTGAAATGCAAGATCCATGTAGATTTACATTTAGGTAAAGGTCAGCAGTGACGTGTAATGTACCTGAAGATTTCAAAGTTCTGACAGACCTTCTATCGTTGTTAATTAATTGTTAGTCACAGCTTTATCGTCATAAATTTTTTGCTGTTGTCTTAACAGTATTCAGTAGATTTGCTTGTATGTTGTCATGTGTATGTTGTCATGTTTTGTGGATTCAGCTATAGTCGGAATTATTTCCTGCACTGATTTGAGGACTCGAAGCGGGCTGGCACATAATGTTTACATGCTCAAAAGGGAAAAAAACTGTGCATGCGCTTCCTAGGCCTTACACACGTGCACCCACAGAATGAGAGTAAAACTGCGCTTGGTGCTTTCATCGTATCGGAGGAACTCCCTGACAAGCTCCCCCAGAATTCTGTTCTATGCATAAATCAGCACACACAGAATTCTGCAAAGAACTTGCATTTTGTATGACCAAGAATGACATATTTCAGTTCTCATAACCGTACTGTACATGTTTCAAATGTCAACATCAATAAGAGCATTGTGCCACACATGTACTATTTCATTCAAACCTTCTCTTGCATGTTCATAAACAGCATACTGCTATGTCATGAAGCCAGGAATTGTGAATCACCTCTACGTTTTCCTCCACCAGGAGTTCATCGTTCATGGGCAGCGATCCCAGAAAGTTGTGCAGCAGCCAATAATACGGCCACTGAGCTGCTGGACCCCGTTCGTGTACAAAGGAGTCGCTCCTTGCTAAAAAGAAAAAAAAAAGTAATTTTAGAAAAACGTCTTGTAATTATTTCACATGGCTGGAATTTGACTACATGCACATTTTGACTACAGGCACGTTAAGATTCATGCACTCTTTGGCTTTCTGCTACTCGCTGGGACTCTAGAAACCACTTGATGATCTAGAATGCAGTGACAGTAAAAAAAAAAAAAAAAAAAAAAGCCCCAAAGCATGCCTGATAACAGTTGGTCAATAGTACAATATATTTCGCATATACAGAGGGTAGATATTTGCTACAGCAGTAGTGTTGTTTGCGAATCTTACCCACATATTTACGCAAGTTATCGACATTTTGCATCTCGGCTTTTTGGCTAACAGCGTCTAATAATTAATGAAGCTTAATACATGTTCTACATGCTGAAATAATAGAAGTTTGCGCCTCAGAATGGTCAAGTAAAAATTCATTGTTTGTGTTTGCTGTGGGAGCAGTAGGGCACTCTAGACAAGCAGAGCAAATGTAATCAAAGCAGTAAGTAAATCTTCTGGACACCGTAACGTAGATCTGCTAACATGTAGTTCACTTTGTGCAATAGTTTCACCATCCGTTTAGCGAAAGGAGACAACGATGACCGTATTAAGTTAATGCGGCATCGGCCCTAAAATCTACCCGCACACCACGGTGCGATAATGCTGGCGTTAGTGAGCGCCGTACGTGTAACAGCTACAGAAACGCCACACGAACGTTAAAGAGATTGCGGAGGCCCAACCGTCTCGCTACATGCACACCAGTCCAGTTGTAGAGCAATTCGCCGTGCAACAATTGCCGATCGAGTCAAACATGCAACTACGGTAGGCTTCGCCCGCAACTAATACTGCGCTGCCATATTTACTCCTGTAAATGTCATGGTTGCACGTGTTAATGCGACAGTTATAACTGAAAAAGTTCAGTGCTTACCGATAGCGCTTGGCCAAGTTGTCCATCTTCAATCGAAGCTGTTTAAGGTTGTATGGCCCTTCGCCATGTGGGAGTCCGGCGTTCAGCTCTTCGACAATTCTAGAGTAAATGCGGGCGTTCCGCACATTGGAGCGCAGTGCTGCCAGATTGTCCCCCCCAAGTGTAGAAGCGTTCATGTTGTCGCGTCTGGCCAGTTGGGGCGCCTTTGGGATTTCGCTGTCGCCGACGCACAAGCCGCTGCAGGGGTGTCCGTCATCTTGCCTCGGTTTGCGGTTTGCGAGCATAAACCGTGGTTGCCTAGCTCGGCTTGCGATAATTAAGGTTAGGAGACTAACTGCGGTTACTTCCACCGTGTAGCAAGCAATAACCGCGGTTAGCTGTAACCGTAGTTAGCTTAAACGTTGTTAAGGCTGTCTGTGTGACAGGGGTATAACACATTTGAATTATTGGGAGATTCAGCTCACTGAAATACACAATGCTGTAAGTTTGAATTAACCAAGTTTTTGCCGTAATAGAGTAGGCAATATGACCTGAATGAGGTTGTATCACTGAGCAGACAGAGACAATGGACAACAATATGCCTTCTAGTCCTGTTATCTTTGTCATTGTCAATTGAGTGCATTGACACCATTTACTGCAGTGAACAGATAGCCTGAAAATTTGTGCTTTTGTTGAACAAGCTGCTTAATGAAAGACCTAAGGACATTTTTGTACTCTCATTTTGTCAAAGACAAGAAAGTCTGCATCCTTGAGTGGCGATATTCCTCTCGCATTGCTTTCTTAGTTTGCAAACCTCTGCGACATCCATACTTACTGCTGAACTCTTTCCGTTTCATGCAGCCAAAGATGACATTGGAACTGGTGCTGTCATGTATGACACTGCAGATGCCGGCCCCATACCAGCTGACGTGCCTCAGTCGTCATCGTCTAGACGGGAACGTATGGCCACCTGGTCGGACATGTACATAGCCTACGCGACCATCCCCGGCTACAAGGCGCTCAAGAACCGTGAAATTGGTTCGTGGTTTCTCTCAGCCGTCTACGCAGTGTTCAGTGAACATGCCTGCACAATGCACCTAGAGAAGCTGATGCACCGTGTCCAAGACAATGTCATGAGCCGGTCCTCGTATGATGGCGGGCGGCAGACACCCAGTGTTGAGCTACAAGGCTGGAGAAAGAAGCTGTACTTCAACCCAGGATTCTACGTTGAACGGAGGTCAGAGGAAGCTGAAGCATCGCACACAGCCTCGTAGAGTCCATTGTGCACGTTTACTGTAATTTGAACCTGGCAGAACATTAACAATCGCAGTCTTTCGTGAAGTTTAATTGTGCCCGTGAGAACCTCCTCGCATATACTTGATGCCTGCCTTTTGTGAACAGCAGCATCAGTAGAATCAGTGTATGCATTGGTGCAAAAACTATGGCTACCTGGCCAAAATGGCCTAGTTCCTTTATGCATAGATGATTTTTGCAGATTTTGTAAATGTGCCAACAACTTGGGTGAATCATTATTGCACCCAGTGATTCTGCACGGATACGCTCAGCTAGAAGTTATCATGGTGTATAGATAAAGCTGCTCACTCTAATGAAAGCACAAGAGAGGAAAAACACACAAAAGTACCTGCTGTATTTGTAGAAGCAACACTTCATATACACAGTAAAACCTTGTTAATACCTTACCCCCTTTGGACATACTAACGGTTAATAAAACGCACTTACGATGAATGCCTGACCATATCTCTATAGAGCTTAATGTATCCACTGCCCCCTTAAGATGTAGTGGCTTGCCCTATTCCTACCGGTTATTGTGTACCTGAATCGCCTTTTGTCGGACCATACCCCCCAATTAGCAGGACACTGACGCCACTGCCATAGGTGTTGTGCCTCCTTGGCATGATCAGAGACCGGTCGACTAACGATCATGGCGATGCCTTTCGGCTTCGCCAGTAAGCATCGGAAAAGTACGAATGAATTGCAGCCGCAGCCAGTACGGCTTATCGACAACAACTATATCACAATAAGCGTCTTCAGCTTTCTGTTCTGCGGCTTGCTTCCGCCTATTCCTGCAAGGCCTTTTGTAAGTGCGCACCGCTTTGTAGAAGTGAAAGCAACTTGATTTTGTTGCCACTGTTCCTGAGTTGGCTCAGAAAGGTAACCCCATCTATTGTTCAATCAGTAGCGGCGTGTGCGCCGAGAGACACAAACCTGCTTGTGGTACTGCAATCGTAAGTGTGCTGCGCGCTTTTAATCTCCAACAACTGGGACAACCTGCCACGCTTTACGTTCACTGCCATGTCTTTGTGCACGACCAGACACAACGGCCCGTACATCACAAAGATTCGGAGTGCACTACGCTTGCAGGAAGCTTGCCATCGCCACGATACTTGCCGCTACTGCGCGCGATGGGTATAGTGCTGGTATGGAGACAGTCACACGTACGGCAAACGCCTTAGCTGTGACGGCGTGGGCCAAGTAGGTGGCGCGCTGCATGCAACTAGCCGGTGACGATTGGCACCATGCCCGACCATGTGCCTGCAGGTGTTGCATCTCGTTGGAACAATGCATCTTTCGCTCAGTAGCAGATTGTGGTATAGAAGTACAGATGTGCGCACGCGCATTGGGGAAGGCCGATACATGCATCCGTCCACTCCGTAAGCCGCCGCGTGTTCTAGGATTTGAGTAATTTCAAAATACTCCATGCGCTATTGGCCACTCGTGTGAAAGTGGCTGAACATTTTCTGTACTTTCGTAAAAAGGAGAAAAAGGCTTGTAAGCCTTGTAATGGGTACTTCAGGCGATATTACTACGTCATTGCACTTACTTCATTGTTGGTAGTGGCAGCGTGCATCAGAAAATGCATATTTGTACTTGATGGCTAAGGCGTACTACTGTTTAGCACATAGTTTTGCAGCGTTACCTGCAGGTACATACAGTAGAACCTAGTTATAACGAACCCAGATATAACGAACTGTCGGATATAACGAAGTAATCGCAATTCCCCTTGAAATTCCTATAGATGAAATAGATATTGGTATATTGGTTATAACGAAGTAATTACCATGCCCCCTTCAACTTCGTTATAACGAGGTTTTACTGTATTAACAAGGTTTCACTGTATAAGTTTTGCAGCGTCACCTGCAGGTACATATTAACGAGTTTTCACTGTGTGTGTTATATATACGTCCTAGTGGTGGAACACCCGCAACAATTGCACTTAAGTGGATGCTTGCGCCACCTGTGCCAAAATGGCCTTTTGGCAGAAAATTGTGCCAGGCCAGTGCCAAAACATGTGTTATAACCAAAGCCCCTTGTCGTTAAAGTTTTTTTTTTTTTGCCAGTGGTACTAAAATTGTTGAAACCAAGAGCACGCTATCATCATCATCATAGGAACTAAGTGCAGCAGTTGCAGAGGCCCATTGGAGTCGTCCGGTTTGTCATTTGCGCATTTCTCTCTGATGGATGCATGTTCTAGAGCCACTGCACTGCTTTGGTTGTGCTTTATTCGTGTGTCGATATCATCTTTACAACATGTAAAGGTGACGGTAAGGCTTTGGAAAAGAGCCACTGGGGTAAGAATTGCACATGCCACATTGTTTCTAATAGTGCGAGCGTAAGCATTTTGGAACCCACGTGTGTGAAGAATTTGCGAATAGAATATGTGATAGCACTGCCCATGTTGCTGCTCACACGGATATGGGTGGGAACAGGAGCCATTGAGAAGGAAAACGAGAGCCGTGCAAGTGTTCATTGCTGGCCTAAATGCATTCTATGGTTACGTCTTTGTGTATTCTTGAATTTATTACCCATGACCAGATATTGCAAGAGTTTATCCACACCATTTCGCACTTGCGACATAGTAAACATTGGCATGACAATGCACATTACAGCAGACTCTCGTTAATTCAGACTTGGAGGGACCCCAGGATTTCTTTTTTGAATTATCAGAAGTTTCAGTTATCACAAAATATCATAAATATGACTCCGGGTAACATACCACCTGTTTTCTTATGAAACATACATTTATTCAACAACGCAACATTCACATGCTATTCACATTTTCAAAAAAATCACGAATGGCAGACTGCTTTGTTGTGGCATAAGATTTCAAGCCAGTTTTCGATGCCACCAAGAGCAGCCAGTTCCTTGTGCAAGTTTCCTACACTGGTCAAAAACTTGCGAGTTCCAGCAGTGTGCTGAAAGGCCTGTCAGCTGTTGTGGGTGGGTCTACCACTGCTGGTTGAGGCTCTTCCTCACCATTACTGCTACGGTATGTCAGCAACACTTCCTGCACACTCACAGATTGTCATCGGTAGCTGGATAACCTTCCAAACTGGCAACTACATTGTCTGTGGTGAGTGCAGAGATCACTACACTTACTTCAGCATTATCACTCTGCATGCTGTCAGGCACAGTATCCCTGATGCAATCAGTAGTGCTGAATGCATGATTAAAACATTTCATTATTGTCGTAGATTTCACCTCATTCCACACACTGGCAAGCATCCCTAACGATGAGAGGAGCGTTATGGTATAGAACTGTCGATGCACACGTACAATCTCTTTAGCAACAGCTTCTGGTAGGCCATCTTCAAACACTTGATAACACCTTGGTCCATCAGCTGGAACACAGTGGTAGCGTTGGGAGGCAATAATTCAAGATGAATTGCTTCCAGCCCCTCCACAGCACCATGTGCAGGAGATGCCTGTTCAACAATAAGCAGATGCAACAATAAGCAGGAGGTGCCTGTTCGCCTGCTTAAATTCCAAGTCGAGGTTGTGCAGCCAGTCCTCAAACAAGGCCTGCATCATCCAAGCACGTGCGTTAATGGTGCAAGTGACCGGGGGCACTTGAACACCTCTGAGGCACCTTAGGCGCTTGGATTTGACCACAGAAAAAAGATCGGGCTTGTGGCTGCCGTCAGTATTGGCACACACCATAATGGTTAATGCCCTCTTTGCTCAGCTTGCTGCCAGTGCAGTGCTCACCTTTCTGACACAGGGTCTGGTCAGGCAGGCACTTGAATACCCATTTTGTCTGCATTATGAATGTAATAGGACACATATTTTCGCAGTAGATATCGCAGTTGTGTCTGCTTCCAGTCTGGAAACAACTTTGTCGACGTCTACCACTTCCCTACTCACTGATCTGAAGGCGAGACCGCGTCGCTCTTTAAAGCACGAAATCCAGGCATCACTGCTCTTAAATTCTTCTACGTCCATCTGCAAGGCCAGTTCTTCTGCCTTTTTCCACAAAATTGGTCCACTTGCTGGCAGATTAGATCCCCATGTATGCTTTAGCCAGAGGACAAGTGCCTTTTCCAGCTCGGGTGTGCACCGCATCCCTAAGCCTCTTTCCGTCTGGTGCAACTTGGCTTGCATTGTCCTGGAGCTTGTCCTTCGCTTTCACAATGGTAGTCTGCGTGCTTTTAGATATTCCGTACTTCAGTGATACTGCATTCTTCTTGACTCCAGCATCAACCTCTTCTATAGCAGCCAATTTCTCCTTCACGGAAAGAGTTTGGTACTTTCCCCAAGGCGACATGATGCGAACGTAGGTGCAGCTACATTCGCATGAACACGTGGGTGTTCATGATGTTTGATAAATAGGTCGCTCTGGCACTTTAGCTTTGATACGTTCCAATACCGGGGAAAACAGAGCTGATGGTCTGTTTCCCCGGTGTCGTGTGTCATTTCGACGCACGACACGCCTGCCGCACTGCTGTTTTAGTTTCTTCCTCTATCCACTCCTGGCTGTTGGTGTGCATAATTTCGCTCTGTCACGTGCAAGTGGGTAATTGGCTTTATTTTTTACTTTTAGTTAGTTATATAAGAATGGAAATGTTCGGCTAGAAGTGGTAAACGCAGCAGATATTTTACGGCAAGAAAAAGCAAAAGGTACGAATTAACCGAATTTTCGTGATGGTGCAGTTTGAATTAAAAGTGGCTTTGAAAATAACATTGAAAACATAGTGGCCAAACCAAAATCTTGAAATTTGTTTGAATTAACTAAGTGGTTGAATTATCACGAGTCTACTGTATCTGGGTTGTGCTTCTGAGCTCAATAACACGTGTTGGCCTGTGGCTGCAGCCTCTGCGTATTGGTGATGGAACAATGCAAACAGACTTTTAATACGACATTGCAAAGACACAAAAATAAAATTTACTAGAGAGGAGAGTGCTTCCAACCAACACCTCTTATGAATTCAATACGTAGTGTCATGCTCTGTGCTGGCATGCCTATTCAGTCAGACTTGTGGTGAGCATTTCCTTGCATGCCGTGGCTGTCAGTGTTGCATACTGTGTTAGCAAACAAGCGTTAGTTGGCGATCTGTCTACGGTGCTTTCCGTGCGCAATATTGCAGGGGCAACAAAGTTGGCCACAGCAGCCCCTGTGCATCGCCTTAGCATTCCATACTTTCTTGACAGTGCTTGTAGAGGAAACCTCACGGAAACCCGTCTCTTCAACATATTTATTGACTGCGTCAGTTAAAGTTTGCACGCGCATTGCCCCTGCACCATAAGTCCTTGCTACTGTGCCAAATTGCCTTTTTGCTGTGCCTGCACTTGCGCAGAGCAGTGAAATGGCTGTTCCACCATTGTATGTACCTGCAAACCTCTGAACAACACCAATAGCAACTTACAAGCAGTCTCATCACCAGAAACATACCATGCGCACACTCATGTGTACATGTACATAAAGTATTGTTTCTGCAAAGTTAGTTGCAAGTGCAGCTAGTGTTGGGTCTTTTGTGTATTTTGTTTTTCCTCTCATATGTCTTCATTAGAAGCGTGCTGATTCACCTATACAGTGTAATGATAAGTGAACAACTCACTCAGCTTTAGTGTGCAGTTTGGCATTTTCTCCACTGGAGAACAATATGAGCAGTGTTCTTGTCCAGCACTTCTGCCGTAGAGCCATGCCAGTTGAAGACACATTCTTTGTTCCTGTCACTGCGACACAAGTGAGCTTTCATCTGTGGAGCTGCCCTTTTCAATGGTTTGTTTTGATGCATTCAATGTAAAATTCCATATAAGCTTAACCACAATGGGTTGGAGGTGTCTAGAGCAAGGAGGTGTCTGTCTATTTTTTGTCTATTTTATTGGAGGTGGCTGTCTATTTTTGTACGACTCATGTGACTGAAGCTCGGATGAGTTGGAACAGCACTTGAGCCCTTTTTTTGTCCTTCCTTCATGTGAAACAGGCATCATTAAGCAATCATTGCTCTTTTCATGGGAGCTTTATGCGCTTTCTGTTCTGTAACACAGTGGTATTTCAGGGAATATCGAAATATGCAGTCATTTCATCAGCCTTGCTGTCTGTCTCACCATATTATTTAGTAAGTGTAAAGCATTTTACTGATACCTACAAAGTGACTCGTGCCTTAACACATGTTAGATGGTTTTACCCAACAAAGCACTGTTGTATGATGTACATTTTTATACTGCTGTATAGAGTAGCCCACTGCCGTAGCTTGTACTTCCTTTCGCTTTCATTTGCAGGCCTGTGTTTTCCCAACACCATTGTTGGTTGATCTTTTTCACTTACAATGCTTACAACTAGTTATCATGGCTCCATGCATGGAGCTGTTGCGTGCGAGTTGTCTTACTCTGCTCCTGCTTCTCCTCCCCCTCTTCTTCCTCTTCCACTGTCTTCCTCTCCTGCTTCGTCTTTTCCTTCATTGCCTTCGTTTTTGTCGATGTATTCCTCTGCTTCATCTCCTTCCTCCTCTTTCTTTCTCCTCCTGCCCCTTTTTCCTCGCCTTCTTCGATCAAACGACAGCATACAGGCAACCACGTAAAGTTCTGCAACATTGCTGCTACCATATCAGACCCGTGCCTGACAACACAAAGTGCCTCCAAAGTGCCCGACCGTGTGGTGGGAGTCGGGGACATGTAGCGCTGCGCCTATTGAGCTGGCTTCAAATCCGTCCAGGCATGGAGTTTTTTATTTCTTTCTGAAAGTGAATTGGTAGTGGGCCCCATAAACACACAGCTGCAAAATCCATGTCATCTGGACATGGATGCTTGATCTGTCATGGTATGAGCCCTGCTGCATTCATGTCCTTCCAGATTTACTTAGTGCTGTTTCCTCACTCGCATGGAGCTCTCCTCAACCGGGAAAACTGCAGCTGTTCTCGAGGGGCCTCTGGTGTTAGCCTCTTTGTGGCAGACACAGTCACACTGCGTAGCTCACTCGATTGTTCGTACACAGCGATAGTGTTCAGCTCCAGTTGGACATGCCGGGTCTTGCCTAAATGCAACTTACCATCCGCGTTATTCAGAGTTGGTCACAAATTTCTTAGGCTCACAAGGACGCAAACTCTCACCTGAGGATCTTGAAGCCAATTTACATTTGAGTAGCGCATAAAATGTGCCGTGGTCCTGCACTCGTGAAAGCCTAGAGTTACTATAAGGTAGAGCAATATGTATATAACTCAGTGATCAATGTTATGTTCCATGATCAGGTAATTTAATATAAAGGACTGTTTTTTTTTTTTTTTTTTGTTAGAACACACAGATGACGTTACCGGAATACATTGGGTTGTAGCGTCTTCTGGCTCCTTGCTTTTGCCTCACAGCCAAAAAGAAAAGGCTGGCCATGAGTATAAGTGACTGCTTACAGCAGAGACCGCACCGTCAGGTAGACAAGCAGTACTAGCCAAGCAAGATGGCTCTGACTGGGGTGCACGCTGAACCAAAAACAACTTCTTCCTTTCTTTGTTATCCATGCTAGCTCGCGCCCGCCGCACATATTCTGGGGGCAATATGACTTAACGCCACTGACATGTGCTGTTACATTAGGCATCTACTACGTGCGTATCGGCACCATTGGCACTCCTATAACCATGCTGGTGCATGTAACTCTTTTTAACAGGCGATGAAAACGTGCCGCCCTGACATTCGCATCCACATCGTTGTGAGGGATCTCTTTCAAATGCATTCCAGCAGCCTGATGTTATATAAAACTAATATTCGTTCATGATAGCCTTTAGCTTTTGTTATCACTTGCTTTTAACTGTGGTATCTTACCAACACAGTTGCAATGTGACATGTTAGTCTAAACAGTGTGTTCCTGATAGTTTTGTATATTTTTCACTTATAGTTAATTTTCTATATTTTTCTAAAATAATGAAGTGAAAATAAAGTACCGTTGTTATGGAATCGATGAATAGGTAGTGAAAAATGATGGAGAATAGGGAATGTATTATTGATGGCACATATGTATTTTGATATTTGATATTGGAAGGTAGATATTTGTACTCTATTCATATTTTAAAACTTCGATACTTGCACACCCCAACATGACATGAAAAAAAATGTGTCAGAAAGGAGAAGCTCACTAGAAAAAAATTTTGTTGCGCTGAACCAAAAGGCAGGTTCACTGCAAGCCACAGTCATCTGATGCTGGCCCATAATCTTTTGCACACAAGTTTCGCAAATCCTCCAGTTTTGTTACTTTTCTGCCCCGAAAATTGTGAGAAAGATGAAGTTTAAAGATTAGTTTTACTAGGAAGAACGCTAGGCTTTTCTACACCTAAAGGGTCCCTCACCAGGTCTAGCCATTGTGATCTGGCAAATGCATTGGGTACATTGCGCCCTCACCATCATGCTCACCAAGAACTGCATCGCTACATGGCGGATGGTGATCAGATTTCGATCTGACTGTCAGTTCCTCTCGCAAGCATCACCCGCTGAGCAGAGAGGGTGATGGTTTGCATCGCCGCAGCGCGATGTGTCTCTGCAAATTGCTTCTATATTGCTAAAAACCATTGCACGCGATATGCATTGAGAGTACGTGTTGGCAACCGGAACAATGAATTGACCCGTCAGGAGGTGGCGCTCATGCTGCTTGCTTCTCGGAGGGGACCGCTTCTCGGAGGGGCTTCACTGCGGGCACAGTAGACCCTTTCCATAGTTTGCTAGTGCGCTTCTGTGCACTCCACTTTTGCCCTACTAACGGCTACTGCTGTCTTTATTTTAAATGCTGTCAGAATTCAAGTTGCACATGCTGCGGGCCATTTTTTGTGCATGTTTCTATTAGAAGGGCTGCATCGACATTTTACGTGCCCTATCGCAAGCAAACTGCCATTGTACACTCTGTTTGAAGGATTGCAAATGCCGCCATTAGTCAGGCAAGCTGCATTGCAGGAAAGCTAGCTTTACAATTATGAAAAGGGTATATAGTGTGTGCTTCACCTTTCTACTTTTTTGCATTTTTGTCTTTTTCTTGCTTTGGGGGCAGCATCGGCATGTGGCGAAGGTGTTGCAGTGGTAGTGACCCTCGCCTCCTGAAATCCTGTCTTTGCACGACTTGAAGCGTATTTATCTCTGCTAACAGTGGACCAGTTTGAAAAATTCTTGCGGTAGAATGCTTCCTACTGGACACTTAAGACCCTCAAGTGTATGACCGAAATTTGCCATGTGGCCTAGTGAGGGGCCCCTTAAGTGAGCTAGGTACTGTTATGTGAAGGTGTGTGTGCAAATATTCGAAAATTAAAAAAAAAAAATAAATAGTGATCTATTCGATTTGGTACTCAAACCAAATAGTACATATTCGAAATACCGAATTTTTTTCAAATAGTTGACAAATACTTAGCACTGAAGATGAAACTTCAAAGGAAAGAAAGGCCATAATTGAAAGGCATTTTTTTTTTTATCATTGACCTACCATGAAGTGTGTAGCTCAACCTTTTATGAGGCTGTGAAAACTATATTGATCCCCTGACATGGACATTCTTGCCTAAAATTCTAGTGTCACTAAAGCAAACTCGTCAGTCTACTGTCACCATCATACGAATAGCTGTATTGGCCGAGCTCTTGATGGTACGTCGAACTTGCGTGCTCTTGTGCATAGAGGCAGGGAGAAAGCTAGAAAAGGGCATTGCTTGGCATGTTCAGAGATAGTCATAGAAAATTGAAAGGTGATAGCTGTGGGAAATGGGCCTCAGTCACGTGATAGATGAGCGGTAGATTAATAAAGGGTCAAGCACCACCTATGTTTACTTAATATCTCAAAGGCTCCAGTAACTGCTGTATGCAACTACAGTGGACTCCTCTTAAACGGAACTCGAAGGGGCAAGAAAATTTGTTCCATTTATGAGAAGTTTCATTTAAGCAAAGCCCACAAATTTAATGAAATATGACTTTATTTCAAAAGCACCAACTGTGGCTGACTGAACAAAAACATTTTGAAGTATACAATACTACTATAGTTGATTAGAAAGAAAAATGTTGCTAATATTGCTGACTCGGAAAAAAGGAGGTGATAACGGTTTGCTTGGCCTTGTTCAAGCACTTTCTCACAAAGTAGGAGTGCATTGCTGAAAGGCTTGGCAGGAACTCTGTGCCACCATTGTGTTCAAAGTAGCGCTGCAACAGGATGACAGCATCTCTTGCTGCACTGTCCGGCACTGAAATGGGCCCGGGATCACACACCATCTCATCACCACTTGAGCACGGGTCCTCATCTTGAACTTCAGCTATGAGTTCCTCAAGGCTGTCCTCGCGGCATGTGGCGACGTTTGCATCAAGTGTTTCATAGTCCTCTCGCGTGAAAGAAGTAGACTGTGTCACCTGACTGAAGAGAATATCAGCCTCCTCAGCCTCAGTAATGTTGTCTTCCTCGTCTGGAAGGACTTCTTGTATTGAGAACCCTGCATGGTGGAAGTACCTTTGCACAGTTGACACTTTCACACATTCCCAGGCATTGGTTAGAATGTGAAGAGCTGAGAGCAAGCCCACGTTGTAATCTTTTTTGTTGTCTGCACAAAGAAGCATTCGCTGGAGGACTTGGCGGCGGTAGAGAACTTTAAAGTTTTGAATTATGCCCTGGTCCATCGGTTGAATGATTGCGGTCGCATTTGGTGGCAGGAACTCTAGGCTGATCGATTTGAGTCTATCCACTTGACCGTGAGCAGGGCATTGATCAACAATAAAAATAACCTTCCTGTTCTGCTGGGCAAATCTTCTATCCTCTTCGCGCAACCATGTCTCGAAGATTGCTTGTGTCATCCAAGCTTTCCCGTTCGCGTGGTACGTGACAGGCAGCATGCGCACACCTTTGAAGCAGCGTGGGTGCTTTGATTTCCCCACAACCACCATCTTCAACTTTTCGCTACCATCCATGTTGGCACCTACTAGCACCGTAATACGATCTTTGCTTCGCTTTCCTCCCACACAGGTTTCCCCCTTGTAAGCAAGAGTCTTAGTAGGGAGTGCTTTGTAGAACAACCCCATTTCATCAATGTTAAACACGTCCCGTTGTTCGTAGGTTTCCAAAATTTCTTGCAACCTCCCCTGTTGCCAGTGGCTACAGATATCTCTGTTTACAGCCGCACTTTCTCCAGAAACTGTCTTAAAGGAGTACTGACACGAATTTTTGACATTCTCGTATTGTTGCTGAAAATGAAAGCAGTGGCGTGGAAAACCCCAAAAACAGTGTCATGGTGGCCCGCAACACAATGAATATATTTTTAATACGGCTCCCTTAAAAGCTGACTTTCGGTTTCGATTTCGAGGGGGCGGTTTCCTAGTGACATATCAACATAGTCGGACGACGTCTGAGCCACGTAGGGACAGAAATTCTTCATAGCGTCGCTGCAACTGTGTCGTCTTTGGTCAATTACACCTGAGGCACGCAAACAACGGCAATTTCACGGTCGTCCAGTGACTCTGACCGCGATTTCGGCGATTTTTAAGAGCCCGTGTTCATACGTCATCGTAGTGTCCATTGCAATGGGGCTGGCTTACTGTGCTGGGCGACGCGAACTTTAAAACCAAATTAAAATATTTTATACGTGTTTCCTGGCTTCCGTGTGCGGAGGGCGTTAACAATACATGGCTAGGAAACGAAAAATGTATATTTTGCGCCGCCGCAAAATCGTGTCAGTACTCCTTTAAGGACAAGACCATGCCGCTTTTTAAAACGGCTCAGCCAGCCATCGCTCACCCGGAAGTCCTCGATCCCCATCCGAGTAGCAATCTCTTTGGCCTTGTCTTCCAAAATGGGGCCGCTGATCGGGAAGTTCGCACTGCGCGCACGCTTGAACCAGAGGAAAAGCACATCTTCGATTTCTTTGTACGCCGTCGTTCTCATCCGCATTCTGTCCGTGGCGAAGTTCCCAAGCTTTACAGCTTCTTCAATCTTCCCTTTGTTCTTGAGTATCCTCGACAGCGTGGACTTGGGAATATTGAACTTCTTCGCAATTTCTGTCTTCGATAGGTTGTTGCGGTCAAGTTCTTGGATGATCCTTACTTTCGTTGCGAGCGAAAGTGCATTGTGCTGCCGTTTTTTTTGTTTCCATCTCAAGTTTACGACGAGACCTCGATCGCTACTCGACGCGCGCGAACATGTGCGATCGCTAGATTGGCTTTTGGCTTGGCTAGGCTATAATAGCTTCTTGTTTCATGGTTGCTAGACTGCCGTGGCCATTTCCGACGTTCTTGGAGTTTGCCCGTTTTAGTTTCATTTAACCGATGTAAGCGAAAAAAATGTTCCGATTAGCCGAAACTTTTTATCATTAAATATATAGGAGACCAACCAAATGTGCCTAGATAGTTTCGTTTATGCGGGTTTTCCGTTTAACCGAGTTTCGTTTAATGGGAGTCCACTGTACTTCAGTTTGCATGACTGTATTTTTGTCAGCTAAACGTAATGATAAAGTGCTTTTGTTAATGCTTATGAACATTTCTTTTGCATAGAATGCATTGCAATTCTCGGGCTGTATTAAAAATGTTTGCCCTACTATACGCAAAATACTTTGTATAGTATTTCATTCATTTCTCAAATCCACTATTTGCACACCCCCTAGATTAACTGAGGCACTCTTTCTTGAACGCACTGAGGAACTCTCAAATCCACCCCATTTAGTATTCAGCATGACTCAAAGCGCACAATTGGGCTGCAAACTATGCTATTTCCAAATAGAAAGTCACAGTAAAATGTTGAGTCTATTGTTCAACTTATCAATCACCGGCTGGTAACGGTGCTAAGTGTTATATGCCAGCAAATGTGCACCATGTAAAAGAAGCAGTGACCATAACAGATTGTCTTCAGGTTTGCTTAAAGAACCAAAAAGTACTGGTGAGCTTGTTTGGTCAACAATCTTTTTATTTTTTTTCCAACTGTGCCTCTAACGATTTTAGCTCGTCTTGCACCGGCATACAGAATGAAAATTTTGTGGGTTTTCTGTTGCACCAGAACATGAGTTTAACAGCTGAAGATGACAGTCTTCTTACAAAAAGGAGCAAGGAATATCTTTTTTTTCTGCGATTTTCTGTACTGCCTTCATACCCAGTGGCTGTTCGTAAGAGCTGCATTGACATCATAACTCTCTCACATGCGTGGCTGCTGCAGCCACCGTGTCTGTTTGACAGATGCTTTCTCGTAGACTTCAGTTCTTCAAGTGTTCGTCATGGTTAAAACGATGCCTAGAAACTGCTGCACTGGTAGAAGTGCAACAGCTCACTCTCAAAGAATGTGACCGGCTGGCAAGCTGTCCGGCAAGAGTGCTGTGACGTCACACCTTCCAAATCGTGTCGCAAGGACGATATGGTGCTTGCTAAAAAAAAGAACAAAAAGTTAAACCGTCAGCCTAATAACTCTTGGAGCGACAGCTTATTTTTTATGTAATTGTGTGCTGAGAACCGATTTTCATTGTTCTCACAAAATTTTCCAAGTGTTGAATCAGTATCCCATTCAAGTGTGAAGTGTTGATCTGTTGTGGCTATGTTATGGGCACACTGGAAATTTTCTGACACTGTCCAAATACAAGCGCTGATTATAGTTGAACCTGGGTATACTGAATCTGAAAACAATTACAAAATAGTTTCATATAGTATATAGGTAGTGCAATGCATAAAATAAATATTTTGTGCAGTAATGTTCAGGGAATTTTACTGCCCTTTGATGTACACAATAATTCATTGTAAACGTGGGTTTGGCATTTCCAGGCTTGACTGTGTTATGTTTTCATCCATGAAGCTAAGTCGAGTTCATTGGCTTTGTTGTTTGCTGAGATGTGGTGAAGCTGTGTGGTACTTGAATGGGAGCTTATCAGCTAGTCTTTGTGCATGCCTAGCAGTCTTTTGCATGTTTCAATGCTGAAGTGTGTTCATAGTGTATGTTCCAGTGAAAGTGACCTTAACCTGCTCGTAAAAGAGACTTCTATCTGCTTTCCTTGAAGGAGTATAAATTGAGGGCATCAAACATGACCAGTGTCTTCACCTTGTGTGCCTTTGCCACCCTTTCGTTTTACAGTGGATGCCAGTCATCTTGCCTAAGTACTGATATTCAGGCATTGCTTAGTCATGATTGTGCTCAGCTGACGTAGTGTTAGTAGTCCAGAAAGGATGATGCAAACACTGGAATGACATCAGTGTGCCTTAAACACATTTATGTCACTATTTCTAAATGTTTATTTTGCTTTTAGTTTATCTGTGAACATTTTGCAGGCTCAAAGTAATGCCATCTCTATCTGTTCATGTGTTTATAGTACTATATGTTACTGCAATTAAGGGTGCCTTTTATTGTGTGACTGAAAGTGCCACTTGCTATTGCAGTGTTCTCTATGCTAGCGCGCACATGTATTTTTATTTGCTCATGCATGTATTTTTGGACATATTTCTGATCGATTGTCCATTGTAAGTACTTATGACAAGAGGGAGAGATAAAAATGTGTGTTTTAAGAAGAGGAGGAGAGGAAGTGTAATTGTTTTTCTTTTTCTTTTTTTTGTTGGACTGCTTGCTACATTGGTCCTGGTGTTTTGATCCTCATTTTCTAGTATCTGTGATGAGCTTGGTCTTATTCAGTTTACTGCACTAAATGTAACAACATACAGACGACAGCCCAAAACACAAATACTGAAATCATTATTTATGCTGAATTGTCTTATATTCAAGTTCAGTTCAATTGAAGTTAAATCAGCTTCAGCCACAAAAAAAATCATTCAGAATGGAACTTGTTGCTCACAACTGTCAGGTGCGTACTGGTGAATTCTTGCATGAACTTTTTACACATTCTACACTGGCACCAGGCTTTTTGTGAAAAATTGTTTGCACCTGCTAATGGGGCGATTTATGTGGTATCGTTGGTTATGTGACGAATAACCTCTTATGTTCTTTACATCCACTGTTTTTTTTTTTTTTTACAATGCAGACAGGTGGCTCATTCAAAATACTGGAAACTCATTGGGTACTAAGTGTTAAACTAGGAAAAGTCGCATGTAGTCAGGATGGTGATATGCTCATTTCAGCAGTCCTAATGTTTTTTGATAATTGAGAATGTTCTCAGGAGCCACTGGTGTCTGTTATGATGTTTATCATGTATGCACGTTTTGTAACAGTGAATGTACCGAGGCTATCATTGTTATTATCACATTCATTACATGAAATTTAGTGGGAACAATTGGCACTTTTAAATTAATACCATATTTTGACTTTGCTTAATGCCTTTCTAAGCATAGCACCATTTTTCATAACCACTTGTTGCCATTGGGCTGACACAAATTTACTCATCACTAGCGCATGCTAGTCTTTCTTGAAGACTTAGGCATCAAAAAATTGCAGGTATAACCGTGAGGGTAGATAATTACACTGTATACTAAACTTGTTCATTGACATGTTTCTGATGCACGGCTGCGGTGCTTGTCCTGGTTTTGCTTACTGAATGTGTGTGCACGCAGCTTGACTTCTCACTTTGTTGGCACCCAGTACCTTTGCAACTGTGAAGAATGTAATGTGACCTTTCTATCACACAAAGCTCAATTTTATGTAGGTGATTTTTAATTAGATAAGGACATATTGAAGCTTTTGCTTCTTAGTATAGAATATTTTACTTTATATATTTCAGATTGAACACATGGAATAATGGTGTGTGGACACTTGTACATTTACCGAGTGAAAGCTTGGTCATTTGTAAGATGCAAGAGATAATTAACAGTCAGCCAAAACTGCTGTGCAGTGCTGTTTATCATGACTGTAAGAACTGCTTGTGCCTTGTTAAAAGATTTTATGTACATGTAAATAAAGGTAATTTTTCCCTTTTGTGTGCCCATTCTGCTCTAGGGTACTTAGATGAACACCCATGTACTTAGATGTAAGTGCATGTTAAAGAGGCCAGCTGTCATTGAATGAGAGAGCAACTATGACAGCAGCTTTCACGAGTCCTTCCTCACTTAAGTGCATGCGCTGTCGTATCGCTGCTTTTTTAGCCGAGAGGTGAGAAAGGGCCTAAGCGGAGAGGTGGTGCCCATCCCATTCAAAGGCGTGTGCATGCTGTTCGTGGGTCGCAGCCTCGAGCCACGTGGCATGAACACCGCGAGACATGCTGCACAATGGTGGCACGTGGCGACGATTCATATGAAGGTGTTTGCCTATACCAAGTAGTCGAGGTGAATGTGCGATACAATACGGCGTGCGCCTAAGAGTGTGACTAGTTTTACCCCAGAATTTATGGTCAGTCAGGGAAGAGATCAGGCAGCAACGTAAGCTGAAGCTAGTTTCCTATGATACATTGGTAAAAAGAAGAATTGCAACATGGAGTCCGAGCTCGCTTAGTGACATTCATCGGCCATCCTAAGGCGACTGGACAGCTTTGGCTTGTAATTTGCCGAATGTGTAATTTGCCGAAGTTGCGTCGCTGTTTCATTACGGTTAATCCTTGATGTGATGAAGTGGTTAAATTGACAGTCTGCTTCATTACATTGAAATTTGACCGCCTGCAAAGAGTATATCTCATAATTAACGGATTCTTTCTGCACCGAAAAGATAAAAATTTTCTGTCCACTCCTCAAAACTGTAGGCGTTCTCATAACGGACACCAATGATTTGCCAAAGGCCCGCCTGTGCTGCATTGCTTAGCTTTGATAAAAGGGTTATGAGGTGAATTGACGTCTCTGGATAGACGAAGTTTGGATGCCGTGGGATTAACAGGCACATCAGATACATTGCGGGCCTGTTGTGTCTGTCTGATGTTATGTTGGCACCCACATTTGAGCACAGACATGAGTTTCATTGAGGGTAGATGGACGCTAAGGTGCACTGATGGGCCATACCATGAGCGTCATTCAATGTCGTATTGCATTGCAGCAGCATCTAGCAACGCCTGAGTGCATGTCGCAGAGTGCTAGTCAACATAAGGGAGCACTAGCCCTCACTCAGCCAACTTTATCTAGTGCTAGCAAGCAGTACGCAACACTAACTGCCAATTCATCCATGGAGGAAAAGAAAGAAGCTAGGAGAGGGCGTCACGTGACAATCCTGAAGCCTAGTCATAATTGAGCGTACAAATTGAGCGTATACGCAGACTAGGCAAGCGACGACAAGACTCGACGAGGCCTGTCATTCTTAAACTGTTAGATTCACGAAGTAAACATGAAATACTAAAAAATGGCTTTAAACTCAAGGGCACGGATTATTCTATTGGTGAAGATTTTTCCCGAAGAATTCGTGACATCCGAAGGAAATTGTGGGCTAGTGCGAAGCCGAACCGTGAGAAAAAAGAAAAGGTTTCACTAGCATTCGATAAACTTTACATAAATAACGTGCCTTACGTCTGGGATCATGATTCAAATGATAAAGTTCCGTTGCGAAAAAACGGCGACATGGGCATGAACCGTCCGAATACCAGAGGCTACACGCAGAAGCAAAGCAAGAGTTAAGATTGAGGGGGGATAATGAGGGCCCTTCCACATCCGTTAAACGCATTCACTTATCTCGTCAAGTAGCTCAGAGTACCCGCAATCCTACAAAACCGAAAGAAAAAATCTTGCGAATTTTAAATATAAACGCACGGAGCATTGTGAACAAAAAAGATTCTATTGAGACCACACTACTCGAATACGACCCGCACATTACTGTACTCACCGAAACGTGGTTACGAAATGAAATAAGCGATGATTTAGTTTTTCCCCCGAGTTACAGTGCCTTTCGTAAGGACCGGACAAATAAGGGTGGAGGTGTTGCTATCCTTGTCAAGCCTTCAATACAAGCGATTGTTTTAACAGATGTCACTGATCTCGAGTGTCTGTGCATCAAAATAACTTGTTAGGATCAATGCTTTGTGCTATACGCGTGTTACAGGCAACCAGACGCCGCTCCTGAATATTTGCTGAAATTGCAAGAGCATATGACACAATTCCAGAGTAAAAAAGTTTTTGTTATCGGGGATTTCAACTTACCAAATGTTGATTGGGAACTCGTTCAGGCAAGCCCAAAGTCGAACAAAAATACAAACATAGTTTTTGACATCATGCTCACTCACGATCTTGTTCAAGTGGTTAGGCAGCCTACTCGAGAACAAGGTTCGTGTAGTGCAATATTGGACTTAGTGTTCCTAAACCGCGATTTTCATGAATATACTGTTTTCATTGAAAGTGGCCTGTCTGATCACCATCTTGTAAGTGTCACTATTCCTTTATCCAACTCAGCCGGTCACAAACGCACAACCACACGAACCTTCAAGGATTATGCAAGATCTGATGATGCGTCTATTGTACAGTACATGGAAAGTTGTTACAATGATTTTATTGAAAATGAGGGCGATGTTGACAAGCTATGGAACCAATTTACTAAAATGTGTCATCACTGCATAAGATCATTCGTACCAACCAGATCTAAAAAGATTGCTAAAAGCACCCCATGGATTACGCGTAAAATCATCCATCTAAAACGCAAATTAAAGCGGCTGAAAAAGAGCAATCCCCAATCAGCTATTATTCATGAACTTAAAATAAATTTGGCAAGTGCTCTGCGCGATTCAAAGGATTTTTACTTTAAAACAACTCTGCCAAACTTTTTAAAAAATGATCCTACGAAGTTTTGGAACTTCCTGAGCGATAGTAAGAAGCAGGTATCACATATATTAGTCAATGGAAATACAGTTACAGATCTGAAGCTCATTGCGGAACATTTTAACAGATTTTTCCATAGCGTGTTTGCTAAGGCGAGTCTTCATACGCCTCAGCAAAGAGTATTTCAGTCTAATGAAGTGGACTTTATCTCATATTCTGGTGTCCTTGAAATGATTTTGAAGTTGAATACTAAATCATCTTGTGGTCGAGACAATATCCCTAACGTTTTTCTTCGCCGTTATGCCGAAAGTATTTCTCATTTTGTCGTTGTGCTTTTTCGGTGTTCACTGTTGAGTGCGAAACTACCCAGTGAGTGGAAGATGGCTCGTGTTGTTCCCGTCTTAAGAAAGGCAACCATTTACTTGTCGAAAACTACCGTCCCATCTCATTAACATCACCAATATGTAAAATGCTTGAACATGTAATATCTAAGCGCGTTGTGGAATTCCTCGAACAAAACTCTGTACTGACTAATTTTCAGCATGGCTTTAGGAAAGGTTATTCAACCGTAACTCAGTTAGTCTCAGTGGTTCATTCATTTGCAGAAACTCTGGATAAAAATGGTCAAATGGACGTCATATTCCTTGATTTTAGCAAGGCATTCGATAAAGTTATTCATCACAAACTAATTACAAAACTCAGGGACATCAATCTACCCGACATATTCATTGCCTGGATTCAACACTATTTATCAGAACGTTCACAGTTTGTTTCAGTAGATGGGAGCAATTCGAGCTCTCTTCCTGTAACATCAGGCGTGCCACAGGGTAGTGTTCTGGGACCGCTATTATTTTTAATTTACGTAAACGACATTGTAAACACAGTACTACCAAGAACTCAAATTAGACTATTCGCGGATGATTGTGTGCTCTTTCGTCAAGTTACTTGTTCTCAAGATCAACAAAACCTGAATTTAAGTCTTAATAAGATACTAAACTGGTGTAATGACAATGGTATGGCACTGAACGCACAAAAAACTGTTTATCTTTGCATAACTCGTTCAAAAACACCGATTCATTTTACTTATAACCTCGGCTCATCATCACTACAACAGGTAAACAACTATAAATATCTAGGCGTGACAATTACTAATGACCTGTCTTGGAACTTACACATAGACAACGTATGTTCTTCTGCCTTCCGTAAGCTGTGTTTTTTAAAACATAAGCTTAGAAATTCTCCTTCTAACATAAAACTACTTAGTTACTTTACGTACATAAGGCCAAAACTGGAATACTCTTGTGTTGTATGGGACCCCTTTACTAAATCTAACATTAAAAAACTCGAATCAGTACAAAGAAAGGCTGTTAGGCTTGCTTATTCTAAGTTTAAAATTACGGATTCGCCGACTGAACTCATGACTGCTAACAACATTGAAACACTTGCATTACTACGAAAAAGGAATCGCCTTAACTTTCTATATCTTCTTGTTAATCATAAGTTAGCCCTTGACCCGCATGCATATGTATCTCCTCTATCCACTAGGCATACACGTCATCATCACGCCCATTCTTTAACCCCGTATTTTGCAAAAACCAACGCGTTTCAATTTTCCTTTTTTCCGCGTACTGTTTCAGAGTGGAACTGTCTAACTGATCTCAGCCAATTCTCTGTTGTTTAGAGCTAAAATGTGCACTGTTAATTTGCGTTCTGTTTCCATTTTATGTAATATTTTGTCCTGTTATCTTTTATGAGTTCTGTTAGTACTTGTTTTCGATTCCATTTCTCGTGGTATATTATGTTATCACATGTGTCCTGCTTCCATTTTATGTAATATTTTGCCACGTTATCTTTTATGCGTTCTGTTAGTGCTTTCGATTCCATTTCTCGTGATATATTCTTATGTAATCACATGTGTTTTTGTTATATCCTGGCTCTTGTACCTGTCCTGCTTGGACCAGTTCTTGGTCTGCAGTATTCAATAAATAAATAAATAAAATAATAAAGAAGGGAATCATGGGAAACGGGCCCCTGTCACGTGGTAGGGAAGCGGTAGAGTAACGCCTGGTCAAGCGCCACTAAAGCATGCCACTTCCAAGCAACCTGAGTGGCGCAGCAACTATGAAGGGCCTAATCATACCCGACAGCACAGGCGACAGAGGAGGCTCGCTCGCTGAGGCTAGTGGAATCGCGTGGTACCGCCTCACAGTTTTCTTTCCTCCACGAAATTGGCCCATGTTGCTCAGTGCCAGCAGATATTTGCCACCACTAGCCTAAGTTCGCATGCATTATCTAAAAAGCAGCTAACATTAGCCGGCACCTAGCCATCGTCGGCGAAATTTAGCACTAAACACTAGCCAGCACTAACATGCCATAAACAGTCTTCATGCAAATGTGTCCTAGGCACAATAGCTTTACTCTTTACAAAATCAGTCGCAAGGGCGTTTTTACTGCGATAGCGGTATGTGGATACCTGAACCGGGATTCGCCGGCGCCATCATATATATATATATATATATATATATATATATATATATATGGCTCGGGCATGCGCTAGGAGCGCGGAGGAGAACGGCGAAGAAGCAGAACACCGTCCTGCAGCAAATTCGCTCTCTGTCCCTATATATATATATATATATATATATATATATATATATATATATATATATATATGTGTGTGTGTGTGTGTGTGTGTGTCTGTGTGCGTGCGTGCAGAAACAAATTGCGCACTTACGAAAACACTTACGAAAATCGTCCGTTTATTCAAAGTTCGTGTCTGCATCTACTTTTGAACCGGACCTACAGAACTTCTCGAATTATATATATATATATATATATATATATATATATATATATATATATATATATATATATATATATATATAACAGTAGGGAACTTAAATATGGTGAAGGAAAAATAGACGGAGAGAACCGCCGAGGAAGTCACAGTTTGACTTCCTCGGCGGTTCTCTCCGTGTAGTTTTCTTTCACCATATTTAAGTTCCCTGTTGTTACAATGCTGACATTGCTGTTACGCGACTGAAAGAGTTTAGTATTGAGACGCTCATTTTTCACTAATGGCTACAACAAAATGGGCTGTTACTGCGCATTGAGTCGAAGTAGCAGCTTGTGTACTCCGCTGTATCACTTACGCGCATGCCTGCGTTTAAATACCTTGTATGTCATGTTCTGTGAAACGCATGCAAGACTAAGTTAGTCAAGCTACGTGACTGTATACGCCGCTTGAGTACTATCCCGATATTTGACACATGCCTATATTAAGTAAACATTTCAATACTCAAACGCATCGCTTTCTTCGCATGATTACTTGCGTGACCGTGACAGAAAAGGTTTATTTTTATGGACATAAAAAAGAAGATGTGTTCTTCTAGGGAAAAAAGTGTGCTATTATCCGTCATGCTCACAATCACGTATCGTGAGCGATGTCGCTGCAGCACTACATTTACACGTTCTTGTTTCCCGCTTAACTTATTCAGAAGGACGCCAAGTGCACTTAGCCGTATACTTGAAGTGCACAGCAGCATCCAAATTGAAATAGCTGCGCCGAAATGGAGGTATGGCGATGACATTACACGCTCACGACACAGGCGCTCAGTGATTTTAAGAAAGAGCAAAGACTGCAGCGCAATGCCAAGTAATGCAATAACTAATACTCCCATGCTTGGATAAGCATACATGAAAGCATTCAACACTGCACCGGCTCAGGGAACAAACACACTGAAGGATATGTGCGACGTACGCGCGCATGTAAAAGCGCAGTGGCTAGCAGACGATGCAAGCAATTATACACACTTGGGAGCTTCGTCCACTCGCCACTAGGTGCCGACTGTGTTCGATCTCGAGGACATACCGTCGCGCCATCTGCCGGAAGCCTTCCGTGACGTAGAAAACGCCATCACGTGACACCGGCCGCGAGGTGTGCGACGTCTACAATGTCGCAGCTCCTTCAGACACGGTTTTCTCGTGTTGCGAGCATTGCCTGTGTGTGTGTTCCCTGCAAAAGAACCTGTTGTACAGGTCAGCAAAGTATTTTGCGAGCGAACAAGAGGCGTCGTCCACGCTTGTCTGAAGGTGTGCATGCGGTGCTATGCACGATGGAAGCAATGAGGCCGCTCGCGCAAAAAGTTGCACCGCCACGCTGGTCTAGTGGTTATATGTACTCGGCTGCTGATCCAAAAGTCGCGGATCGAATCCCGGCCGCGGCGGCTGCATTTCGATGGAGACGGAATGATGAGGCCCTTGTGCTGTGCGATGTCAATGTACAGTACGTTAAAGAACCCCAGGTGGTCGACATTTCTGGAGCCTTCCACAACGGTGTCTCTCATAATCAGATGGTGGTTTTGGGACGGAAAACCCCACAAATAAATCAATCGCGTGACAGGTGATCAGGAACCGTAGTTAGCTATCACGGGAAATACTCAGAGATCCCCCGTACAATTACTTATTTAAGCGTGAATACGCGCTGCTATCTCGTCCACTTGTGCGGACGGTGCGCGGGCGATATGTGATATTTCGATTGGCGTTGACAGCGATGCGTGGTTCTTTCGCCCTAGTTTTGGGCGCTTAGCGCGCGATATATGATGTTTTGTCCATTTATAAAGGCATTCAAATGGCACGTGCCGCTATAAAGGTTCTGCAGCATTTATCGCGGCACTCGCCGTTTGGCATTTTTGCCAGTATTATCGCGGGACGATCATTTATCACTGGTAAATGATACCTTAAATTTGTGTCTATACGGTTGCGCCATGTGCGCTCATGTATCACTGGGAACAGTGTGTTGACTGATGACAAAATCGAAACATCCTGTTTTATCTAAGATGGCGCTACTCCGCTAAAAATACACAGTTCCTCTACAGGCACAAATACGCGTCGTAAGTTCCAACACCTACAGTCTGAGAAAGTTCACGCCGTACTCACTGAACATTTTAGCTCCAACGCCATACAGAAAATCCACTTCGCGGAATACTTGCCACACACGGAAATGCATGAGGACTTGGCTGTTTCCCCATTCTCAGCTTTTTCAGTGGTTCGTTTTTGGGTATATACGCGTGAAAATTACACCCACTTCAGTCGAATACGTCAGGTAATGTGATACCAAGCAGTACTTCATGCTCAAAAGCAACAAGAATAACCGGCTTGGTGAAGAAAGCCAGCGCGCTTCGCCGGCGGCGGCGAAGGCGTCACGTCATGTCGTTTACTACGTTATTGAGACAGCAGCGCCGGTTTTTCCAGTGGTGTCCTTCGAGGCCGATAGCTCGTATATTTCTGGAATCACCGCACACTGAACAGAGAAATGCGAAAAGATGAGCGAACGAGGCGGTGACGGCCTGAACACGAATGGTACCGAGTCATGTGACCAAGTAGGTGACACGACGTCATCGGTTACGTTACTGGCACTTAGAATGCGTAGCACTTGAGTCCTCTGCCACCAGCATGAGCGTACACTCTTACCACGGCAACCTTTAGTTCATTTTATAGGAAGTAACCATTAGTAAAGGAGCATATTTTCACATTTTTGTGTACCTATAAAATCAACAAAAGGTTACCGTGCTAAGAGAGCCAGGGGGGTAGGCGGGTGTGTGGATTTGGTGTGAAAACACTCCTTTAATTTCCATAACCGCCCTCTTCCCCTTCTTTCGACCTTCCACCCCTCCTTGTTCTACTCCAGAACAAGGAGGGGTGGAAGTGCTGCGCCATTTGCGCCATTCTGCGCCCAAACAGCATTTTAGTACGATTACAGTCAGCGACCGATTTTTCGGACCCTCTCAGGAACGTAAAGACGTCCGGAAAGTCGGGTAGTCCGGAAAAATGAATGTAGTCGGAAAACGTAGCATTTGACCGATTTTTTAAAATTTTATTTTTATAGTGAGGTCGAAGTACCACACTTCGAAACCACAAGCAGCCGGCGGGAGTGATGCGCGTGCGGGCCGCGGTGGAATTGCTACTCAAGAACTGTCGCCGCGTTTCTGGCGCCGCGCTCACTTTCACTATACACTGAGCCAAAACGAAATTTATATTGTCACTGTTCCTGCTGTCGACGATGACTAATACGGTGTCAGGAAGGCATGCGCGCAGCGGCTCATGCCACTGCCTGCGTCGCTCTTTCCCAGCCGTTACCCCCTCCGATCCCGCGTGTCATCCAGGCACCTCAGCTATTACGCAGTACTGCGAAATTATTATCGGACCTCGCGCCGTCTTTACACATACCCTGCGTGGCGCCTCTCTAAAGCGGATGAGCGACTCCTGAGACGCCTGCAGACGAACGCCTTGATGTGTCCTGCGACCGCCCAGCACTTGATGCCGGGTATACACGGCTACTGCTCGCACTGTTGGGCCGACACCTATCACATGATTGCAGTATGCCCTGCCATACCTCTTCCTTTTTCATCCTCTTTCCCCTATCCACAAGAGAGGCTTGGGAGGAGTTCCTGCTCGGCTGCTCTACCCGGGACGCTCAGAGCTCCTTGATGGTCCGTGCCCGAGCCGCGATCACCTCCAGTGGACTTCCGAGATAGGAAGACCACCCAAGTGCATCTTTAGGGCAACTCTCTGTACTTTTCTGAATAAACGTTTTTCCACCACCACAGCCTACTCGCGCAAAGGCCGAACGAAACTGCGTTCTGCCGAATATCGCGGTCTGTTGACACGCGTTCACGGACGGGGGCTGCCCAAAACCGCGGCCGGACGAGATTTTACAGTTTGCTGATTTTAAAAACAGCTTTTACAAAACTTGATACTGGGCTAGATGGTGCAAGTTCATTGTCACGGTTAGGCGCAGGAACAACATTCACATAGACACGAGGAGACAGGACAAGCGCTCGCTACCGCGCTCGCTACCGACAAAACAGCGGTCGCTACTGTTGCGACCTCACCGCTGCCACCGCTTGTCGTCGTTTATCGCTGCCACCATTTGTCGTGGACTCGTGTCGCCTTCAGGCCACAGGAGTCCACGGGGCAGGAAGGAAGAGTACGAGGAGTTACTTTGGAGATGAGAATATTTACATTTATTTACAGCATGATTTGAAGGTGATGGCCGAATCTCAATCGAATCCTCTATCGAATCCCCTGATCCCGGGGTTCTCCCGTGGATTAAATAACCAGCGTCGTCCGGCGACGCCTTCTTGGGAGGGCCCAGTTGATGCTTCTCCTCCAATCCGAGGTTGAAGGTCCGAAGGGGAAGAAGGTTGTGGACCTCCCCCTTTTTCTTCGAATGTGGCCGAGGTGATCCTTATCTCCGTCTGATCATACGACGGCAGCAGGACCCCTTTCGGTGATGACAACTCGCCACCCCCTGCTGCGGTAACGTGGAAGTCATCACCGGAGCCCGGCTCGTTACCGGCTTTCGAGACGTCCGTCGTAGCGGCAAACGAGCTTTTACTGGCGCCGCTCAGTCTCCGATGTCTCGGACGTAACACTACCGACATGTTCATGTACAGGGTCGTCCACTCTTAGGGTGAACACGACGCAACGTGGCTCCCTTTTTGGAACGCCAGTGCTTGCGACGTGGGCACGCATCGAAGCTAATAATGTGCAGGCGCACAGAGTGATCCAAGCCCCTTACGCCTGCACTAGATTAGCGTCGATGCGCAGTCCCATCGCGAGCGCTGGCGTTCTAAAGAAGGCAGCCACGCTGCGCCGTGTTCACCCTAAGAGTGGACGACCCTGTACATGGCCACCCTTAAACTCTGAAAGTACGTGCGCGCCCAACGCGCAGTGTGTCGAAGCAGCGCTGCCTTCCACAAATGTTGCGGAGGAAACCGTGCTATTGATGCGATCGCTGATAGCAATGACGCAATTTATAAAGGTATACGTGCGCGGCCAGCGCACACGGAATGAAAACAACAGGTTGCTGTCCACTGAAAACAAGAACGCGAAATTCCAACAAGAAGCGAAATTCAAAAGCTTGCGTGCCACGACAACAGGCCGAACCGAGCAGCCGAAACGCCCTTGAGCTCGAGCCGGCAGAACTATCCGTGCGAACCGAGGTGGAAAACCCTCTATAACGAGAGGGGAAGACCGCGCTGTTTTAACTGCAACAATTATGGCCATCTCTCTGTCAACTGTCCGTGCCCTCAGCGGAGAACGAGGTGCAGCATCTGCAAGCGAATGGGGCCCGAAGCACAAAACTGCGAGGAGAAAGAGGGCGGGCCGCGCCTCTTCCAGAGTGTCGTGAATATGGACAACCGTTCAGCTCACGCTGCCAACGAAAAGTACTTCCTGTTTGCCAAAGTCAACGGCCACGACATCAAGGCATATGTTGACCTCAGAAGCCGGTGCGCAACCATTCAGCGAGAAGACGCGGATCGCATTGAATATTCACGGCGACAGACAAACGGCTTACCATCGGAAGCTACGGATCAGGGCGGGTGATGCCGTGCGGTGAGGGGATATAAACGTCACTGTAGATCAAGCCGCAGCGATGTCCCCGTACTGATCGTTCCAAACAATCCCAAAATACGCGGGTTCGATCCCGGCCGCGGCGGTCGCATTTTCGGTGGAGGCGAAAATGCCAGAGGCCCGTGTACTGTGCGTTGTCAGTGCACGTACCCCAGGTGGTCCAAATTTCCGGAGCCTTCCACTACGGCCTTTCTCTCCTCTCTATATCTTTCACCCCCTTTCCCCCACCCCCACGGACGCTTAGCCGTGCTCCCTACATGGGCTGCAGAAATTAGCGTCCATTCCTTAACAGAGCCACAATCATCGTCAATCAAACAAGTCCCAGGCGTTTCCACCAGGGGCCGGACACTTCGACTAGTTTCGGTATTGGGAATAAAGCGTCCGCCATTGTTTTGGTAGGAAGCGAAAATTCAGCTACTTTTGCACGTGTGGCCTTACTTTTCCAGCGTACCCATGAATACAGTAAACTTATGCAATTATGCGTAGAAATAAAATGTGTCTTCGGATATATTCTTTTTTTAACACCCTATATATTTATCCAGACGCTGCATTCGTTGCGCCGACGGGCGGCGCTTTCGCTCTTATCTCTTCTGCTCCGTTCGTCTGCCCCTGCCGTTTTCACTGTGCACGTGTGGAATTTTTTACGAGTGCCTTGAAGGTGAACATTTCGGTGTTTGCGAGTGCGAACGCGCTCAAAATGTCGGCGAAACTAGGAAAAGGACACAAGGCGTGCTACGCTCCTTTTTGGTGCGACAACTCGGGAAGAAACAGCACAACGAAAGTTTTCCGCTTCCCACCGGACGAAAGGTAAGCACACTTTTTCCGGTACGAAGAAGCAAGTGGTATCTTTATCAAAAGAGCTACAGAGCGAACCGAAAGATTTTTGCTGTTGCTTTACAGTGATTTCTTTTTGGCACAGCGTATTTTTCAGTAATGCTGTAAGCATGTTAAGCTACTTGTGGGCATTTTCTCGTGAGCCTATTGATGCGAGCTGATGCGCAGACTGAAATTTCGCTTCGGTATCGGTTTTGTTAGCGGTGGATCTTAATTTCTTTTTCTTCTAGAAGAAACCTTGCGAAGTATGTTCGCCGAATGCGGTTCTTCGACGAACTGGCTCGACTTTAGAGCATTCCGACGACCAGTTCTATAGTGACATTACCACACTTGAACGTTTAAGAAAGAAGCCTCCCAAAATCTTTTACGTAGCAGTGACTGCTTGCATTCCGTGTTACGAGAAATTCGTGTTACCAGGGCTAAGGCCGAGCTGCGCTTCGCTTTTGAACTTGACATTCTTCTCTCCCTTTTTTGCACTCTCACATTAGTGACCCTTTTACGTGTTGTTTATTGATATCCATGGTGGTATTTGTTTTATTTTGTACGTGTCACGTATGGTGGAATTATGCCAAAAGCGCCGACCTCGATGAAGTCACACGGGAGCAAATGTATGTACAACTACCGCCTCTGCTCAGACCACTCCGCCAAAAGTGCCTACGCGAACCCTGCCAAAACAACACACTTTAGCTCATTTAGATGTCTGCGCAAACAGCGTGCAAGGTATTGTCTTTATGGAGACATTCATAGCTCACTTTTTGGTGCTATAATTCACTGCTGCGATACACGAATTTTGAGATCTTGTACTTGATGCGGTGAAGTTGCATAAGTACTAATACTACTCGGCATTCTTCCCACGAATACTTTCATTTTAATATCAAATGAGGAGAAAGAAGCTCCTTCTAGAAAATTAGAAATATTTTAGTAAGTCAAGAAAGCACGCTGGGCCACAAGCAAGTGCACCAGCAAAGTTAAGGGGCTTTCACCGGTTTCTTAAGGCGTCTTCGAAAGTCAAATGACAAATTACCTCCAGCCAATTACAAAACTAATAGTACAGCTCAGATTTGTCCAGCATGACGCACGAAACTGAGCTTGTAAGCTCTATAAAAGAAATACGTATGATTCAGGCATATTAGAGGAATGTCTCGAAAACCGGTCAGAATAGGATCGTTCTGAGCTATCTGCCCAGGCTGATTCATTAAATGCAGTCGATCCGAGTTATCTTTGTGGTCATTTTTCCGCGTCCCAAAGGTGCGCATTTCGTAATACCTTTGCGAATGACTCTGTCCTAGCCCAGTTTTCAATGATGATTAACCATCGACACTTGCGTACACTGCATTTATTTTTTCTCGATGAAAAGCTCTGTCTGCAGGGAGACATTTGTTGCTTTATGTTGTAGGGTTGTGATACTCATGCCTAAACTGTGATAGAATGGGCATTACAAATTGCGAGAAATAACTACAATATATTGCTGTAGAATTCTGTAATGATGCCCTGTTAGCAATACTACAGCTTTGAACGAGGGTTTACGCGACTTATCGAGAAATAAAGCCAAGCGTTAAAATGTAAATATAATTTGCTCAGTATGTAACGGGCACATTAGCACAAGCTGACTTATGTAGGACATTTGCTTGTTATAGAAGGTTGTTTCGACTAGCAAGTTTCATAAAAAAAGAAAAAGGAGATGGTAGTGCTGGGCTCAACATGCAGGTCATCTGCACTGCATGATCAGTTCATTATTCACAAACGTGTTACTATGAACCATCGTTTCTGGAGAACTGTATTGTGTACAGCCAATAAACGTAGTGACCCCTGCAGCCATATCCTATATACAATTAATTGTGTGACGACTTATGTTTGTGTAACCGATACAGAATGCGAACATTGTATATACTGCACGAGATACACAGCTCTGTGCTAGTGTGGCGTGTATTGAGTTTTATCGTTTGCAATACATTGCTAATAATATGAGTGAATAAACCACATTTTCCGACTACTCCTATTTCTTGCTCAAGCAAAATGTCACGCTTAAAGGCTTGCTGGCTCGCGCGCATTGAACCTAGAAATATTTCCAAATAAATGTTTTGTGCACGTCCTGAAAGTCCGAGAAAATTAGCGACCGAAAGCTGTCGAAAACAAGATATGCAGCAGCAACACAACCTGAAAAAAAAAAAAAATTCAAGCGGTCGCGCGCTCGTGGAGCGCATAGCAGACGACAAGCAGCTCGACACTTCCTCCTCTCTCATCAACAAAAGCGTTGCCATAGCAGCATCAGCTCTTTTTTTGTTGTTTTTTGTTTTCATAGTTTGGCCTACCAAACACCAGGGGACAAATTGGCGCTAGTGGCGCAATTATCGCTTACCTGGGGGGGTATACTAGCTGACCTAGCCCTGATTCCAATCATAATCGGACAGCCGTTGACGGACCATCCTGACGTCACGATTGTTAGGTGGCGGAACACACTGGACGAATGTGGACGAATGTGGACGAATGTGATGGTACACTGCAGTTTATGGAAATTCCAGGCCTTCCGATGCGCCCAGTGTGCCTTTTGTCTCGGGAATCAACAGTGGTCCCACCGAACTACGTCGGGTTTGTCAAGCTGTACTTCACAGGCAGCGAATTTCATTTGTTTCATTTTACTGGCGCAAGCTAGGACATCTAAGGCCAAAGAGCGGCCAGCGCGGTGGCCATCAACAAGTGCAATGTATGTATTCTAAACCTATTATTATAGAATGATATTGTGGAGAAGCATCCCTACACAGTACATTGTAATATGTGCATTAACCCTAACATACTAAATTATTTACAGGATTGCTAAATACTGTATCATTTACAGAATTATTTACCACTTTATTAGCTATTGTTCCTCATGATAAATGAGAATGCGACGTACAAGTCCTTTGCCACACAGTTCTTCCTCAGCAAGAATGGCGAGGACGCAGACGTACAGTTGTGTGAGGCGCAAGCTGGTGAGTATGATTAAAAGACACCATTTCTAAAACTTCACTTCGGCAAGATATCCAGGAACTCTTTTAATGTTAAAAAGCGCGTCATTTGATAAAATAGCGATGCATATGGCGGTATATGCTGAGCATAAATCTCTTTGAAATGCATCATTCGCTCTCGTAGGGCCTTCAGTGAGAATATGTAAGACGGTTAGTAATTGTCCACAGCGTGGACATGCCGGTGGGTCATTTGAAGTGAGCAGGTGAATATTTGTGGCGTAAGTGCGGCTTTGCCTGATCCCGGTCAGAGTTGCTTCAGTGCGCCTGTCAACTTTCTGTTGGAATGGTCCCTACGTACAACAGGCTTCATGTCTACAGCAGGTATCACACAAACATCAATTTCACTGTGACGAGCAGCTTTTGCAGCACCTGTACCGGAATGCCCTGGCACCTAGCACACAACAGAAAGCTTTCGTTGATAAGCTATGTACAAGTGTTTTAGTAGGTCGATAAAAAGGGAGTTTCGGCTATTCTTGACTTGGGAAAGGGCTGAGACTACGCTTAATGCGTCTGTGTGCACTACAGATATACTTACTTTATGTTGTATAATATGCTCCATAGTCAATAGAATGCCATAAGCACCCGCCGTAAAAATAATGCTATGTTTATGCGGTGCTTTAGCGCTGGAGAAGTTTGGACCGTGGGCTGCACATGATACTGATGTTGAGGTCTTGCAGCCATAGGTAAAGAAAGCTGCTGAACGATACCTGTGCTGAAGGGCCAAGAAATGTTGCTGTATTCCTTCATTTGGGCAGCTGTTTTTTTCGAGCTCTTTAACCGACCAGTCAAGTGACATGCCGCGCAGACGTTTAAAGGCAATTCCAAGACGTTCTGCCGCAGGTTTTATCGCTAACGGGAACTGTCGGGCGTGTAAAGGGCGGTTTACGTATAGCTGATTTCTCGTAGGATATCGTTCAGAAGTGCTTTGCATGTATGTTCTTTTAGGGACACTATTCTAATTGCATAGGCGACTTCTAGGTACGCACGCTGATAATCAGTTGGCCATTGACCGGACTCAGCATATAGACTTTGAACAGGGCTAGTCCAGATGGCACCAAGCGATAGGCCACACGTAGTAGTACACAGGGTCCAGTAGCTTGAGTGCAGTTTTTGAAGCTCTCTGGTAAACTACGCAACCATAGTCTGTGCGCGGTAATATGACTCCTATAAACCGATAAAAGACAATATATGTCAATTCCCCATGATTGATGAGATAAAATCTTTTAAATTTTTATCGTATTAAAGCATTTGAAGTTCAGCGCCTTAATATGCTGAATGAAGGCTAGTCTAGAATCAAAGGTTACACCAAGAAATTTTTATTCGTGCGCAACGACTAGCTTTCTGCCACTGATCGCGATTCTTCGCTGTCTAAAAAACAGAACGCCGGTGGTCTTTTCAAATGCGAATCCGTTTTCATCTGTCTATTTTTCAAGCCGACTGACACTTAGCTGTATCTGGCGTTCACATATTGACGTTGCAAGATTTGAAACTAGTCTGAATGTGATCTAGGTAAACGGAATAGGATACGGTGGGTGGAATAACAGAGCGACGAGAGTTTATTTTAACTATTAACAGTGTGCGGCCGAGCAGCTATCTCTTGTGGTAGACCAATTTTTGAATAAAAGTGCGCGATAAAACATTGCCTATTTTTACGCGAAACTTCCTTCGGGATAAGTAATCTTGTAAAATGTCAAGCAAACTGCCACATATTCCATAGGAAAACAAATTCTGCAGAATTGGCGTATACCTTCTCAAGGTCAAAGAAAACATAAAGGCAGTACTATTTATGTACAAATGCTTCATGCATATACGACTCAAGGAGCATGAGGTTATCAGTTGTGAACTTAGCCCTTCGGAAGCCAGATTGAAACGCATCCAATACACCGTTATGCTCCAGAAAGTACACGATAATTGCTACGCCACCTGGAGAGGATTTGCCAGTACTTATATTTTTACGGAAAACTATGTATTCATTTAGGAAGTTCTTGTGAGTTGACCTTAAGTGTGTCCTGACCGCAAAAAAAGTCTGGGATGATGGTCATTTAGTAGTTCTTTGAGATCATCTAGATTATGAAATAGGCCCCTAGCATTCCACTGAATTTGTGTAGCCATATTGAGGGGTAAGTGTGTGTTCTGTGTTCAGGTGCACGTCGTATTGAAAGTCAAGTGTATAGAGAAGGGAAGTAACCCATTAGGTAACCCTCTTTTGGCGGAACTACAGGATGTTTATCCTTTCAAGGGCTCTCCGAGGTGCGCTGACCACTGGGCGTCAATGACGCCGAGGCTTTTGCATCCATCTGCGTAGCCTTCTCTGAGGCCCTGTAGTACCGCGAAGCAGGCATGAGACTCGCGTCTCAGGCCTTAGAGTTGAGTTCGGTTCGGCTTAATTTTGGGACCTGCGGAACCGAGGCCTGCAGACCCGTCGTCGATGATGATGGAGCGGCGCTAGCTGCTGCCATCTGGGGGGTGGGCAAAGTGACTACCGGAGCACTGTTAATGATCGCGGTAGGCTGCCGAGGACCATGTGACGCTACCCCCGTTGCGCCATCTCAGCAAAGCTGGTGTGATCAAGGTAAGAAAGACGCCTTCTAGCTTCTTGAGATGTAATGTGCTATTTGACTTTTAGTGAAATTATTTCTTTCTCCTTTAATTTAGGGCAAGTTCTGGGGTAAGCTGGATGGGCTCCATCACAGTTCACGCAGCGTGGTTCTGAGCCGCAAGGATCTGATGCATGATCATTGGAGCAGCGTTTGGTATGCTTTCCTCGACGTGTCTGCGGTCCGTGCCCGCGCGACTGGAAGTTAAAGTACCGCGGAGGATTTTGGTGGTACGGCCTCACCCGAAGCTTCATGTACCCTGCCTCCAGTGTGATAGGTAGTACGCTAGTGCCAAAATTTAGTGTAATATGCTGTGTTCTAATTTGCTCATTGTTTCGGCGAACTGGGATTCTTTACATTGATGGCATTTTGATCTTGGAAACCTTACAGCAGTTCTTCGTCAGTGAGGTCCAAGAAATCGTCTCCTGAGATCACTCCACGAATAGTGTTCATCGTTCTATGTGCCGACACAGTGATTGCCACGTCGCCAATGCATTTTAAGTCATTCAGTTTTTTATATTGGGGTTTCACTTTCAGTTCGAGTAGGAGGTCGACATTGCCCACTTTTGTGGCCTTTATCCAAGGTCCTATTGTGCCACGTAGGCATTTAGCCACCAAGAACGGGGACAATGTACGGACACTCGTGTTGGATTGGCTGTGGATTACATGGTGCTTGAGGAAGATTTCATTACTGTTCAGGAACAATCGAAAAGTTGCTTGGGTACGTCCCGTTTTTGCGGACGATCAAAAACAAAACAAGCTTGTTTAGCCATCAAATAACTATTTCTTCGGCGATAGCGCTGACCGCCCACAACGGAGCCCAAGAAGGGGACGCAGCAGAACTGATTAACAACTTCGCACTTTGCGCAACGCCAGTCGTACGCCACCAGTATAGCCGAATATGGTGTAACCAAGGCAGGATAGCCACACAGGGCCTTGCCGTTGCCGCCCGGAAAACACGGAAGTAAATGGAAGAGAGTAGAAGACAGGAAAGTCGGAAAGTATAACAATGTACATAGCGCCCAGCGCATTTTTTGTCAATGTCACAGGAATGTTGTTATGTGGGGTTTTACGTCCCAAAACCAGCTCTGATTATGAGAGACGCCGTAGTGGAGGACTCCGGAAATTTCGACCACCTGGGGTTCTTTAACGTGCACTGACATCGCACAGCACACGGGCCTCAACATTTCGCCTCCATCGAAATGCAGCCGCCGCGGCCGGGATTCGATCCCGCGACCCTCGGATCAGCAGCCGAGCACCATAGCCACTAGACCACCGTGGCGGGGCAAATCAGAGGAATGAACGTACGAAGGCGAGAAGGCGTGACACACACACACACAGACAGACACACGTGGTGCCTATAGGACATCACCCGTTGATAGTTTGGACGCTGAAACCGATGAGCCTTGCCTGGAACACCGAAGAGCCCTGCTTACAATGTCCTATGTGATAAGAACTCGAGCGAAGCCGAATCATATATGCCACACCATTGTTTCTCGCATCAATAACAGAACACATGAAAGGGGGTCGGACCCCCCCCCCCCCTCCTCCGCCCCCCGCTCCTGCGAGGTCCAAGGTGTCGCCACACACCAAAATGCCTGCAGACGCCCCTGCGGGGACGGCCAGTGAACCTAATGCAGATGTTCAAGAGGGGCGAAAGCACTGGATACCGCGTTCCGTCGTCAAGCGTGGATGCAGCGGGCGCGCATGCCCGTCATGAACATGTCGCGCTGCGGACGGAATATCAAAGTCAACGAGCGGGTGGCGCGTGCTGAGGTCTGCTGCGTCGACAAACAGCCAGTATGGGGCGAGCGACCAAGTTGCAGTGATGCTCAACCGCGTCCAGCAGCAAACCATTACCCTGAGCACCGCGAAAAACTAGGTCGGCTCACGCAGAAGTACCGCGACTCTTCTGCGACAGCATTTCGGAGATTGGTCGTACGAAAACAGCCGAAATGAAGATCGAGGTGACCACTGAGGAACCTGTTAAGTTTCGCTCATACCGGCTTTGGTTGGCTGATAGAGAGCACGGGGAGAAGGTAATTAAGGAGCTTAAGGAGGCGGGCATCGTAGTCGACTCAAATTTTTACTATGGTAGCCCTATCCTCTTGGCACAAAAATGGACACGGGAGCGACGACTTTGCATCTAATACCGTCCTCAACCGATCTAGTGACGAAAAAGGACCGGTACCCGCTGCCGTTAGTTGGTGATCAGCTCGGCCGTCTGCGAGGAAAATGTCTCTTCAGAAGTCTCGACCTCGCATCGGGATATTATCAGATTCATATTTCAAAGGAGTTCCGCCAAAGAACGCGTTCGTCGCTCCCAATGGACATTATGAATTCGTCCGTATGCCTTTCGGTTTGGCCAGCGGTGCGGCGGTGTTTCAAAGAATGATCTACCTCTTTCTTGTTCCACTGTGGTATACAGTGGCACTTGCATACATGGATGATGTTATGCTCCCGACGACAACTGTGGAACAAGGACTGCAGTCCCTGCAAATGATCTTGGATGTTCTCCGTGGAGCGAGACTGACGTTGCGATTGAGGAAGTGTTATTTCTTCTACGACAGAGTCGACTACCTTGGTTACGACACTTCTGCGGAAGGTGTGAGACCAGAATAAGACTCAAAATCTAGTGTGTCACCGTCTTCCCAAAACCCGCTGATGTACGCCCATTGCGTCAATTTTTTGGCCTAACTAGCTACTTCAGAAAGTTCGTTCCGGCTTATGCTACTATTGCAAGACCTCTGATAAAGTTGACAGCCAAGAATGAAGCCTGGGTGTGGACAGCGCAGCATGACACCACATTCGTCGAGCTCAAGAAACGGTTGGTTGAAAAGCCTGTCTTGGCGCATTTTTCGTTCGGTGCGAAAACTGAAATCCATACAGATGTCAGTAAGGATGGGCTCGGAGCAATACTGCTTCAAGAACAAGCCACCAGGCAGTTTCATTCCGTCGTTTACGCTAGCCGACGAACGACGAAATATGAAGAAAGGCGCCACTCCTACGAATAGGAAACTCTGGCTGTCGTGTATGCTCTGGAAAAGTTTCGGAGATATTTGATCGGGGTGAAGTGCATTGTCACAGATTGCAACGCCGTGCGAGCAACGTTGAGCAAGAGGGATCTCCTGCCGCGAATCGGCAGATTGTGGCTCCGCCTCGGAGAATTCACCTTCGACGTCGCATATAGGAAGGGCACAGCGATGGCGCAGGCTGACGTATTGAGTCGCTCGCCATGTGACCTTTCTGAAGAAAGAGATGTTGTTGGTGGCCTTCAGGTTCTCGCCACAAGCACTGACATCGACGACTGCCTCGCGATTGCTCAACAGAACGATCTCGACATCCAAATACTGAAAGAGCGGCTAACCAGAAAGCAGCACCTGTCCAATGAATTAGACAAGCGTGTACAAGGGACCCGTAGTGAACAAGGGACCCGTAGCGGCCCCGTCATTATTTGTTCGTTTATTTTGTGACAAGGCGAGTGCCCGTTTATTCCTTACCATGATTCACCCTCGCCTGATGAGTTTTCGTCGAACCTTGGACTATGTTGCACTTCGAGAGAAGTATGGGGCGCTCGTTATATCGCTTATTCGCCAATTTGTCAACCTCAAGTCTCGACTAGCATCATTCCAAAGTCATCTGGTTTGCAACAACCGTTGCAAATCCTTTGGTCTCATCCCAAAGTCTCTGCGACTCCCGCTTCTGGTGCGTACGCCTATGGGTAGAAAGCCCAAGCAGAATACCGGCTGCTACAAGCCCGTATTTTAGAGACGAAATCAACAATCAAACGGCTCGAAAATGACGTTTTCTTTGCCCAGCGTCGCCTCGAATTTCTTCTTCCGAATGACTTTCATGATGTGTTAGAAACAAGTTAATGAGCAAACAGACAATGAAGCCTAGGAAAGCATAGGGGAAGTTACTTGTGGTATTGTAGTTATGGAGAAAGTAGAAAGGAATTAAAGTGGACGAAAAGACAAACCTGCCTTCGGTGGGACCCGAACCCACGACCTTCGGATGTCGCGTCCGATGCTCTACCAACTGAGCTACGAAGGCGGCCGTCTCCCCGTCCACTTTATTGCGTATTTATGTATGTATAATCCTGGGAGTGTTAGGCAGCACCACTCGTAGCCAAGGCAGCGTGTGTAGAACACACTTTTCTTGCCAGGAGGCGTCACGTAGAACGTGAACTTAGATGAGATGGCTGCTGCCCAATAAGCCCTCGCATGCTACCTGAGGCACCAAGTCTGCCGCAACGAGGCCCAAGCTATGAAATAACGAAAGGGAAGGGGTCAAGGGCTCGTTCTTTATTTGTTAGAAACAAGTTAATGAGCAAACAGACAATGAAGCCTAGGAAAGCATAGGAAAGCACAGGAGCTACGTTCTTAACACCAGAAAGGAACACCGCTTCTCGTAGGTTGCGGTTGAAATGTAGATGTACCATGCACGCTGACACACATGCAACCTACCAAGCTTTATGACAGTATCGAACGCAAGCCCCCGAGGTGCCAAGCAAGCACGTTACCACCAGGCTACGGCTGCTTCACCCGCTCGTTAATATAGCAAATAAGCCTATTGCACCTGCAGTTGTAACGATGGTGTTTGTGTAACGTGAATCCCGCTGCTAATGTGTGATGAGCACTATCATATCAACAGATATATTCTGCTACCATTCGGTATGCTCTTTTTGCAACTTTTCTCGACCCCGTAGGAATAATTCGACGAACGACGCTGATCATAGCACATCAACGCACGATACAGTGCATTTTCATTGACAAACAGATGTATGTGCTTTGGACTAACGTGAGTTCCAACGTTACATCGTACCATAAAGTGCCATCCGGTCGCCACGGTGCTGTCGACGTTCCTGATTAGCTAATATTAAGCATACTCCCGAACTGGTACACGCGACTCGTACAAAAACATTGAGATCCTACTCGTAGCAGTTAGATCTATGCCAAGCAATCCGTCATATTCAACTTCCTCGTTGACTGCTTTGCATGGCACCGATTCCCACAGTGCGTGGGATTGGCAGGATCTTTTTTAATGAGCCCATATATTTCGAGATCATTACTGCCAAGTGCTAGGCTGAAAATCTTTTTTCGTTTTTAAATATTACTGCACCAAGAAAAGTTTGCCTCGTAATTCCGTAGGTGTCACTAGCCTGCCAGTCGCCGATAGCACTGTTTAATTGTTATCCAGACGCCCGCAAAATAGCATAACGACCGTGCCGATAATGAGAAAAAAATCCACGCATATCCACGGAGTGAATGATCATGAGTGGGCGAAGCTCCGGAGGTTCATCGGCAAAAACCGTGAATCTTGCCCAGTAGTACATCATCAAAGACGTGACAAACTGTGTGTCGCCATCTAGTACTCTCCAATCACACTACAGCACGCAGCGAGCGCCTCTGCGCCATCTATTGATCAATTCACGTACCAGCTAAGCAGCACCGCAGCGCTCGGACGGATGGACAGCCAGACAGACAGACGGACGGGCAGACAGAGAGACGGACTGACAGACATACATACAGACAGACAGTCTCCCATGCTGCGCGTTCCCATACATCTGAATGAAGCGAGCACCGCGGCGCCATCACGCCATCTAGTGAGCACTTCATAAAACTACAGGTGGCTACATACATACTGCTACAGAGGAGGGAACGACCCACACCCTAAGGAGCTTCGCCCCTAAAAATTGGCATTGGCTTAGCTCGGCTATGCCAGGATATGCGTAGCGTGAACAAGCCTTGACGTCATCGACGGCGTCTTGTTGTTGCTGTAGCTGAGATAGTCGGGCATGTCGCTCAGCCTCCTGGCGACGCCGCTTTGCTAGGCGTTCCTCCCTTTACTCCGGTGTCTCCGCAGCACGTTTAGCCTTCTTGTGTTCGTTCTTCCTACGCTCAACCGCTAATTGCCATGCAACTACTTCGGGATCCGATGAGTTGAGCTTCTCCGTTCTTCTGCGCCGCTGAGCAGCAATTTTGCTCTCCTGCTCCGTGGGTATACCACACTGCCAAACACCCCGCTATCTGTACACCCCCACTGGTACGTGTGCGCATGCCCGCAAAATGGTGGCGCTATCAAGTGGCTCCGGCGCAGCGTCAGATTTGGTTACTGCGCAACGGAGGCGCACAGATGGGCACGCGCCGGCGACAGTGCGTCTGCTGCTGCTATGACGCCACTCCTCTGGAATGCGCAGACCGGCGAGGCGTAAAGTCCCTGGATATTCTTGAGAAAGTACCGTCTTTCTTTTAACTGGAGCCGCCACGCCGAGCACCCTCCTCTCCCACCTTCCACCTCTCCGCTACTCGGGCCGTCGCCCGGGAAATACGCGCGAACCTCTTTCTTTTTTTGTTTTCTTTTTTCGCCGTACCCGGCTCTCGCCACTTTCCTATCAAGAATGCCATGTCACACTGATAACGAACGTGCTGTGCGTGACATGGCATTCTTGATAGGAAAGTGGCGCGGGCCGGGTTATAGGGCCGGCGCCCGCACGGTGGCCGTTTGGGAGAGGATATAGATAAGGTTTGGACACTTGGGAGAGGAGGGTTGGACACTTTGGAGAGGATATGGAGGAGAGTGTCGCTACTTTCTCTATTAAGGGACTTTAGCGAGGCGCGCACGGTAGCGACGGCTGTGGCGTGCCAGCTGTGCGCCGTTTGACGTCACTGCTCCTCGCGCATGTGCAGCACGGCTCTCCAACAGCCACGCGAAACTGCTCAAGCTTGGCCAGTGTAGCTCACGCTACAAAATAGTGTGGTAGCATCGAAGGCTCACCGCGAAGTGGCTACACAAAGTTGTACGCCCGCCCCCTACGTGGTTCAACTGTTACAGTACAAGAAAAGAGAGAGAGAGAGAGAGAGAATGAAAAGAATGCGGCTTTTTGGTTTCCAAGCCAGCCAAATGCACGTGCAGGGTGGTTTTGAAGGAGTGCGAGATATAGTGTTCTTTCATAAAGTATAAGTTTATTGATCTAGTTTTAATTCTGTTTCATTGCTTATGTTGAAAAAATGGCTGAATAGGCTCTTCGACGATTGCCTTCATTTCTGCATTACCGCATGAAATTCTTTTGTCCTGGTGTGAGCTTATTTCTCTATGAAATCTGTGATGAATGAAAATGCTTATGTAACAATTCATAAGAGCTGTATATTCAGGTGTTTGAATATAGGATAAAACAATCTTCTCTGAAGCACACCAGAGTGCAAAATTAGGTGCTCCAATGTGCTCCGAAAGGTAAATATTATCTGCTCCAAAAGACTCCGGAATGCGAAATTGCCTGCTCCAAGGTGCTCGAACATAAAATTTCCGCTGCTTCAAAATTTGCTCCATATGGATATCCCTAGTAATACCAATGTAGCAAGCGCAAGCGCGCAACATTCCTTCACCTCCACACGGCGTGTGTTAGGACGGCGGCGCGCCTGCACGCCAAGAGATGCTCCCCCTCACCGGCCTGCGAACAATGCGATTACCCCGAGAGCCCTGAACACCTTCTGTGTGCTTGCCGAGCGTCGGCGCAGGAAGGCTCAAGGCTTGCCACTGCCTGCACGCAACAAGGCCTCCCTGCTTCATCCACCAACGATCTGCTCCCAACCTCCGGGCTCTCCGTAGCATGCTGGAGTTTTTGGAAAGGAGGAAAGGTTTATTTAAAAGAAAAAGAGGGAGCTCTAACCTTCAAAGGTCAGCGCAGTGGGCGACTGCGTCACCGCCTATATACGGTTAGGCACCCGCAACCTGCTGAACACTCTTTTCACCATCGGTCTTCTTCAGTATGAACGAAGCCCCGGCTGGCTCTTCTTGTGCCCTTTATTTCTCATTTCCCCATCCCCTGACTTTGCGCAGTGCCCCTATTGTGCTGCCGAATTGAGCTGTACTTTCATAAGTCACTACCGCTACTTTCATTCCATGGATTCGACTCGGTGGCAGCGAACGAGAAGCCGAAGCGATGCATCGGGGCAAGTGCGCTGCCAAGGACGCCCATCGGCAACCTATAGCGCTGTCCGCGTCTTGCAGATGCCTTAAAAGAAAGCGCGTCCACAAGCCCTTTGCTACCGGCGGCCTCTTAGCGTCTGGAAGACCGGGCAAAAGAGTGATTAAGAGCCTTAGGGTGAAAACGGTTGTGTATGATGCGCGAGCGTACATACACAACCCTTTTCACCATAACGCTCTTCACCGTCGATGTTCGCCAATCCCTCAAGCCATCCTTTTTGTCGTCCATGAATCCTACATCATAGGCGTACATGGGCCTTAGCAAGAAATGTTCAATCCACTCCCCTTGCTTAACAAAAGGGAAGCTGAAGACAAGGTCGCTGCTCCAATTTGGTGTTTTATTCTTGCAGATACAGAGTGACCAACAAAGGTGCATGAGGGAGTGAATGAGTGAATGAATGAATGAATGAATGAAGCATTTATTGAAAGAATTATATCATCTATAGCAGTTATTGTTGGAGAGGGTCGGGCGGGCCCCTGGTCCGGGAATCCCTTGGACAGAGCGGCCACCTGTCCAAGGGATTCCAGGAGGCTTTGTCCAGCCCGGCTGGACAAAGCCTCCTTTCATCCTGCGCACGTTGGCTGCATGACTTGCTCGATACTTCTAATTAATTGGCAAGACCAAACCACGTGGTACAGGTCAACGCTGCGGCCACAGACGTACAAGTAGCGTTAAATTGTTCCGGAACTATTTCGGCTAGCGCGGCCGGGCTGCAGTACGACACTGTTTGGAGCCTACGCAAACGAGTTTGTTCTGCTTCAGTGAGTGAGTCTCTTAGCGGCATGAAGGAGTGTCTGCATGCGCAGGCGATATAGCTGTAGTACATCTGCGTACGTCGTAATCGATGTTGGTATAGCTGATTGCCGCGGTCTGAGAAGTCGGTAGACAGTGACACAGCCCGGAGAAGGAATGCTCGGGTCAAGTTGTGTGCTAGGTCGTTTCCGGCTACCCCCTGATAACCCGGAACTCAGACGAGCTGTTTTCTCGTGGTTCGTGTTTGTACCTACCAAAGGATGACGTGAGCTGGGGTTGAAATCTACCCTCTCGTGCAGTTCCTGTAGGCGGCCCTAGAGTCTGCAAGTAGGAAGTCCGCAACGGGGTGCGTCGCTGCGAGGGCGATCGCGGTTGCTTCTGCAATACATGTATCCCAGCATCTTACTATAAGTCCATCAACTACTTATCTTCGTGGATTACTGCTACTGTGTAAATCCCCGCCACAAGGCCCGAAGCGTCGACGAAGTAGGCTCCTTCCGTGTTGCTGTAGCGTTCGTTCAGGGCTTTCGCTCGGGCGGCTCTTGTTCCCTGGTGGTAATCTGGGCGCATGTTTCGGGGTAGCGGCTTTGCCAGGAAGCAGCCCAGCCATGCACGAGGTATGTCGTGCCTGCCTGACACAGTAGGAGAAATAGAAATATCAAGATTATCGAGTACCTTTCTGTCTGTTTTGGAAGCGGTTAGGCGCATAATTTGGTTCGTAACATGAGCCAGGAGAAGCTCCGCGACCGTGTTATGTGTGCGTAATTTGAGAAGTCGCGAGGTGTATGTTTTATGGGGTATACTATTGCCTTCTTGTAGACCTCAGGGAATAGGACATCTAGCTTGTGTAAGTCACAATTCCGTAAGTAAACAAAAGGAGCGCTGTAAGTTACCATACATATGACGAAAGCCTGTACAAGCGTAAAATGTCGTGTTCCTGCAAGCCGCTGTTCCTCTTGTCTAGATTTCCGCGTGCGCTCCACATTTTAGCGTCGGCTGCGTATAGTGCGTGTCCAACATGCGGTATTGCATTGACCTTTCAGGGCAGCTGCGGGAGCGCTATGTGAAATAGCTGCGGGGTGAGCTCCTTGAGGCGTCCACCTGGTGCCTTTGCTTATTGGCGCGAGTTTAATGTCTCGTATTTCGATCATCGCCTTACAGCCAGTTAAATAGTTTCTGATGTAGAAAGCTCTCCTTCCACAGTACGTTCCTTGCAGATTATTTAATATTTTCGAATGCTTGACGTGATCAAATGTCCCCTTGAAATCTAATGCAAGAGTTGCCATATGATTATATTTGCCGTTAGTATCTACAACTTCTTTCTTGAGTTGTAACAGGACGTCTGTCGAAAGGTGTGCCCTGAATCCGAAAATGGTGTCGAAAATGAGTCCACTGTCCTCCATATGTAGGTATATAGCCTATGTTTACTGCTTTCCACATTAGTTTGCCCACGCATGATGCAAGCCAGACGGGGCAAAGGTTATAGTGATCTTGACATCTTTTCTGGATTTAGGGATGCAAGGTCACCTACACCGTATTCCAGTCCACGGGTAAGGTGTCGGTTCGCCAGCATTCGTTGAGGTAATTTGTGAGGCTTTCGAGTATCTTATCACGGAGATTTGCCAGGATACGGAGAGTAATTTTGTCGCTTCCGTGGCGTCTCGCTTTGCCACATGGCAATGAGTGCCAGCCTGGATTTCGCTGGCGCTGAATTCGCGCTCTAGTTCCCAGTTTTCGGCGCCATTATATCCTTGCTCAGGCTCGTTATCTTGGCTGTACATAACTATTTATCTTGAAGCACTCGAATGAGCTGCTTGCTGGGCTAGCTAGTTCATTGCAATTCTTCTAACAGCGCAGACATCTTAAGAAGGGACAACAGGGTGAACGGAGCGCTGTCCATTCTGTGTCAGTTGTCTCCTCCGCTGTTACCCCTTCCTAGTGTTACAAGGTTCAGTGATGCATCTGAGGAGGTTCCATGCTGTCTCGGTGTGCAAAGTGCTGCTAAGGGAGGCGTACTTGGCAGGTAGGTGGGTAACCAACTTTATTGATTCCCGAGAGAATCATGCGAGGGGGGGGGGGGAACGGGAAAAGGGGAGCAGGACGGCGATGAGCCCTCTGGCCACTCTAGATGGCCGGGCACTTTTGTGCTTCGGCGACCCCTCTTGCCCACTGCCCGAAGCTGTAGCTCCGGTTGCGAGCTGCGCAGAGCAGTCTCCCATCGCTCCTGATGTCGTGACCCTTGCCACGGGGGCTTGGGCTTGTTAGGGCAATTTAGAAAGATGTGATTGAACTTGGCAAGCCAGCTATCCCTGGTCCATTTCTCACATTGTTCTATGTGCTCGGTTTGTGGGCTCTCCTCTTTCTTCCTCAAGGCGGGATAAGTTGAATAAAAGTGCATTTTACATGTTGCATGGGCTCGAGGTCTATGATGAGTAGGATGAGTGAAGCGGACGACTGACGACGATGAGGCGCGAAACGAAGTTTCGTTGGCGTCAGCTGTGCGCACCTGAGCTCAGCGAATCAGCTCTTGCCATGTGTGGGTGTCCGACGATGTGGTGCGCCCTGATTGGGCCACGTATCAACCGTACGTGGCGAATTGCTTGGTGGCAGGAGACGAGCCGAGGCACCGGCAGACTGAAGCCAGCAGGCCGAAGCATCGGACGCCGACGATCCAGGCCCCAGCAAGGGAACGCGGCTGTCCATCGTGCTGCCGCCCGACCACCAGCCGAGGCGGCGTTCCAGCCAGCGCGTCGAGTACTGCAGCTTTGGGCGTGGCCTGGCCTGCTGTGCTGTTCTTGGCGCGGGCATTGCGGACCGCGGCATGGTCAGCTGCCAGTGCAGCAGTGTCCGTGGCCTGGCTAATGGTGACGGTTGCGCCGAGCATCGCGGCTAGAGCGCAAGGTGTCGCTGGGCAGGCTGGCCAATCCTGCATCGAGCATCGCGTCTCGGATGCAGAGCTTTGGAGCCCCGACAACGCCATCAAGCACCGTCACCACCTTAGCGCCCAACATCGAACGTCGACCCGTTCGAGCACATCACCATCGCCCGCTACGACCCCCTGCACATCGGAGGGTTCGTCGTTCCGTCCGTCCTATGCACTGTGAGGTTTTGAACTTTATTCTCGGACCCACGTTAACTGTTGATCGTACGCTCCTTTTCTTTCTTGTGATGCTGTCTTGTGTGTTGTGGCCCTTTTTCTTGTCCGATAAATGTAAGTGCTACGTCTCTCCCGTGTCCTTTTCTCTTCGCACGACACGCATGATAAGCGTGACGAACAGTCCGCTCTTATTCATACAGTGAGTGCAGTGCAGGCTTTGTCTACCAGCAGGAATGTAAATGCATTGTTCTGGTGCATGTTGTAATGTCTTGAGTTTGCCGTCGGTTTTTACATCCTGAAGCGAACAGGCATTTGAATTGAGAGTATCTCAGCAATTTAAGGTCTTCAGACGACATTGTGCTCTTCAGCAACGACGGTGACGAGCTACAATACATGATTGAGGACCTAGACCACGAAAGTCTTAAAAATAGGACTAAAAACGAATGGGCGATAGACGAAAGTTATGCTCAACCGTCTATCTAAAGAGCAGGATTTTGGAAAAAGATCCACAGCAGATCCACAGAGTGAATGATGATGAGTGGGCGAAGCTCCGGATGTTCATCGAAGATCGTGCCGAGTTCCGGATTAATTTAGTTAACGCGCACGCTACGAATCCTTATGGTTCAACTACGCACAAGTGAAAACTCCCACCGGCACTTTATTGCAAGTCAAGATCCAGTGCCTATATATATATATATATATATATATATATATATATATATATATATATATATATATATATATGGATTCAATCCATCCGGTCGGTGAACGGTTCTCCAGCGCGAGCAGTCGGTATTTTTCAATCCAGAAACTTGCTAGAAGACGCTGCGTGCGCCAACGTTGTCTCTCGGGGGTGAGGGCGCGTTCTCCTTCTTTGCGAGCTTGTGGAGGCTTCATCGAAGAAAGAGCGTTTCCATAGTCAACGCGCGCCTTTCGCTTTCTCTCTCAGTCTCTCTCTCTCTCTCTCACAAGACAGCAGATGGAAGAGTGAGAGAGCTCGCGCGCCGGGAGGCACGCGCCGACGGCGAGCGCGAGCCTCCCGGCGGCGCGAGGTGGCTACATACATACTGCTACTACTACTACAGAGGAGGGAACGACCGACACCCTAAGGAGGTTCGCCCCTAATATTCAACCGTTGGAATGGGTGAACGAATACGTATATCTCGGGCAATGATGCTCCGTAGAATAAGATGAGATGGAGCGCATTCGGGAGACATTCCCAAATCATGACTGCAACTTGTCACTGTCACTAAAGCGAAAATTGTTTAATGACTGCCTTCTCCCAGTACTGACGTACGATGCAGGAACCTGGAGGATAACTAAAAAACTAACAAGGAAATTATGGATCACGCAGTGTGCAATGGAAAGGAAAATTTTAAGTGCAACACTGAGATAAAAAGCGAGCGGAGTGGATCACAGAACAGACAGGATTAGCTGATGTTATTATTTTAATTAAAAGAAAAATGTGGGCCTGGGCACGACATGTCATGAGGAGGACAAATAACAGATGGACAGTAAGTGCAACGGAATGGATATCAAGAGAAGCGAAATGCAACAGAGAGAGGCAGAAATTTAAATAGAGCGATGAAATTAAGAAGTTCGCGGGCACAGCGTGGAACCTATTTGCTTAGGACATAGCAAACTGGAAATCGTTGAGAGGCCCAGATTCGTCCTGCAGCGGACTTAAAATAGGCTGATGATGGCGATGATGATGATCACTTTAATTGAAGAATGTGCATTGTTGCACTCTCCTTTCACGGAAGCCCCTGCAATTCGATTGCATTAATTTTCAAATGGGTGCATTAGCCACTTCGTCCTAGTAGGGCCTAGTCTTAGGGTTCCTCTTCAGTAAGCCGCGAATCACTTCTATCAGTTCTTTTACTACTTTTCCATCCACATATAATTTGGTGAGCTTTGTGCGAGTGCATTCAGCGCGGGTTCCTGCAATTTAGTTCCAACTTTACTTCGCTGCAATTCAAGCCGCCGTGGCTGCAGAACTGCACGAAGATTGCGTAATATTGGGCCTCTGATACTCTCTTCGACGGCTATTTGCACGCTTCGTTCAATCACCTTTCGGAGATCTCGCTCCCTATCTGGCCCCACGCGCTGCATGTACTGCGTTACCATAGCCTCTACTGTAGCCTCATCAACAGCGCCGCTGTCACTTCCTGCACTGCTTTGGGCATTTGATAAAGACCTAGATTCCTCCACTGCGTGAACACTCGCCTGTGTTATGAGGCACTCGACGTCTTCCTCCATCTCACCTTCATCTACTCCATTTTCAGTTAAATCCTTATGACTATCGTTTGTTTTGGAGCGGTGACGCTTCAACTCGATTAGTTCTTGTGGTAACCCTAACATTTTCTAATTCAGGCAATTCTTCAGCCAACGTAGGAGGCCAAGAGGAAGTGATGCTATCCCAGCTCACCTTATTAGGGTTCTTGTTTTCTCTTCCGCGTAATGAGCGATCCCGGGCTGCTGGTCAACTGCTTTCCTGGGCCTTGGCCCTGTTCACTGATGTCCGAGGGAGCGCACCGTGTGTGCCTGTTATCAGCTCTTTGTTGTCCTTCCCAGGAGGTGGTGACGTTGAGCGTAGACGTGGTTTTTAATGCTCTGCTGTGCTTGATTATTGAAGATGTTGGCGTTTAACCTGGCTTCGTCCTCTTTGACCACCAAAAGGATCGTCGGTTATAAGGCGTCCTTGTCTAAGCCGCGTTGTATGTCTATGTGCTCATAGGCCTGTTTTCCCCTCTCCCACTTATGACTTTTATAGTTATCCTTTAAGGATTATCTACTCCATCTTCTTCTAGACATGATATGTCCCATAGATCCTCTTCACTTAATGTCACGAACTGCCTTGGTATCCAGAAATGCCTGTTTTGCTTTTCTTCTACTTCATTACACTGCGGTAATGATTACACATTGTCCTCTAATCTCCTTTGTCTTTAGCATGCTGTTTGCGACTACCCAGCATCCCCTTGTCCTTCACCACAGCCGGCTGTCTTTATAACCTCCATCGCCAGCCCGTAAGCCATTGATGTCACAGCTCATGGATATGGTAGTTGCTTATATCAGTATTCTGCTCATTTCCCTTATATACCATGTGAATCCTGCTTAGTCTCGACCCAACGGAAACATTAACATGTATTATTAACCTGCTGGCTACTTTACTTAGGAAGTGCTTAGGTTTTTCTTGATCAGCTTGATTGGCATACTATTCGGACCTGCCAACGTGCTGTTAGGAGCCTCGCTTTCTGCTCTTTCTCATACTTGTTTAAGTGGCGACACGGTCCTAAAGGTCTATTCTCGTCTATAATGTGCATGCAACGTTTCCTTGTTCTCTGAATTTCTCTGTAGTTCTTGCATGTTTCATTGCCTCATCTAATTCTAGCCGACCACCCTGACTTGTAGCTATAAGCTTATGCTCTGGGGTTGTGTTATTACTCGGGTAGTTCAGTTGCTTCCAAAATATTTTGTTGTATATGTGTCCTTTCTGCTAACTTTTGCCAACCGTTGGTTCCCGCCTCTTTTAAGTCATCCCATCTTATTTCGACTTCAACTTCCGGTTCTCCCTTTGCTTAAAGATATGATAGGTCCCTGGAGACTTCCTGAGGCTTTCTCATGGCCTTCTTAACCTCCTCATGTCCCCAGCTCTAAGTTTTGTATCTGCTTTTTCTTGCGACCCTGACTCTTACCTAAGCGAGCCCTAGCTCAAACAGATTTGTTATATCCACGTGATTTCACTCTGTTTTCGTGGCATCAGAGAGTGTTTTGTTTGGTTCCCACTTCCAGTTAACTTTTCTGAGTAAAACTCCGTTGTCAATTTGCCTTCTTTTTACTTTTTTTCTCTTCTAAAGTTAAGGCTGATAACGCCTTGTAATCACTATCTAGACTTATAGAGCTGTATGCATTTTACTTATCCGTAACCTATACTTAAGTGCGATGTGACACAAGTGCGTAATACACCGTCAACCGCAGACTCCCTACCTCCCAAGTTAAGCACCCCTCACACTTCTGTGTACTTACAAACGACTAAGTCGCGTCTTTCACACGCATATATCAGCATTTTCCTGTTGAGCCCGTCTACCCATTCATATATCCTATGGGCTCATTCATTTCTCCTAGTGTTCATTAATTTCGCATCCTTCTCGTATCTCGTTACTGTCACTTGCTATGCGTTCTCTATTCGTTTATTTATTCTTTGTCATTTGATACAGTCACGCCTATACAGAACTAAGGAGCGCTATTTTCCCCGCTAATGCTCATTTTAGCCATAAATGTTCCTTGCATTCCTGCCCTACCCTTTGCCAATCCGTGCTTTTGTGTCTGAATGCTTTTGCTTAGGTTCTGGATCCTCCCCTTTAGGACAACGTCGAGACGAGCATAGATAATGACGAGCTTGCTGCCCTCCACCTTGGCCCATAAAAGTCCCTTTGTCCTGGCCATTGCAACAGCTGTGTACTTCCCTGACTGGACCTCAGCTGTCGCCCTCCTGTCTGCCTTCAAGGGCGACTACGGCGATATTTCTGTGTCCACTGATCTCAATAACTATTTTCAATATGTATTCTTCTCGCCACTGTAATAAAATATGGCAAGTCAGGCGGATGTAGGTCATTTAGTTTTCCTGTAAATAAATTTTAAAATATTTTAGCGGATTGTCGCGCCGGCCACTTTGTGTTTTTGACGTCATCGCCTCCGCGCTGCCTGCCCGAGCCAGCGAGCCTTCGAAAGCAAAACGGCGTTACTTCAGCGCTCAAATCGTCGCTGTCAAGATCAGAAAAGCTGGCATAACTCAATATATCGTTGGAGGACCTCGCCACTAGCATTTCTTTGGCGCCAGTCCCATATTCTGGTGGCGGAAAGGTTGCGACGTCACCGAACACCCTTCACAAAGCATCTACCCGTTTCGGTTTGAATATGACATTCAGTTGCTTTTGTTTTTAATTATTGGTGCGTTTCTGAGCAAACTGAACCACCCTGGCCATTACAGGACTGTCAGTACTACCATTGGAAAATATTGATGTCATAACATGGTGAAAAAACCGCCGGAGTCGCCCTTTGAGATGCACTTCGCAACGCCAGCTAGGTTGGGGAGCCTCACCACTACAATCTCCTTCGCTCAACAGTCCGCTTCAGCCTTGCGGCATGTGGGCGCCCTCTCGCCTTATACACCAAGCGGTAACGGGCCCGCTGCCGCTGCCGCTATACATCGCTGCAGGTTCGTGGGTTCTACGCATTGTCAGTTGATGCCGCCTGCGGTAGTGCGGCAACTGTCTTTCTGTCTGATTCTGCCGGGGTTCCTACGCTCTTATCGACCATGCCCTGACGCTGCTTTCAAAAGGGATCACGCGCCGTTAACGCCTCCACCTCCTTCGCCTCGGATGCGCTTTAGTAGGTAGACCGGTCTTAGCCCCCATCCGGCTCAAGACACGCACCAACTTGAGTTTAGAGCTCAAGCCTCCGCTCTCCTTCCACCTTCTGCTCCCTCTTGAGCTGGTCCGCACCATCTGTCCTTGCTCCATTCTAATAGGGAATATGCTGCATTAGGTGGGCCCGTTTCACCCGACGGGGAATTGTTTTGACGTGGCAAAGTGGGCCTTTCTATAATTAACTCGTGCATGGAACCGCTGACACATGGCCGTTAGCGATGTTTGCTAATCCTAGGCACCGCTCCAAGTATGTCGAAGCTCGGGCCAAGATACAGACGCAGTGACAAAAAAGTGGACATAAGGATTTCAACCTCTGCAGTCTTGCCATGTGAATTCGTGGCATGTATGGCAGGAATACATCACTCTGGTGGCATTGATGACCCCTTGCTTTTATATAAAGTAGAAGCCGTTCCATACGCTATTGGAAATGGAGAGCGATACGTACCTTGTGCGTGCAGCTGGGAATACTCAGCGGCAACACTCACTTTCGCTGGCGCCGCGCCGACGCGCCTATGAAATACAAAACGTACAATGTCAGTTTTATTTGTTGCTGTTGCTTTATTACCAAAGGAGTTTATACATCGTGACGGCACATAAAGACATGTTTAAACATTACAGTCTCAATGACGAAATAACAGCAATATTGTTACTTCCTTGTAAATGGCGTCAGGAATTACACGATATACCCGTCTCGACACAACTTCGAGTGAATATTACAGTACAGATAGTAATTAGGGCATTAAGACATATGAAAAAAATAATGCATAGCAACAGCTGTACACGGCAAATTCAACAAGCAAAACTTTGGCTGAAAACAATCGCAAGACAGCTTGTTGCAATAACGGCTCAAAAATTGTCTGCGAACACAGCATGAGAACTTGCTCTTAGACATTGTGTCACACACGAGATATCGTAACGGTTAAGGGAGCTACGTCTGTGCTATAGCGGGAGTTTCTTGCGGCAAGATTTACAAGATAAAGCGCCTCAGGTTCGCCCTTGTGTCAGTTTTAACTACAAAAACAGGGATCATTATCTGGCCCGATGGCAACTAAATGTGGTGTGCTTGGCACGTGACAAAACCACGCAAATCAACATCAAAACTGGGTCTTGGGAAACCTAGTCAACTTTTGAAGAATGTTCGAGGAATTGTACCAGCGATCCCTCACAATGCTTGTCGAATAACATATCGTTCACATCCAGTTTGCGTCTCTGAGGGGGACCTTCCGCTGCACTGGCCTAAACATAAGCAGCGGCGTTTGATTTCATCTGCGAAGCTTTCGTAGGCATACCGGTGTCTGTAAAGAATGTATGGTCTATAGTTTTCGTTTCCCTGTAATGAACAACCTGTATGTTGTCTGGACACCATTGGTGCAATCAAGGGTATGTGCTACAATGTGGTTTTGTGAAAGCGCCGCTGTTTCTGGAATAACTTGGTCTTGAAAAAAAATCTGAGGGAGCCGATGGGCTGATGATTTGTTAGTTACGACCACGCCATGCAAGCGCGCAATCAAACGAGTCGTCTCGTGTTTTGTAACAAGACATGCGAAGAAGCACTCATCATAGGCAGCTAGTGTATCGCTTCCTTGCTTAAAAATTTTACAGGCTCGTCACCTAAAGTTTCCATGCAACATGGCTGAGAAAAGGTGCTAGGATTCTGCTTACTGCCAGAACTCATCATCACCATCATAACTTATGCACACCGTAAGACTAAGGCCTCTGCCAACGATCTCCATTCTGATCTGTTCTGCCGCGAATTGATTTCATCTTAAGCCTGAAAAATTTTAAATTTTATCCCCCCATCTTTCTGCCGTTTGCGGCTGCGCATGCCCTCCCTCGGTGCCTATTCCGTCGCTCAAATCCACCACTGCTTATCTATCGTTCTCATTATGCGGCCTGCGCAGGTTCATTTCTTTCCTCTCCATGTCTGCTAGGATGTCGGCTGTCCCTGTCTGTTCTCTGGTTCACTCTACTGCATTTGTGTCCCCCAGTGTTGCGCCTACCATTTTTCGCGCCATTGCCTGTAGCGTGATCCTTAACTTTTCCTTGGGTTTCTTTGTTAATTTCTAAGTTTTCTCGCCTTGAGTGTGGTGACAGTAATGTTACACTGTGGCAAAGTATCAGCCAAGTGCTCGTAACTGGCTTCAACGTGGCGCGTGTTGTTCGGGAGCTGCTCCACACTCAAGCCTTGAGTGGCGCTAGCTAACACTGCTATTATGGTAGAAGTACATTTATATTCACGTAAGCGAACTTGCCGGTTAGTGCCTCGGTAGATTCATTAGTACAAATAGACCACGTGTGAGTTGCAGAATGCTCATTCGTACCTCACAGACCGTAACTTGTCTTCGTCTACTATCATTGTACTCTGCTTCACGTTAAATATTTAAATCACAGGCGGCATAACAATACACAGGCCGGACAGGTCGTATCACGGCTGACATGCACCTCCCGGCAAAGCCAAAGCAGTTGTAGTTTGCCGCGGTTCTATTTCCCGCAGACAGACGCGGATCGAGCTCGTTCCGTCAGTTTAACATTATAGGTATTCGAGAAGCATCTCTGATGTTCAACAAAGCATGAAGCATGAAGCTGGTCATTGTAACATGGGTACAAAGCATGAAGCTGGTCATTGTAACATGGGTGAACTTGCCGTACAGAACAATCGGCAGTAGTCATGCTGTTCTCGTTCAGGATTCAGCTGAGAAGCTTGCTTTGCGGCAGAAAAAAGAAACGCATAACTTTTCGAGCGCCACACTAGCCTAATTAATGACTGAGGAAGTTTGGGAGGTAGCCGAAAGCGACGACTTCCGTACCAGCGACAACATTTTTTTTGTTTTTCATTGCGGAAGAGGGGGTGTGCATGAATACTATTTTCTTGCTGTCAGTGACTATTTTACCCAAAGAATCGTCGAATATAGAGGGCACTAGACTAGATGCCGCCTGCAGATATTGTAATTACAAACATCACTTAAGTCGCCCTAAAGGAAAGCGCTTCGAGCGCTTTCCGTTAGGGCGACTAAGTGATGGGAAACTGAAAACTTAGTGAAACTGAAAACTTAGTCAAGTGCAACATTACTCTGCATGCCAGTACGTGTTGATGCACCCACAATTCCAAAGTACCATAGTGTCTTTGTGAGTCGAAAGATGAGCCAAGGCGCTAACTAGCGGGCAGCGAAGATGGCTGGCAACAATGAACGTGCGTGAGTAAACTGACCGTAGCCCTTTATAGTAAAGCCACATCTGAAAAACAAAACTATGTGCAGCCGGCGTGTGACGGAAAGCGTGAATTTTTTTAACCATATCAAATTTTTTAAACTTTCACTGCAAGTTAATTCCTGTGAATAAAGATATTCAGTTGAAAACTGCACCTTTTCTTATGGTACTGTTTCGTCCCAGTTTTATTTATTTCGTACTCCTTACTCATCGGCATAGCTCACCGAACCACGGACCATTAGACATCCACAGAACGCTAGCCTTCCTAGATGCGGTACATCGGCTGGACGTGCACATTTCTCCGAAGGACATCCCGTGTATGTGTTATGAACAACCTAATCTGCATTCCGATCATGTTAAGTTGCACAGATGTCGAGGCTAAACATCCTGCGGATGTTCATTTTTGGAACGCTTACATCCGTAAGATGTTCAGTGACTTTTGAAGAAGGATATTTATGGTTTTTGTAAGTGAGTCGCTAGCCGAGCTGTCTGCCGGGAGCCCATTTTTGCGTGCTGTATTGCAATAAAGCACACAAGCTATGACGCAAAGCACTATACTTTCAGGTTGCAGCCATGTACAAACCACAAAGAACCCCGCCACGGTGGTCTAGTGGCTATGGTACTCGGCTGCAGATCCGAGGGTCGCGGGATCGAATCTCGGCCGCGGCGGCTGCATTTCGATGGAGGCGAAATGTTGAGGTCCGTGTGCTGTGCGATGTCAGTGCACGTTAAATAACCCCAGGTGGTCGAAATTTCCGGAGCCCTCCACTACGGCGTCTCTCATAATCAGAGCTGGTTTTGGGACGTTAAACCCCTCATAACAACAAAAAAACCACAAAGAAGCCGAACCGGCCACTTTAGCAAGGTATGTATAGAGAAGGTTGGACACCGTGGCGCGCAACATGAGTGGTAAAGTATTCCTTCTGGACCCTTTTGAGGAAGAACAGCACAACACACGTGTACGGGCCTACACTTCCGGCATGGTGTTTAGATTGTGGAAGGACAAAAATAACGCTCAGTGCCAAATCTTCCAGCGTACCTCTTTAACTGTTAAAGCGTATTTTAATGCTAGGAAGCACATTCTGGGAAAGTGTTGGTTAACATAGCGCTGCGGCAGAAGACGTTACTAGATAAAGCTTCGGGTATGTGTTATTTGCGTGGCTGCATACCTACCCCCTTCGCGAATAATTCTGCAATTACTTGTGCTCAATAAGAATAACTTTTCGTGGCCCTTCAGAGCGACTTCGTATTCGTCTACATGGCCAGAGTTGGCTAGAATGTGAAGTGACCGAGCTTGCTTTCGTTTTGTTACGTATGGAGGTACCAGGGATATATGTTGTGCGTACTTTTAGATGTGGCCCGCTGAAGCAAGAAATGCGATATGCATGCACAAATGCGGTGTCGTAGAAGGACTGTTAGTTGGACTGATCAATACTCGCTGAGCAATCCAGCCATAATCTAGAAGCTTCGTCCCGTAGGCTTCATCACCAGAACGCGAGATGGGAGGTGCCTACAAAAGTAGCAAGCGATGACGAGAGCTTTAGCCACCGATAGAGGGCTGCCTCGAGAGCATGGCGTAGCCGTAAACATACGGAAACTTATTAGCGCGAGTCCTTAGAAAGTGTGGCCAAATTATCTTAGTATGACTCCATTGCGTTGATCAGTTCAGATTGGCGGAAAATGCTCCGACAGCATACAAGATGCACCAAGCTCGTGCAGGCCCTGTGTATTGTTCCATTTCTTGTCGAACACACTTGTATACAACTAGGGTATGTGTCCGAGACAGCCGCTAAATGAAGAGAGTGGAACCATAAACCGCAACTGGACAACGACACTGAAAACAAAGACCGGACACAGAGCCTTATAAATCTTCTTTCATTGTAGTTGTCCAGCTGCCTTTATCATTCCACACTATAGACTATTGGCGATGTCACGTTTGCTTTAACGTTGCCACTTAACACGTAATTGATGCGATTTTGCCTTCGGCCTGCACTGAGTCTGGCGGCGAGGCTGTCTACATTGGGCCAATGGTGGTACAGCTGTCGTCAAGGAACAAGTATACGACAGGGTGCATGCTGCAACTTGGGAAATAACAAAAAACAAGAAAAAAATTCTTTAATACCGCAATCACAGAGGCAGGGAACGGGTGCGCAATTATACATGTGTTACACTGCTTTAACAACACTGCGGTGGCGGGCCTCATTCTCGCGGTGGTGGTTATGTAGCCACTACCTGCAGCAGACCGTGCCTTTCGCCTACGTGACGCTGGCGTATTACATCATGAGAATGCCATCGCATTAAGGTTTCGCGTCGGATACAGAGCCACCCAGCAGGCTAGAGAGCCATTTTTCCCGTCTGCGCGCGGTCCATAGTAGAGGCTCGAGGCGAAGGTCGGCGTTCCTCATCCACATGGTGGCCATCTGTTGGCGTCGCACTCAGTATACACTTGAAACATTGGACACGTGGCTTTGCCTCGCCGCTCGTGGAAACCTGGTCAAAAGGGAAGCTCAGTCTTGCTTGCGGACGTTCCTTTACCGCTTTCAGAATGCTGGACCTGCGACAGAAAGCAAAAGAAGGGAGAAGAAAAAATTACACAATCTCCCCGAAGGGGACCATGGGGTGATGCGGAGCATCGCTGGGGGTTTCAACGGTGCATTTAACGGCGGTGTTTACAGGTTTACAGTGTTTTCGGTGTTACCTTTGCGGTGAACCTTGCGTGTTATTACGTTGTTAACTTGATTCGTTACCACGCATCACGTGACTGTTGTCAGAGTGTGGGTTGATGCGGATGCATACTTGCGTCAACCCACTCGCTGACGAACTGTTGCTTCCATCACACACCACCAACTTCTGTCTTCGGAGAAGGAGGAGGTACTACTGAAGCGAAGCGCGCACTCTCTCTCTACCCGCTTTATTTATTGCAGCAGCTGTTGGAGAGAGGGAAGGGAGATGAGAATCGCGCATGCGTAGTGTGAGTGCGGACGCCGGACGCGTGACATACCGGCGAGCAAGAGATGCTCCGCGTCTAAAAGAAAAGGTGTGGATTATGTGGTGAAAGAACGGTGAGTAAGGAGCACGGGGAAACTAGGAGGAAATGACGTTTCGCCTGAAGCTCTCCTAAAAGCACACAAACATGAAGCGCTAGAGTGACTTCGAATGTTGTGGTATTTTCCCGAAAGTTCTATGTCAGTTCACGTTCAATATTATCACAGAAAATGAAACTTAACGTTGCATATTCTTGTTTAATGTTGCATCGAAACTTGTAGCACATGATGTCCTGAACCCCATTCCTTTACTTCTTTTTTGGAAGGGTGAGGGGACGGATTTCCGCTATATTCTGAACCATGCTGTCCATATTCTGAACCATGCCGTAAGTGTCCAACTTCATTAGCACAGAATGAAAATTTTCCCAGTATATATTTCTCACAGTGAGCGACCAGAGATAAACCCATGTTGGTTCAGAACCAGTGAGTTTCCGACGCTAGATGACAATATCTTATGAGGGGCAAGCTGAAAAATCTCTGATGTGGCACAGAGTAGAGAAATCGTACGACAATTCGAGACGTCAGTTTTGCAGCCAGACTCAAACACAGGAAAAACACAAGCAGTTTCCCATATGCGAGGGAAAGTGGAAGTGTTCAGACATTTATTAATTATAGATGTTAGTACAGGGACAAATATCGCGTCATAAGCATTTAGAATGGCGGAGGGGATGCCATCGGGGCCACTGGATAAGGATGGCTTCGAGCGCCTCAGATATTCACTGATGAACTCTCCGTCAAGTGAAACAGTACTAGTTGTAGGAACTGTGCTGCACAGCTGGAGCGCGAGGCTTGGTATAAGGAAATGTGCTGCAACACAGTCAGCGACTGCTTCAACTTTTCTTTGAGTTCAGTAGTTTCACGCAGTCTTCTCGTCTGCCGTTGCGTTGGTGCATACATATGCAAATAATAATAATAATAATAATAATAATAAACTTTATTGCTCACATCCAGTAGTAGTACACAGAAACGGGCCTGTCAAAGTCTCCGAAGACTTGAGTGACTAGGCCCGGCAACGTCAGTTACGGCGATGTGGTTACATAATATTCAGACAAAGTTTTTGAACGCACGGACAATTTGAAAGGAATTCTTGTTCATATGTAATAACAAACAAAAGGAGGAGAGACGAAGAATGATTATAAATTACAAATAAGCCATAACAAACAATTTTATAAGTCTGAGATCAACTTCAACTCTTTATTTTTTTTTGAAGTGACAGAAAGGACCTCTTAATCCATTAAAAATTTTCGGAATATATACACTTCTTTAGCTTCACCATATCTAGTAAACGAGCAGGGTACATAAAACGCTTTTTTCCTCTCAATGATCGACTTGTAACATAAGGTACTTTGAAGTTATCATTCCAACTATGTCGCTGAATAACAGTTCTATTAAACAAGTCTCGGAACATGCAAAAACCTAAGTCACGAAAAATGTTATGGGAATGTCGCCTAATACCGTAAGCAACGCTTTTCAGTATGTTTCTAAGTAAGTTGTTAATTCTTGTTTCCCATCGCTCTGTGAAAAAGGCCAAAATCGTGATGTCATATCTCAGCACACTGTATGCTAGTGCGTGAACTATCATTTTCTTGACTGGTAGGGGTACCAAGCTTTTTATATTGAAAAGCAAACACGCAGCACTTCTAAGTTTGGCACATAGAAAAGCCATGTGATTTTGCCAAGACATTGCGCTATGAAAATTTATACCCAGGTACTTGAATGTATCTACATATTCTACTGCAGTACATTTGCACTGGTTACAATTTTCAGTATGAAGAAATAGTGGCACATTGACTCTTTGAATTTTTAAAGGGCTTCGAAATCAGGTGACCTTGGGTTTGTTTTCATTAACTGTTACACCATTTTCATTAAACCACAGCATGGCCTTATGAATTGCACTCTGCAGAGCGTCAATAGCACCTTCATACCGTAAGCGACGTGTAAGAAGCACCGTATCATCCGCATACTGATACACACTAGCTTTGCTAATTACCGAGGGAAAGTAATTCATAAATAAATTAAATAATAAAGGTGCCAACACTCATCCTTGCGGAACACCTGTTGTAATAACCTCCTAGTGCTAATAACTTCTTTGCTTCCCATTACCACCTGTGATCTGTCCTGCAGATACTTATGGAGGACATTGTAAAAAGGCCCCCTGAAACCATAACGAAATAGCTTTTCCAACACAATATTATGGTTCATAGTTTCAAACGCTTTCGCCAAGTCCAAAAGTAAACTACAGCAAAACAAGTTATCTAGGGCTGAATATATTTCATCGGTAAACTCTGCTAATAATGTTATAGAACTACGCTCGGCAATAAAACCAAACTGCCTTGGAGTAAGAACCGAAAATTTCTGCAAAAAGGATATCATACTTTCTAGAAGAAACTTTTCTAGTATTTGGGAGAATATATGCAAAATTGAAATTGGTCTGTAATTTTCTATCTCATATTTCTTTCCAGCTTTATATAGTGGTTTAACAATAGCAGTTTTTAACATCTCCGGAATGGAAGCAGGAGATAGAAAACCATATAACATAAAGAGAAATATGTCTGCTAATGCGTCGAAATTTCTTCTTAATGTGGCCACTGACAATCCATCAATTCCTGGTTGCTTATTTGGTCGAAAGCTAAAAATTATTCTCTTGAGCTCTTCCTTTGACAACGTGGGCAAGAAAGCACATGCTGGCACCGATTGTTTAAGCGAGCAAATACGTTCGTGGGTATGCGCAGTTTTAGAAAAGCGTGTGAAGAATTGGTTGAACTTATCACCAATTATCTCTGGCTTCTCAGAGAAATAATAATAATAATAATAATAATAATAATAATAATAATAATAATAATAATAATAATAAGACATTTTAGAGTGATGATTCGGCATTGTGAACAAAACCTGCCCTTTGTAGAGGCAGCTTTACAAAAGCCCAGAACTACGTTTGTCTCGTAGAGTCGGCAGTGGCGATTTCAGAAATGGCGTGCAACATCAGGAAAGAAATAAAAAGACGAAGAACGCATAGCGTATCTTAGTCAAAAAGAAAGAAAAACGCAAATAATGATAATCAAATCCTCAAGGGTAACTTAAGGGCAACTGCCGTGATTTTTCTGTGTTTACGGATCTCAATGAAATTTTCAATGCATTTCTGCAGGTAGCAAATCGGAAATCTCTTTGGTTAACTTCCCTGCCTTTCATTCTTGTTTCTCTCTCTCTCTCAGTATATTTTTCCTTGGTACTGTAGTCATATATCACAAGGCAGCCAGTGTTGCGAGTCACTGAGTTTTCCGGAAAATCAACTTTAACAAATTTCAGCGGATTCCCATGCGGCCCACTTTGTGTTTTTCACGTCACTGTCTACAACACGGCCTGCCCGAGGAGCTAGACGGTCACTAGCGAAACGGTGATACTCCAGCGCTCCAATCGTCACTGTCAAGGTCAGAGTTGCTGACATCGCCCAATACATCGTCGGATGTGATGGTCACTTTCATTTTTCTGGCACCGACCCCGTATTTCTGATGGCGAAGAGGCTGTGACGCCATCGCATATGCTGCACGAAGCATCTACCCGTTTCGGTTTCGGTTTCAACGCATCGCTCCTTTGGTTATTTAAGATAATTGGTGAAGTTCTGTGCAAATCGAACCACCCTGCCTGCTACAGGACTATCAGTGCCATTGGAAAAGAGCGATCTCATAACATGGTGCAAAAACCGCCGCAGTTCCCCTTTGAAAAGCTAACATATGCGTTTCATGTTATCAGGAAAAAGAGCCAGGCCTGCGCGGAACCGCAGGACAGTGACAGCGTAAGCTGGAGGAGCGACCTCCTTGGAGGCCATTTTAAACGCTTCAGGAAACTAGTGCAAGGAGGGTTGGTAGGTATCCCCTGCAACATGACGCTTATCATTTCACCAAGTTGGGAAATACCCACTACGCCATAATTACTGCGGTATTGTATCGTGCAAATCTTCATAGCTGCACATCTTAGCGTGTCTCTTGGTGTCGTTTTCCGAAGAACGAACCGAACTCTCAGCCCCGCGTCGACGGTGAGCTGCGGTTTGGGCTTCTCTCTGCAGAGCTGTCTGTTGTGCCCGACGTTGCCTTGCTGCAGCCGCGCGCGTAGCTCTGCGATTCGCTTCTGCACCAGTGGTCCGCACCTTGCAAGAAGGCGCCATCAGGTATATCGAAGAGCCAAGTCAGGTTGCTGTCGGAGATGCGCACGTCGCCTGCTACATGACGTATGGCACGATGCGACAAAACTGCTTCAAGACGGAAAAGTTGAAGAAGATAGTTTGATAATGATAATGTTGATGATGGCTCTGTAATGGGTTCAGAGCTACAAATCATTCAGCCCTGCGTTCTTTAAAATGATTCCTCGAACTCGTTATGCAATCCACTTCCCGCGACGTGTAGTGTATTATTATTCTGCCACGTAGCATTACATTTGTTAATGCGATTCCTCAGAAGACGTTATACCTGTTTAGGTCTTTTAGCGAAGATTTTTCAAGCACAGGCGTAGCTCAACCAAACGGTCGCGTTTTTCAGGTTCTCCGCCACAAAGGATTCATCGGCCCTGGGCCGAGGTGCTGCTACGGCTTCGTCCAGCAGCAATGACTACCGTATTGTGCTTCCTAGACTTCCCATAGGTAAGCTGGTTGTGGACTCTGTTTTTCTGCACGCGGACTTAGCTGGTCGACTTCAGAGATGCTCTTCGGGATGTAATCGATTTAAGGAAAATAAGTTCAATAGGACAGTTTCAAATGTCCCATGTGGGGATGGTCTCGTGCAAGTCGACTTCGACGAAAACAAACACACGCAGTGAATTTCTTGTAAAAAATCGACGATGCCTTGTGATTAATCCGGAGCCCACAGAAGTCAAGATGAAACTCCTATGGCTTCCTGAACGCTTAGAACACGCCTATATTGGGGAAACACTGCAGGCTTTCGGAAAGGTGAAGCTCATATCAGCAGAAAGCTGGAAAGTGGCGGACATGGAGCAAATGCGGACGCTCAATCGTAATGTGGTGTTGTCCCTTGCTGATGGTGTCCAAGTGGGCGATATTCCTCACGTCATTGCTATCTGTGGAATACAGAGCCTTGTACTGATTCCTGGCCGTTCAAAACTGTTTGCGCTGCAATAAGGACGGGCACATCCGTCGTAATTGCAGGACTCGTCGCTGTGATGACTGTCGCCGTTTTGGTCATTCAGCTGAAGACTGTGTTGTCACCTACGCCAATAAACTGCGACAACGCGACCCGCAACCGGATGAGAGCCTTCAAGAGCATATTATGGATGCAACTGAAGTTCTGGACGCGACGGGAGGCACTCCATCGGCCACAGTTGAAGCTGAAATCAACAAGATGCCTCCTGAAGACGCGAGGCTATTAACCAACGGCGTGACAAGAAGCCCAGGCCCAAGCGATCCGTGTAAGAACCTGATTCAAAAGTGTTCTGAGCGGCCTGCGACAACGGGGAGCTTCGCTGAGAAGAGCGCCGCTGAAGATACTTCGAAGACTTGTGCCCCAGTTTCGCAGCAGCCTCTACATCCCGGTACGACGTCAGAAGATGACATGCATTGTACTGAAGCGGCTACAATTCCTAAGAGGCGGGCGACGTACAGCTCCGATTCAAGCAAGGACAGTGACGCAGCGAGTGTGACTAGGAAGCCGCGTAGTGGCCGAGTGTCCAAGCACAAAGGAAATCGCCGGCGATCACAATCAAGGAGGCCTGGTGTAGGTTCAAGGGAAGCCTCGCCATCACACCCTGGGCGGACCACGAGAGACACTAAGCACAAGGGAAGGTAGTCACTATGGCGCACTCAGAGCAACTTATATTTGCAACCTTGAATGTACGTGGCCTTAGGTCTTTACAGAAACAAGCGCAGCTTCGCAGGCTTCTCGCAAAAAAGCGTATAGATTTTGTCGCTCTACAGGAAACGAAGGTAGATGGTGACGAAGAGACCAAAAGGGCCCTACGGCCTGTTCTGTATCTCTAACGTTTTCGTTTCGCATGCAAAGGGTCTATCTGCGGGCTGCTGGTTGTTTCTAAGAAAGACCCTACCCTGTTCAGCAATTAGTTATCAGGTTGACGGTGAGGGCAGATATGTCTGTTGTGATTTTGTACTGCATGCAGTGCCATGGCGAATTATTAACCTATATTCATTTAACGAGGTTTCAAAGCGCATACAGTTTTTTGAAATATTTTCCAACCTAACTGAGTGTGATCGGTGCACTGTACTAATGGGAGACTTCAACTGCGTATGTGAGCCTAATGACCGTTGCACATCTAAAAGTCAACGAGACAGGAGTGGCGAAGTATTATCTGGTTTCTTAGATAACGCAGGCCTCGTCGATACTGGCACATCGGGTCAGGCGATTTCGTATACTCGACTCCAAGGGTGCTCCTCTGCTCGACTTGATCGAATATACGTGTCTTCTTCGTCCTCTCCCGTGGACTTTCCTGCAGCACTGAGCCAGTTTCGTTGTCAGATCACTGTACAGTTCTTTTGAAAATTGGCACGAACTGCCAAACTCACTTCCGACCGCTGTGGGAAATTTGGAAGCTAAACACAGATTCTACACGATTACGAACTGACTAATCGTGTCAAAACAACCATGTTGAATAGTTTTTTTAAGAGTCTGCATATATTCCCTACTTGGGAGCTTTTTAAGCAAGAGGTTCGCAACAATAGCCATAGGGACCGGATCTGTTAAATCATACTACGGGAAAAATGAGGAAAAGACACTCTTTAAAAACCTTAGCAACTTTTATGAGATAGAATGCGAAATGGCAGGCACGTGTGTCAGTGACATTTCAGATATTAAATGTCATCGTCAAAAGCATGACGCTGTTCGCCACAGAGGCGCACGTGATCCCACCAGATTCTCATTCCCTTATCGACCCTGGTGCAAGCATCCCAAAATGTATACAAACATCCTACGCCACTACAAACTGGGCAGGAGGACTTACCCAACCCAGCACAGCAAACTCACAAGCGAGGAGACGGTATTGTTCCGGAGACTCCAAACCAGCACATTCCCTCAAAGAACACTCCTGCACTCCATTCATCCCTCGATCTACACTGTAAGCAAAAGTTGCCCGATATTTGGGTTTTTGCGGCTCATGAGCCTTAAAAACTCCCTTGTTTTCAAAATTACTACGTCTTGTTGAGGTAAAAGGAGCATATGACGTAATTTTACTACCACCTGTTAGAAAGGTAGTAAAAGGACGCTATTGCCCTATTTTACTACGTAGGGGGTTTTGTGTCACGTGATAAAAAAACCCCAGTCTAGAGTTTAAAGCCACGTGATCAAAACTACGTACCTCGTCACGTGGTAAAAAACTCCAAACTGCCGTGGCGCAGGGGTGGAGGCCGTGATAGCCCTCGTATGACTGTTTAGGCCTAGCCACATGGTGCGCGTTTGCAAGCAACTGTTCGTGAAAAGCGTCGGTCGCAGAAGAGGGGACACGACGTCTCGGGGCGTGAGTGTGAACGGCGTGAGTGTGATCAGCGCGTACGCGTAGCGGCGCGTGCCGATACGCGTATACGCCGGCGTCCGTCAACTAGAACGTGATACCGTGACATCTCCGGCAGCTATGCCTAGTGACCGTCGTTTCGAAGGCACCGCCGAGTTGTGGGAAAGCACGGAAACTACGGTCGCAAATGTTCCTGACTGACCGCATCGTCAACCAGTACGACAACGACACGGCGAACTACCCCGAGTGTTACCTGTGCGGCGTGGTTTTGTGCTGAGTTCGAGCGATGCTCGCTGTCCTAGCGCCGGTCTTGGTGGACGACGGCCAAGTGAAAACGCACTTTCGAGTATCTCTGCTCCCGCGCTTGTGCCTGTGCTTGTTGCGCTCTCAACGAGTGAAAACGTGCTTCCAGTGTTATAAGTTCGAAGGGTGAGTCCTCGTTTACTGCTCAATAAATTGAGTGATGTCTGCATTTTGCGTAAGCCTAATGTTTACCCAGCCACAGTAAACCTCAAACGAGCTTTAAAAATAACTCTAAAAAAAAGCCGAGAAAACATTGTTTAGGCAGTAAAAAATTACTCCGCGTATACTCGCTGAAAACCTCCAGGGGGGTAAATAATTACTGCCGTTTCTACGTTCAAAAACTCGGTTAGCGTGAGAGTAAATTTTTACCTTGACTGTTACGTAGTAAAAAAAACCCAGAAAAGGTTGTGCGCTAGAGGACAAGCTGTTTACTCCCGTTCCTGGTTATTTTTGTTTAGTGTGTACCGAAGTAACTTTACCTTCTGCTGTGCAGCAAATACACTATATCATTAGGGTGTGGTAGCGTGCAGCTAACCCGTCGATACCACCTGCCACTTTATCAAACATCGAGCAGTGGAAAGCCGAACTGAGAGGCAGAAGGCTCCAAGACCAGCGAAGTCTGGTGAAAAGGGCCAAGTTATCAGCCCAGGCTCGCGGCATCCTGGACTAAGGAAGCCGCCCACCTTGGACGAGTTTGCCGTCGTCTCTTTCTTTCAAATAAAGTTTATTCCTCCTTCCCTAGATCAGTACCGTGGAGCTGGTTGTCGTTAAACTCAAGGGAAAGCACAATATGTTCCACTGCTAACGCTTTACAGAGTATATAGGCAGCGGCTGCATCGGCCTTGACGTTTCAACTTCGCGCATGGTACTTGAACGGCCCTCTCATTTGTGCATTAAATTTAACTGCCAGTTTTAAAGGAACTGCCGAGTACTCGGAAAAAAATTTTTTTGGGTTGCGCCGAAGCTCGGACCTTTTCTTACACCGACGGAAACGTCCATACCTGCACCCTGTTTAAAAAAGAACAATATGTTTATTTGCACTTGAGAGAGAAAGAGAGAGAGAGAGCGATGATGGGCGGAAGGCAGGGAGGTTAACCGTAAGGAAAAATATCTATCTCGCTACCCTGCACTGGGGAAGGGGTAAGGCGAGACAGAAAGAGATGGAAGAAAAAAAGAAAGGGAGAAAGAGAGAGGTCGGATCACGCACACACAAAAATACGGCAGTGTTAGAGACGGCTCGCTACCCTGCACTGGGGAAGGGGTAAGGCGAGACAGAAAGAGATGGAAGAAAAAAAGAAAGGGAGAAAGAGAGAGGTCGGATCACGCACACACAAAAATACGGCAGTGTTAGAGACGGTCAACGAGCCCCGTTGCTCGCAAAAACTCGGTGATACGTGTCGAACTCCAAATGTAACAAACAACCAGGACATACCTACGCAGGTTCTCTTATCTCGCCCGCAAGGAAGAATTAATTACTTACGTTGTATATTACGCGCATCTGGTAGCGGTACTTCGCGACAGAAAGGAATTTTCATCTTTAAATAAAGATCTTAAAAGAAAAATAAGCACTAAGCAGTGCCGCCTGCGTCGACCCTACGTATGCAGATGGCGTTACCACGAAGGTTGGAGAATGTTTGAAGAATTTTTAGCGACTTTCCAGCGGAAGCACTTCAGGCTTGTATATTTCGAATGGTGCACTTTCCACTGCAATAATAATAAAGAAAAAGTAATTAAAGCAGGAAATAGATGAAGGATAGCACCTTTAGCACGTTTAATATCTAAAAAGCATTTTTTGGTGCATCGTGGTAGCGTAGCGCATTTATCCACCCATACCGCGTGCAGCGTTCCAGGTAAATATTCAATGCAAGCGCCTGAAGATAAAGAGACCTTCCCGTACCGCAGGACGTAGGAATACGGAGAAAAATACGGTGACTTATACTTCTCGGCATGTGTTTACTCTTCGCACGCTTAGCTCGGCCGAATACATTCCCTCTAACTCAATCACCCTGAAAGTGCGTCATTCGTGGAATATTGAAAATCTTTGTGGCAGTCGTTCACGCGCACCCGTGACAACTTCGTTCACATTTATACATACTGCTGCTTTCCATTTCAAGCGCTTGTTCTCTCTTCCGTTCCCTCTACTCTTGCGCACGTTTACACACGAGTCTTGAGCTTATGACGTGATCAGTTACGTCACAACGACTGGTCCTCTTGCTATCACCGTTCGCTGTTCCTTTCCCTGTCTCGCATATCGGAACACGCACTTTGTCTCTACGTGTAGTGTTCACGTGGCGTCACATCCGCCGCCCTCTCCCTCATCTGTTATTCATGGTCGCCATTGCTGCCTACCTGTACGGGTGCCTCACGAGTTGTTGACGCGTTTTAGCCAAGCAGTTGTGCCGGTGGCGAATGCCGCAAGTGACGAGGCTGCCCTCGGTGACGTGCGTGCACACTATGTATAACGAAACACATCGTAGAGTTGAGAGGGTGAGTTTAAGGAGCGGAAGGCATTTTTGAGCCACCTCGTAAACATCGCCTAACCCCCGTGCTCCCCGCAATATCGGAAACCGGCGAAAAACTCCTTGCATTCCGAGGCCTCCACGACGCACTCGACGACGCCGTTGGCTTCACGCTTACCTGTTTGAACATTTCGGTTCTCGCGCCCCGACTCTCGCATCAATAAAATCCCGGGGCTTCCGAACGGCACATCCTCAATATAAAGAACAAACGTTGCCAACAGAGGGAGACATTCTTTCGCTCGGTGTGACATTTGAAAGGTGAAAAGAGGAGACAGAAACGCGAGCACTGATTGAGAACCATACGGAGACAAGCAGCAAGAACTGTCTCGCGCGAAGGTGCGCCTGCCCGTCGAGGCAGGAAATGGTAACAGGCGGGCCACCCACCGGCGGTTGCTCATTTCCGGCGGCGGAAGCAGGAGACGGCATTGAAGTAGCACCGCCAGAACATCTTCCCTTCGCCTCGGCGCCGCAGCTCCATCGGCGGAGTGTAGCTCACCTCGGCGTCAGATTTGAAGGCCTTCAGCAGCGGCTGCATCAGCTTGTTGAGAAGCATCGTCGAACGCTTGCTCGGCGCCGGCGCCTGCGTAGTGTAAACGGCACGGGTATAGACGTCGAAATAAACAAGCGAGCTCCCCGTGCGCCTCATGGCGCACTATAATTTCATTTTCTTTTTGTTGTTTGTTTCACGGTGGAACTGTGTATGGCTACGTTCTGGCGAAAAGTGCGTGCGCCGACAGAAAAGTTGCAGGGCGCTTACGCTTCGCCCTTAACAGTGGAACGCTACAGCGCCATTGGGCACCGTTCGCATTGTCCTCCCCATAGAATATGCATTAAAATTAGCGCCTTCTCTAAAAAAAATGGTGGAATTTTATTAGTTTCCTCGTAAGGGAATGGCGCTTTTCGTGCATTCAAGTTACAGTCCGAGCTATCACTTGCATAGGTTTTAGGTCAGTCATAGCTGACAATTTTTCTTACGGTATTTCACTTTGATAAATTCGACTGCGTTCACTAAGTACCTGCGCAGTTTCGGATGGCTCGCCTGATCGGGTGTTCAGGGTTGCTTTGGCGGTAGTTTTGAATAGTTATTTGCACCGACGAGCACAGTGAGCACCGACGACGGACTTTCTGCGATGCGAACTCCTTAAGGCTATCAGTTTAAAATGTGGGTAGTTCACTCAAACAAGACTCTCCGGTGGCGCTTGGCACGAGCGTTTCCTGGGATGGCATTCTGGGAACTGTGAAATTCCGCCATCTTGCCAGTTCTGATTGGTCCAGACGGCTGCTCTACGGCCTCCATGATTGGCTTGAAATGCCACTGTTAAGGAAGTCGAATATATGGCGGAATTTGAGAGCGTCGAAAAGAGCATTCCTGCTAAAGGTTACGGTCGCACAGGTCGCTCCCTCTAGTACTGACGTGTAGCGGCTATGTGATTCCGGATGCGTTGTGCATATAACTATATATGTGGTTCGCGCGAACGTGGGCCGCTCTCCGGGGCGTGGTGCCGTGGTTTATAGCCAAAACGAAATGTGATTGAACTAAGTCAGAATTAACGTGATTCAACGGGATATTATGCGAAGCGAGGTGAATTGAGTTTAATGAAACGTGAATTAAGTGAATAAAATATAAGTCGCAGTGATTGATAAGTGCCATAAGCGAAGCAAAGGTGCAGTGCGTTTGGCTTTCGTGCTGTCAACAATTTCATTTAGCGGACTGCCCCATCGTACAGGGCTACACCACATCGGTCAGTCGGGCAGCGTGATACCGAAGCTTCGATGGTCATTCACCGCCACAAAGTGAAGTGGCTGTGAATTTCTTAATAGCCTGAACAGATAGTCCTGCATTGCATTTCCTGTGGCGAAAATAACGCTTCTAGGCAATTGCAGGCTCCGAAAAGCGCCAACGTATCTAACGAAATATTTTTTGCATTCGTCGCTTGAGTAAACTCCGTCGATATTCATCAACTGAAGCCGAAAAATTTAGAAACCGTGCCGGCTTCCGCACAAATCGGGTGTTGATCAATGTTTTTCACGTTTCCGTCCTTGAAACTGTGGTTTGATATATACCGCCATCCTAATGAAACAATTTTCTTTGGCTCGTCTGGAGATTGTGAATGGGATAATGAGCTGTTTTTCTTGAACTACATTCCTGTAAGAGCGGGTACCGAAAATGGGGTACAGATAATTTATTTTCACAAGTCCGACGGAATTTCACTATTGTAAGTAGCGCTGTGAGTGACGCACGTAAAAATAGAAAAGGACATGCGTCTTTAGTACTTAGTCGTAACAATTTAGTTTACTTGCAGAGAACTTTATCTCATCAACTTCTTCAACGATGACGGTCTAGTACATACGGTTTTTGTATCGCTGAGCTTGAATTTCGCATTTTCAACAAGACATTCTCCTGTAGATATTTTAAAAAGTTAGTGAATTTATTTTCCAGAATGATGCCACTTGTTGTGAAAAGAAATGTACCTCTTTTTGCAAGTTTCGAGAACAATATATATTCAGGCATATGTGCGAATCCACATCTAGTGTTCAGCCAAAATACAGCGACAATTAAACGAGCGGTACAATCCGAATGGGTAATTATTCTCCCGTAAATCTGCTCCCACGCTTGTTTAGTCTCTACGACAAGAATCAGTATTACGCATTTTTTTTACGTCTTGGCGTGAATTCGCTTGCTCAAGTGACAATGTACATACTTTCTACCGTGCTATATTCGCGGCGCTTAGTCAGGGGGGTATGACCTTCTCTCTTTATTCACTCAGCTGCGCATTTTGCACGGCACAAACAAACGGCGAACGTTGTGAATATTCCTGTCATAAATACTTAGAAGTTTTAAGCTTACAGTGCAAAAATATTTGCTGTGCCAAAATAGCTTTTCATGCGTGTAATTTTGGCGTCAGTGTTTCTCAGCGTTGTTTAAATGCGAAATACTTCCAGCTATAACAAGCCCAGGCATATTCCTCAAAGTTATATTTTCTCGGCTGTCGTAAAATTTTTTCTTGGGATTTTTTCCGAGAATGTCTTCGTGTACGTCATTATTATTATGTAAAAGAAATCTGAGGTCCCTATATGATAAGTGGTTCTAATTGATTATTTTACTCGAACATGCTCCAGGATTGTGGTTTAGCTATTATGTCTAGAATAATATTATACCTTCACTTTACTGCATGTTTAACTAGGACAGCCTTCGTGAACTTCTGTCTGAATAGCAGAATAGAATAGAAAGTTTGTTTCTCTTTCACGCAGTACGAAGCAATACAGGGAAGGGGGGACACTGGACAAAATGCTGCTAATGGCAGCTTGAGAGCGCACCCAGCGCCCCAGGTACACAAGCAATGGGTGGGCATATGCAAGATTTACATGCAACATTTCTCAATGGAAAAGCAATATATATAGCGCGTTCATACACTACAAAAAAAAAAAGAGATAGAAGGAAACTGAAATACATAATGTCAGCCTAAAATATCTTACAATAATTCATGCCTCGGGAGTACTGTACATAGTGTTTTCCTAAGGGGGAGGAAACAGCAGACGACGGAAGAAGGCGTAAGCAAAACCAAACGTGGTTTATTCCATGACGGCTCGTCGTGTAATGCATCTCGCTGGCCACATGACTGAGTTAATATAACCAGATGGCGCGATAGTCGCGCCGCCGCTATCAATCTAGCGGCGATGATAACACAACAAGTACAAAACAAAATAACAAATCCTTCTCATTCCTCTCGGGCTGTGTTCCAATTCTGGACAGCATCGTAGACAGCCTACCTTGGCAGCTACAAAGACAGCTCCGCGTCCTTGTCGTCCGAGTAATGGAACACGTCCGGATGACATCATCTCGCGTCTACAAAAGAAAGCTAAAAAAAACGCTCACAATTTTCGTTAATTTTGCTTATTTCGTGTTCCAATCTACGAAAAACTCAATAAAGCTCACATAAATTGCGTAAGAAAGCGCCTATTTGCAAGCAGACGACCGCTCCGGCGAGGTTCGTGGATATTCAAGCAATCCTCTCAGCCGCCATCTTGTTTGGACAGCAAAGTAGCCTGCATCGTTTTTGTCTTCGTATGCCGTCTTCGCGAAGCTGTCTATTTTGCCGTCTACGTGAGAAATGGAATGGGACTTAAGATGGCCGCTGTTACGTAGCCGTCTATTTAGCCGTCTACCGTGAGTATTGGAACACACCCTCGGTTACATCCGTGTATGGTGCTCCCTTGTGTCCAGCAAGCTCTGACGAGCATTTCGAACTTGTCGCGTCGCTCGATGCGCTCGAGCCAGGTCGTCTTTCGCTATGCTCGTTTACACGGCTACGGCGAAGGCCGACGGAGGACGCAAGAACGGCCCCATAACAGCAGAGGAGTGGTTTCAAAACCCAAAAGCATGGATGATAGCTGATTTATCGATGCTTCTTCAAAACACATTATTTTCAGTATGTTGAGATAATGAGACACATTGTATTATAAGGACTATTTGCGATATAGGGTGCGGCAAAAGGGCAACTGGCGTCTTACATTGCACGCGACCGGGTGTACAATGATGGGGTTTCAACGCTGTTAGTAAAAATTCGTTAGTTGTTATAATTGCATTTTTGTACATGCACAGTAATTTTAACGGATACAAAAGAATAATCCTGAGAATGAATGCCATACTGTTCAAAGTACGGGTGTGTATGGGAATTCCATGGCAGAATTTCAATTAACCTGAGCTTCTGTGTGTTTTGTTTTGTTGTTGTACCCCAAAGAGTTAAGCAATAACTAACAATCGGAAGTAAATACGCGTTATAGATAAGAACCTTTACCTTCTTTGGCAGAGTGTATCTATGCCGGCATAGAACACCCTTAATAAGGTTCATTTTGCTTCAAGAATTATCTACATTGTACGTCCCAGCTTGGACTTTCGGTGAACACCACGCCAAGGAATTTGACAGCTGGCACGATTTTGATGTTACTGCTGGATAATATGAGGTCGCAATTTGTTTGGATGGTTTTATTCTTCGGATGCTTTTGTTGTGATCATCATTGATGAGTATGTATGAGCTCATTCATATGCCCAGGTGTCGCCCATTAAAAGATTTAGGAAAGTCGGCAAACTCCACTTTAATAGAGGATCGTGCAGATTACGAGTCATGCAATTCGCTCGTCGCACTGTGGAATATCGAATTAATTTGGGTCTTAAATAACTGACTGTTTTTAAATTGCCTTGAGACGTCCCTGTCTGTGCGATATCTCCTGTCATATATGTTCCCCTGGTCCATGAGTATGCAGAGTATCTGCTCAGTAATAGTTGTAATATGGCCATTGTCTTGGCTTAGGAAGCTGACCTGTTAAGAAACTCTGTACGTAATTATTAATAAAGTATTCTCCGTCTATCTGCTTTTTTACATCATGCAACCCGCATGGGCCTTCGGGGTCCTTTCGTTGCGCTAATTTATACTAGGGACTCTGATTTCGGCATCCTCATTTATTGCCCGCGGATAGGGTGCACAAAATAAAATAACTAATCCTTCTCATTCCACTGGGTGACATCCGTGTTTGGTGCTCCCTTGTGTCCAGCAAGCTCTGACAAGCATATCAAATTTGTCGCGTCGCTCGATGCGCGCGAGACAGGTCGTCTTTCGCTGTGCTCGTGCACACGGCTACGGCGAAGGCCAGCGGAGGACTCGAGAACGGCCCCATAACAGCCGCGCTATAACAAAATACTTATGTCAGTTATTCCCAGAAGCTAGCGGAGTGGTTAGTGTCGCTAGTAAGTGGCGTAACCCGAAGCATACCCATTGATAACTGCTGTGTTAAGCTTTAGTAATTGCGGGGAACCTATGGAACAGCAAAATAAAACGAGGGCAAAGAAGAAACGCGAGCACCACCGGCGCTACGAGGTGTTGCTCGTGGTTCTTCTTCCTGGATAATGTGCGCCGTTCCGTGGGTCATGATGCTCAACCAATTAGCATACAATTCACCTGGTTAGATTTCTAGGGCTTCGCGCCCAAGTGGTGCTTGCTGCATTTTGCAAGCGAAGCGTGTTATGTGTCTAGCCCGAGTATGTCGGTGGCGATGGCGCAACGCAATGGAGAAAAGGTTGACCTACTCTGGCCTTCGGTCTGCTATGATTAGTCAACACGGTGGTGGCTATGCAGAGCCGAAGGTTCAGCTGGAGGTAGTGCGTTCCAGCCAGGCAGCCGCGGCTGCACTTTGATAGCGTGAAGTGGAAAGAAAAAAAAGGAAAGAAAAGTGCATGGTTGAACTGAAGTGAAGGTCAATAAGCCACAACTCAACATTAACTCAAAGTTCTCAAGTTGAGTAGCAGATCACACACGCATAAGAAAAGCTGCTTTCCCCCTACTATCTCCGAGAAAGGACGGCGAACTTTTTTACTTATTTTCTTTGTCGAACTACAATGAGACATATGACAGAGGTCAGGGGCTTTCTTGTTTGCGAATGACTACCAGGATGAAAACATTGTCATTTTTAATAGCGAACGTGGAATGAAAAGGAACGCATTAGAGTAACCGCCGTACATTAATAAAAAAAGTAATTATGGGTTCGGAAACTAGAAAGCGTCTAGAAAGCTTGGGGAGTGTTGGGAAGAAGAAACCAAGCTATTTCAAAAGCAATAATTGATCCGCAAATCCGCGATGGGACTTCAAAGCATGCCTTATATAGGTGTGGACTCAGGAAAGTTAGACCGACTGTGGGTCTTTAGCGCGCATTGGCATCGCACAGTATGACTGCCCACTAAAATGCCACAGACGCAGCAAGGTTCGAACCGGCGCCCTTTAGGTAAGCACTCGACCACCGTAACCACTGTACCATCGCGTTATGCGTTCAAACTTGAATATCCATTCAGCAACAGGAATAAAATGGTTTTTGAAGGTAAATGCAGCTTCTGTAATGTAGAATGCTGGGCAATTTTGTCAACAGAGAAATTAAGCACGCTCGGTAAGCGCCCGTACGCAAAGCACTTTGCGCAGAACGGAATGCAGGGTGCAAACAGCGCATGTGCATATACGGCGAACCACCGAAAGCATATGCCTTCCGCTTGTAATTTTTGAAATGGTTGTCGTGCGCTCTGTGGCCTCCGAAGTTACTGAATGACGGTTGTATTTGTCAGTTTTGCACCTTAAAGCTTCGGTAGTAAAGCATCCGTGACATTTTTGTGGGCCACACTCAAATTCACAGTTTCCTACAAAAATAATAGAGGGGAATGTGGTGCTAGTGTCTATGGGGAATTTCAAACAAGCCGGTTCGGCCACCATGAGAATAATGGGTATGATGTGGGTTTGCCTTGTCTTCCTTTTCCTGGACTCATATGGCCTGGACAACGAAAAGAAAGAAACGGTCGTTTACGACAAAATACTGCCCTAGAATGGAAGATTTTGGAATAATTATGTGCGTTTGCAGGTGCTTGTTGCTTTTTCACGATTAAAAAGATATCGAACACTCAGAAATTTAGCAACATTATGCGTTATGGCAACGTTGCCTCCGCTATTTGTGCCCAGATTTAGCAGCGTGCATAAGGGTTGGAGTTGTATACATAGTTGTGTTCGAACTTGAAATAAATATTTTCGCCCTTGTAAGTGACGTGCTAATGTCTTCAAGTATGCAAAAAGCGGGTGCTTCTTCCAGACATAACAAACGGGCTTTCGCTCGCTTCTTTAAGCGCTTTTTTCCACTGCATTTTTACAAACTATATGGGTGAAACCGCTGCACGACGCCGTAGCAGAAACGCTGTATTGCCCATAGTTTGGTGCTTGGTTTTGTGCAAAAACGTGACGTTAAATCAACAGCCGTGCCGTTAAACTCCGTCGGAAACTGCGCCTGAGCCTTGATCCGGTGACGGTGGTGCACAACCTTTATCTTGTGCTGTGGCATTTAAAGCGATCGGGCCGAAATCTCCCCCGAGGGGACGGTGAGGTTTTGGAGCTGCGCAGAGCGGCGGTCCACCTTGACGGAAAAGGTCTCGGGTCTAGTGACTGCCTTATCGCCTACAATCTCCCATAACATGTGACTTAGCGTGGCCAGAGCCGATCTGCAGATCTCGCACATATTTGTGGTATATACCTCCGGGAAGATTCTGTTTAGCTGGGCTGGGTTGGTGTAAAAATTTGTTTATAGCTGGCGCCATTCCATCGGAGCATTACGATCGCAGCGCCAGATTTCCCTCTACTATTTTAGTAGGAAACTTTATGCTCAAGTTATCGAGACTGTAGGTTTAGCGGCTGGCTTCCAGAACTTCGGGGAACATAGATTACGAGCTCGCTTGTTCTAGTTTGTTCTAGTCATCACCTATAGATGGCGTCACTTGACGGCGAGAGACAACGCTATGCGTGTCCGGTATCTCGATAAGTCCTTGCGTAAAGCGGCGTAGCGTACGCGCTAAAATTCTCGAACAGCTCATACACTGACATGCGACCGTAAGGTGTTTTGTATGCTAGCTTGCGTTCATTTGGAGTGGCAAAGTTTAACCAGCGCTTCAGAAAAGGCAGTTTACAGAAATATTTTTCCTGCATAGTTGCGTGAATGTACTACCTGTCCCGATATAGACCATTGTTTATCCTCAATCCAGTGTATTTGTTCTACGCAACATCTAATAGAGGGACTTTACTTGTCTCGTACTGACAGCATAAATGAATGTCCTTCAGAGCTTGTTTTCACACAGACCGTTTTATAGCAAACAGTTTCCCTCTGTCATGCTTTATTCAGCCAGCAAACTTTCAGCTTGACTATTTGGTCCGATATAAATCTCAACCTAAGATTTGTTTCATGTATAGAACAAAATCGGCGTTCGTCATTCACACTTGTGCAGAGGTAGGTGATTATGTCAATAAAGAACATTAGAGATATAAGAGGTGCCAGGACGGAGCCCTCGTGCATGTCGAATAAACGTAGACTTTATCAGAATCGTGATTTCGCTGGGGATATAAACTAATATCCATTTTCAAGGTTCCCTTGTGTCGCTCGCTTTCGTGACAGAGATGCCGAGTTTTGAAGAACTTTGTACCGTTGATGAACTTGTTTCTTGGCTTAAGTCGAAGAAGGAGCATAGGTCCTGGCGTGCGATTGAAATGTAGAAATAACGAGCACGCAGATACGCATGCAACTTACGGTGTGGTATAGTGGGCTATCGAACGGCTTCTCCCACATGGTATACAGAGTAAATAAATCTACTGCGCTTGCAGTTGTAATGACGGTACTTGTGTAACGTGAATTGCGCTTCTAATTTGTGATAAACAATGCGATAGCAATATGTATATTCTGTTACCATTTGGTATGCTTTTGTGCAACTTTGCTCCATCATTCAGGAATACTTCAACGAACAACGCTTATGATAGCACATCAACACCTGTAGGAGATTTTTTTTTCGACAAAAACGAAATCTGTGCTTTAGACTAACGCGAGTTCCAATGTTATGTCGTACCATGACTTACCATTCAGACGCTACGTTGCTGCCGACGTTCCCGTTCTTAGCATACCCAAGAGCGGGTTCTCATGCACTTTGCTCAATGACCTTGATCGAACTCGTCACACTTGACTGGATGTCGAACCTGCCGTCATAGGCAATTTCACCACTGCTTCGCATGACACCGATTCTCATAATGCATGTGATCTGCAGGAAATTTTTTTTTATTTAGAACTCTTCTAGCGTGAAAGTTGTTTTGTGACAACTAGCTGGAATCTTTCGTCAGGTCATGAGTGCAGTCCTCTTCGCCTTTTCAACAACTGCTATCGCTGTTAGCATGGTACAAATTGTTAGCATGGTACTACTTCTCCGGTTTGTCCTGGACTGATCGCGCACCCAAAGTTGACGTTACATCTTATCGCACTGACTGGAACCGCTTTCCTGGACCCCTAGGTACAATTACGGACACTTCAAGCCCCAAGACTGTCGTTTGCAACGTCATCTGTTAAATAGTGCTTGTTTTTATTTCAGCAATGATGACGTGACCGCCTCCGCATCCAGTCGCTCGGAACCTTTCGGGGGAACCTTTGCCAGAGAGTAATCTTTTGTAACTATAATTTACCGAGAGGCAGATTTCTGTGGAAGATGTTTGCCTTTAAATGATTGCGGAGACAAGAGAATGAGACGTTAAAGAAAGATGTACTAGCTACGAGCTCTTTTTCTAAACTAAAAAAAAAGCACTAGCGAAAGACACAGGAGAAAGAGCTGGATAAGAGTCAGGTCTGGAACGCTACCTAAAAGGAACAACGAACACAACCTTTGAGTGGGACGCCTGAAGTTCCAGAAGCAGTGAAACGAGGCAGCAACGAACTACTCTGCAAACGAAACAAAACCTGTGTTGAATGTAATGAGGTTACTTTTAGGGCGCAGTGACAGTGCACGCTGTTCGTTTTCTGGAACGGCAGGAAACAAACCATCTGCAACGCTCAGAAGGTCTGTGTGTAGTTTTTTGGTTATCTTCTGTTCCACTTAAGCGTCAGTGTGTTTTTCGAGTTCGTACACTGAGATTTTGAGGTTCTTTTGTAATGCTGCAGTGCATTCATTGTGATGATCGCTTTGCTTCTATATTTCCATCCACCCAGCTCCTCACTCACTGATCCATCCATCCATCCATCCATCCATCCATCCATCCATCCATCCATCCATCCATCCATCCATCCATCCATCCATCCATACGTCCGTCCGTCCGCCCGTCCGCCCGTCCGTCTGTCCGTTCATCCTTTTCTCTCTTCCTTTGTTGCTTTTTTTCAGCCGAATAGATTGTCAACCCTCGAGTGCGTCGCGCAAGCCACGTTAAACAGCTAATAGTTGACGTGACCGGAATATGGCAGCCACTCGCGGCTATGCGCACAATGTGCCGCCCCACACGCGAGTCAGTGGGCACAGCGCGCAATGCAGAAGCCTCTTCTCTTTTCCACCTCAAGGCGAAAATCATCTCGAAGGAGCGGGTCGTCTCATAATCGCCTTATCGACTTAGTGGCTCGGTATCGCCTCCGCGATTTATGGAAAAGGGCGTAATTATGTTGGCCACATCTTCGGGCGAGGAATTCATGAGCGCAAGCGCGCCAATGCTTAAAGGCGCTAAAATAAAAATAGGAAAATTGGGTCCCCTTTAAGGGACGGGGGTGGATAGAGGCCGTCAATTAGCCAAGGAGGACGTCAGGCGGGACAGGCCGACCGCAGCCTACCATCATGTATGCTGAAAAAAAAAAAGGTGGCTCGGCAACGCGTGCGATGAATTATTCACGAGGCTTCGCACGACGTGAAAGAAAGGACAAAGGAGAAGATTTTGTGTGTGGGAGCCGCGCCTACGCTCTCAAGAATTTTGAGCGCGGGTAGGATTGTTGACTCGTGGTACATTGGCCCCGTTAGTTTCTGAGGCGTGAGGTGGCAGTGATAATGCTTATCACCTTGTTGCCGGAGAAGTCAACGAGATCCACGTGACACTGGCAGCCCTTGTGTATTCTAGGTCTCGTAAACACGAGCTAGACGCTGAGTATGAACAAGTGGTTCAAGTTACTGTAGTGTACAGGTTTTGCGATATACGTGTGGTACATGTAGCACATAGCGGGGAATGCATTGAAACCTATGCATTTGCACTGCTGCCTACAGCTCCTTTAGCAACAATCGTTATTATTTCTGCTGCTCAGCGCACGCTGCCATGATAGTCTGTGCCGTATTTTAACACGAAAGTCTTTTATGCCGGGGTCCACCACGACTCCATACGTCACTACCGTAACGGATATGACGCAGTAAAGTAAACATGTAAGAGAAACTTCTGTTGATGCGCTGGGAATCGAACTCTCAGCTCCTCGCGCCACAACGAAAGGCGCCCGATGCGCTACCACTGCGCCAACGCCCGACCAGCTTAACGCTGTACGAACGCGCCTTCTTGTCTCGTCCGGCTCAGCACGCGCGCATGCAGGCGCCCATTGCCTGGAACGGTGCCGCCATCCAGGAAGGGGCAAAGTGAATTACTGCAGCTTTACTTCGTCTCTCCTGGATGGCGGCGCGAGTAAATATGACTGATACCTTTGTCGCGCGGTATTTACTATAGACTGTGCCCTGTTGTTAAGTAAACTACTTCAGTTACCACAGAGTGTTGGCCTTGTATGTTATGGAGGCGATGTGTGAACGGGGGTTGGTCCACGTCAAACGGTGCCGTACCAGTGAAACACCGATAGCAATGGGCAAGTTTAGCTCGATGTAAGAAACGTTCAACTGCTTATGCGAGGAGACAGTTCACTTTCGTGTTATACCGATTCCTTTGACAAGGGGATCTGCCACATTTTTACCCTGCTTACGTTCTGCTCAGAAGGACATGTTGGCAGTCCAAAAAAATCTGACAGTCTACGCTGGATCAGATTTTAACGCGCGCCAACCCAATCGCTGTGTCAGCATGCCGGTTGGCACCAGTGTGTGCTGTGCCTTCTCTGTGTCCCGTCGATTTAGCGCCATAACAATTCCTTCAAGGAATGAACCAACTAGCCCAACAACATGTCCTTTTGAACAGCATTTCTTCTATATTGAGCTCTTTTATGTGTCGATAGCCTACGCAGGATTAGATTTTTTTTCAGTGCGTCAACCTCATAGCTGTGTATCGTTCTGCCTTGGCATATTTCCGTTACAGGGGCACGGTGTAGTAATCTCTTACTGAAATGACGAGCAGGAATGTAACAACATACGTAAGCAAAGAACGGAAGCACAACAACGTGTCCAAGCAGAGAATCCTGTAGGAGGAGAATAGTACGCATGGAGAATGTCAGAACACGAAATACGGACATGCTCATGCAGGAAAATAGCAACGTGTCCAGGAGAACACGAAATTGCCCAAACAGAAGAAATGCCAGAAAGGAATGCCAACATCTCCTACCAGAGGAGAGTACTCAACATGCGAAAGTGAGTATCAGAGCCTTCAGCGGAAAATACTTGAGGCCAGGCAGCGTATACCAACGCCCCCAAGCACAGAGGATACCGTAAGGGGAGAATACCACCATACTCGGGCGAATACCAACGAGCCGTGGCATAGAATACTAGAGGAGTGACACAATACGGACAGGATAATACCGACATGCCCAAGTATATGTCTATATGAAAAAGAAATTTGGAGAGGGGGGCGCCTTGAGGAGATCAGCGGCTACTTCTCGTTTCTTAGCATACAAAACAAAGAAAAAAACATAATACAAGACGGCAATGTTGACTGCCGGACGGTACACGCAGCCGCAGGGAAAGGTGCAGTATTTGCGTGTTTAGGCAGCTAAGGCTCGAAGAAAGTGTGAGAAAGGTATTCTGGTGCAGTATGCCCGTCTGCAGCCTCTACTAGCAGTTAAAACTGACGAAGAAAAAAAAAGCCCAGCGGGAGGAAAACGACGTATACTCGTTAAAGACGCAAGCTTAGAACCAAAATATGGCTGGCGTTTTGCGGAACAGAGCTCGAACATCAACCTACTGGGTTCCAAAAGCGACGGTTTTAGGTTGTTTCAGTTCGAAAGTTACGGCGGGCCAAGTGACCCCTCTGCGTTTCCTTCCGCTGGGGCTCTCGACACGTTGTTAAACCGAAGAGCCGGATCGTCATCATCCCCATCGCCGTGCAATTGAATCGGCTAGTGTCGTTTTGAGCGTGTGCCGAGTGGTATAATATGATGCTTTGCTGTGCCAAATTAGTGATAAGAGAACAATACTTGATTTAGGGAACAACTTCCAGTCTGAGTGCCAGACTTTGGGCAGGGGTGGGCGATACAGTGGTAACAGAGAGTGTTGAACGAGAACCGATACAATGATACAAAAAAGCAGCATGAAATACGGCCCACAATCCCAACAATGGCCGTGCCATACAAAACAATACAAAACCATAAAAAAGAAAACAGCGCACACTAGCTTATGCTGTACAGGTAAAAAGTGACAAAAAAAAATGTTGCACCAAATACCAACTGTAGCGGAAATAAAGTCGACAACAATACAAAAGTATAGAAGCGAGACATTGAACCTGAAGCAAACAGTCTGATCAAGATGATTACTAAAATAAAGCGCACTGTAAATAAATGACGGTGTAGTTATGAGACATATGGAGCAGGTAACGCACGAAGAAACGAGTCGAGATCGACGCTTTCAAGAATCTCTGTGATAACTCAGCAATAAAACTCACTGATAAAACTCGGTGATGAAAGTGAGAAACAGGGTGCAACTCGAAGATATATAAGTGAGCGAAAGGGTATTTTTTCTGGCCACACAGAGGTGTTGCGCGCCTCACGTAATAGGTGATCTGTGGCTTCAGGGTATGGGAACGCGCGGTCTATCGGCTCGACAACTTTACTGCTGTTGGGTAGCGCGTAGGATCGATTTTCAAGAAGATCACGCTTGAAAGGAATATGTTTACGGCGTTAATACTGATTAAACACAATGGCACATATAAACCAGTTGTCGAAGACGACGCCGTGCCCGACTTCGTTCAACAATTGCCCGAAGTACCTGGCAATATCCCATGCGGGAACGCGACAGACTGGCTCTGCGTACTTCCACTCATGTGCGACGACACAAATAAGGAATACCGCGACCGGACAAGCACGACTCCAGATGAACTCCATATACAGGTAGACACACAATGATTAAAGCTTGGTACGTGTGAAAGTTCCTGTCGTCCCGTACGACTACGCAATTTCACTATTTCCAGAGTAAAAAGCGGAACTCTGCACTCAGTTCTCACGTAGGAGTGAAACGCGTGTAGGTTGCGTTGCTGTTTGTTATCAGCGAAGCCTTGAGTTGTTGCATAGCGCTCGCCCTGTATACGCGTGTGTTTATTTAATCTTCGCGTTTCTTCGCGCCCAATTCTTAACTTGTCTAAAGTTACGCTCAGCCTGAGTAATCGACAGTGCGCCTACATTAAAATGAGTGGCACACATTCGCTTGAATACGGCGTTTCTTCCACTCCAGTCGAGATATTGAAGTTGTGCAATGGCTTTTATGGAGGGTGATACCTGTCAATTGGCACACAGACACAGGTTCGTGCGTGGCCGCTATACTTGGCCGGAATGCAACAAAACTGGAAAGGATTTTGTGTTGCGTGCGAGCAAACCGGCCACAAATTAGCGGCTGAAGAACGCCCCGACGATATCACCGAGGCGGAAAACTATTCATGTCACTGTGGGACGGGTGAAAGTATAGGAAGTACTGATTTGTCATGGCGACCAAAATCCGTTCACTAAAAGAAAACATATTTCCTTAGCGTAAACCTTATGCATGAAAAGTTGGCAAAGCTCCATACAGGAGCTTAAAACAAGCATGCTAAAAAAGTGATGCTAATTTTTGCGGATACTGCAAACGAAACAACTTAAGCTTTTGAAAGACGGTCTTCTGTTTGGAGATATTTTTGACAAGCGTTGCATTGAATGGAAGCAACAAATGAAAAAAAAAAAAATCTGCAGACCCCACGCATTGTGGGAATCGGTGTCAAGCGAAGCAGTCAGCGATGAAATTGCCTACGATGAATTGTTTACGCGTAGGACTAAGATCTTTGTGCAGTGAGCATAAGTGGTGTATGCTTAACGTGGGCTAACCAGGAACGTCGACAGCACCATGGCAACCGAATGGTAGGTCGTCGTACGTCGTAATGTCGGCATGTCGGCAGTAATGTCAGTGCATAGCATAGGCTTTCTTTAGTAGAAGTAAAATGCACGCTGTCGTGCGCAAATCTGCATATCATAACATGCGTTTGTTCAAGTATTCCTAAGGTATCGAGCAAAATTGGGCAAAAGCATGCCGAGTGATAGTAAACATATGTATTGTTCACATTAGAAGCGCAGTGTTTACATTGCACGTCTTACAAGCGCAGTTCACGTTACACAAGCACCATCATCACAACTGCCGGTGCGATATATGTACCGTGTCCCAGGAGCCACTGTAGCCTAACGTTAACGTGCTTGCTTGCCACCTCTGGGGCTCAGGTTCTATTTCACTGCACTATACTTGGTAGGTTGCATGTGTGCCTGCGTGCTTGTTATTTTTATATTTCAATCGCTAACTACGACAAGCGGTGAGCCTTTCGAATTTTTTAGGTGTGTTCTTATTATACGTTGATGTCTATTTCAGGTGGCCCGATACTGACATGGGCTGTATAACATTCAAACACCTGTGGCGCACACCCAAACAGTGCAGGTCTAGCACTACGGGTATGAGTAATACATGATTGAAGTATGGTTATTCGTGACGTACATGACGAGTATATCATGTAAGTCATGTGAAATACATGTACATCATTCATTTTTACTCTACCCTGCAAATATTCAGTCATAACAGGCGAACGAGGAGGCTAGGAGAGCACCGAGACCTAAGCGGCTAGATAGATAGATTTACAGATAGACAGATACGCTCAAAGTTGATCGAGTTCGCGCCAAGAAATTCTTCGCATTTAAAAATTTGCGTCTTGGAAGTGCGGAGCCAGCTGTTGATGTCGCATGCCAAGTCCTCAATTTTGTATAAGTCACGTGATACGCACTGCACTTCTATTCGAGAGACTAATGAAAAAAAAAAGTGGAAGGCAGCGAAAAGTTGACATCACAAGTTAAGAGAACTCGTATTTTGTAGCTATTCCTTCCGTGTAAAGTGAAACTACGTTTAGTTACCATGTTTGTACATTGAAGTAAGTGCCGTAAGTGAACACGAATTGCTCGCGCATTTGCGGTGTTCCGTGCGTCGATCACCGTGTGTGGAGTTCTTCGGCATGTCACACGAGAAAAGGGTATCACAACTCTTTCCTAATCATTTGCCCAACCTTTCCAAAAAAAAAAAAAAAGCAAGGCACAAGGCGAGGCCAACAAACAAGCGCTGCAAATAATAATCTGCGACGAAGAGAGGAGCAAACACTTGATTTTCTCGCTATCTTGTTTCAGCGCACTTTTTATATGTTACCCTCACCGACGAAGCGAACTACGCCTTAGCTGGGAGAAGGAACTATCTCCTTTACAGCTAAAAAACGTAAAGGAAGTGTAAATTTTCCTTGATCGTTTGCTGCCGAAAAGCACGTCAAGGCGCGCGCGCGCTCATCGTTCCGACAGCGCAGCAGCCCTACGTCGCAAGTGTAAACGAAAAGGGGCCGCGCTTTCTCTGCGTTGGTTTTAAGTCAGTTCTGCTTATTTTCGTTCCGAAAATGTGTCCCCTTTTTAATGCGAAAGCGGTGGAAGGGTGGGAGGGGGTGGACGTGAGGACATTTCAAAGCTATCCCTTATGAAACTTCTGCATTTTATTTACCGTGGGATTGTAGTTTACCAATTGTGACGACTAAATTTTCCCGCCATGAAAGTGCGTCACTGCATCCATATACACTTTCCCGATTATTTTTTTCTTTGTTTGTTTGTTTACTGTCAACTAGGACTAAGTACCGCCCGGGTGAATGACACGTATACACTCTTTAGATTTTTTCTGCTTGTTAGCAGTGCACAAGTGACCATACTGATGAGCTTCGAAATGTAACTCGACAAACGTGGCGGCACGTCGTCGTCTACGTTTCGCAGGACTGCTCCTTGCTTCAGCGGCGCAGCCAGGAGCTTGCACGAAACACACACACATACACACTCCGCCACGGTGGTCTAGGAGATATGGTACTCGGCTGCTGATACAAGGGTCGCGGGATCGAATCCCGGTCGCAGCGGCTGCGTTTCGATGGAGGCGAAATGTTGAGGCCCATTTACTGTTCGATGTCAGTGCACGTTCAAAGGACCCCGGGTGGTCAAAATTTACGGAGCCCTCCGTTACGGCGCCTCTAATAATCATAGTTGGTTTTCGGACTTAATATCACGGAAATCAACTAATACCACACACACACACACACACACACACACACACACACGCACACACGCACACGCACGCACACACACACACACACACACACACACACACACACACACACACACACACACACACACAATTGTTATTAATCGAAAATGTCATTTTAGTAGCAATGTCTCTGTTCAGAGCGCAACGGTTGACTTCATGCGAAGCAATCAGCGAGGAGCTGCTTATGCCGCACGTTTCGCCATAGGCAGTTCTTGAATAATAACTGCCCAGATGAAAAATATATTAGCCTTGTGTTAACCCTCACAGCAGCGGGAGATAAGCTTTATTACGGCGAGAGACTTGCATATATATGCGTCATTCGAAGAAAAAGGGGAAAAAATGAAAACTGGAGGATAAAATATGGTACGGAACGCAAGATAAAGGAGAAACGTCAATTGACGTTTTGTTCGCCTGCTGTATGCCAGAATTCGCATGTAAGGGTACTACTGTATCACTAACCTGACTCGCTGCCGCTGTTGCTGCATTTAGATGGAGGCGAAATGCCAGAGGCCCGTGTACTGCGCGATGTCAGTACATGTTAAAGAACCCGAGGTTGTGGATATTTCCTGAACCCTCTACTACGGCTTCTCTAGTAATCATAGCATGCGTTTGGGACGTAAAACCCCGGGAATTATAATTACCAAAGCGACCGATGGGTCGTGACATCAGGAACATCACAAGTTCGTCAATTACGTCATGCTTAACGCTGATAGAACCACGCATATGGTTCGTAGCCACATTCGCTTTGTAACAGCAGTACCTACGCATGAACAACACGCGATCAAACGTTAACGTTTACAGTTGCGCCAGTTTATAATATTCGCAATGCCCACGGACTATAGGGGGCGCACTGGGCGATTCAAGATGGCTGCCCGGAGGAGGGTCGACCCGTCTGAAGAGCGTCTGCTAGCATGAAGTACAACGATAGGACGGCGGACATAAGCCCCGTAGCGCTTTTCCCGGATGAAGTCACGAGCTGCACTGAAGTGTATATCGGACCAAAATACTTGCTTAAATCACAGACATCACCAAATGCCCGCAACCTTAACATTTGCTGCGATGTGAAGGTCTGTTTCAGCCCGTGAGCGTGCACCAACGATGTGTTGCGAGATCCTGTGCGTTCTAAGGAAAGCCAGTGCGTGTAACGGAATTGGCGTATGAACTAGACGACGCTCCGAGGTACGTACCGAGCCTGCCTGGCGTATTTCGTGCTGTAGTGCGCAGCTAGCAGCTAACGCTATGGATTTGCTGCTGGGCACCGCGCTTTGAACGTGACGATCCATGGTTTGAAAACATGTAGCGCCGTCACCATTACTTTCGCTGTCAGGAACGCGGACATAGCAGTAAGCAATAGCGTCTTTGTGGCGTTGAACTTCTCAATCAGTCGCACTTGGGCAGAAACCAAGCCTCAAGTCGACATTTACCAGTCGGACGCTCCTGAATCTAGTCCCGTTTTTGCTACCGCGGCCCACCGATCCGATCGCAGCTTTGTGCTACCCGGATGCGCTATCAATCGAAATCCACGCATCAGAATCGAACTTATAGGTCCCACCTGAGTGCTGTCGTTTCAGACGAGAGTTGAATGAACTCAGCCAAATTGATTCAATTGTTGGATTGCATGGCAGCGACGTCGTTCTCGACCGTTATCATGAGGTTCGATTGCGGTGAAAAAGGCCCGTGTGGGCAGTGGATTCGTATCCGTTACGGCAGCTGTTCCAACGCATCGCGGGATATTTGTAAATTCCCCCGGCGAACCGTATCAACATTTCAATTATGTCAATTTGACGAACTGGCAAACTCTTACGGCGAGCCATGTGATTGAAATTCACATTTAAGGTGTCGGTTACGGTAGTAAGATGACGAAATCTGCTACTGTGTGCGTGGAAAAAATAAACACACAGGTCCCTTGCCCATTACCTAAGTGAAGTTGGGGCTAAATACAATTGGACGCCCCAATCATAGCATTTCACCTCTCCTTAAGGCACTTCATGTGATTTGCACTTCACAACATGTTTTTGTTAAGAATGTGTCCCTGTTGTCCCGCTGCATGCACTCTTACTGCGCAGTCTGTATACTGACATCTGTTGTCCTTTATGAGCAGCAATGTAAAGTGACACTTTCTCATTCAACTCATTAAAACTGCTTTGGTCAAATTCCACTCTGAATGGTTGCTTTGAGTCCTGCTCTGCAACATCAAGATCAGTGTTTGTGCCAGATGTGCAAAAACATCATTTTTTCGGCATTTCTTATGTTCAAAATTATATTGGGTTGTGTTAAAATGTGCACATTTAAACGAGCCTGCAAGCTCATTTTTATGGCCACAGGGCAGTTTTCTGCAGCTTTACCTTAACAGAGATACCTAGTGGGTAGACGATGATAATCAAATCAAGTTTATTTTCATTCTTTCATACAGAAAGGACTGTGGCAAAAAGCTCTCATTGAAACACTTGACTAGTTCACGGCACCGTACAAAAAGAAAATGTCACAGCAGTAACAGCACACCGATAAGTAAAAAAATAATAATTTGAATCTTCACAGTTAATGTACAGCAAGGCATGCACAATAATGAAGTACAAATGTAAAACTTATACTAGTCGTGCAAGGTGATAAAACGACTTATTTGCAGAGAAGCACTGCTAGAGATAAGAACATAGTGCACGGGATGTCCCGTCTTTGTCAGCCAGCCTGGCACATTCATTACCATAATAGTAAACTGTCTCATGACAGCAATACAGTAGAAATGCTTACGAATGGCTGCGGCAGTGGTAGTGTGGTTGTGGTGCTCGGATTAATTTTAAGAAGGATGTGTGCTCAATCCTAGCCATGGTGGTCGCCTTTTCAATAGAAGTGAATATTCTCGAGGCCCCTATGCTGTGTGCTATCAGTGCACGTTAAAGAACCCCAGGCGGTCAAAATTTTCAGAGCTCTCCACTACACTGTGCCTCAGTCATATTGTGTGTTGGCATGTAAAACCCCTGCAATTATGAACATGTTTAAGAATCCACCACTTCACCACTGACACGTAATTGTACTCTGCAGCTGCATCAAAAAACTTGAAAAACTGGCAAGAAAAAGCTGTATTTTTTTTCCATGTTAATGATTTTGTTCCAATACAGGAGGGTTTTTCGTTGAGGGGAACAGTGTGTGTGGCTTGTGCTCTGCTGCAGCTACCTGAAGTGCCGACAGTTGGATGCAGGATGAAAAATGTCTGCTTGTGGCATCATCTCTTGATGGTTGAAATAGCCAGGCATAGCTTACTCAGACACAAAAATGACATACGAGAAAACAGAAAGGGGTGGACAGGATGTGTGTGCTTGTCTGTACAAGCTTGTTTTTTGGTTTGTCATTTCGGTGTTTGAGCAGCGTGCTGAAATAGCCAGCTATGCTCAACCAGGTAGCCCACTACATGCTGGACCTGCACCCCTGCATGGCAAAATGGCTTCTCTTTTCAGGCAGTCTACTGCTTCTAACCACACATGTTTGATACGATAATCAATTGAATTGCTCCTCTCCACTTGTTGGCACCATTAGGAGCCGGCGCACTGCTTTGACTACTCACACGCATGTTCCCTTTCGTAAAAACCCCCTCGTGTACTAAGCAAGACAATGTGAATCAAGGATGGTTGAAAAACATGAACCACGCCATGCAGTGCTGACTAGCAAATGACTTAATTGTGGCAAAAGACATACGTAAATACATGCGGAACATTGTCATGTCACAAGCAAAAGACAAACCAAAATAAAAAAATACTGAAATAACCGTATAAACATAAAATAATAAATGGAAAGGTCACCATTACATGATACTCTGTGCATATGGCAAGAGTGGTAATTCATGGTGTGTTAACAGAAAGACACAATTTCATTGTCTGAGAGTACAAGAGACCAACACACACTTATCTTTTAACAGTGCAGTGTTATGGGCCTCAAAAATTTCACGTGTCAATTGGATGTTGCTTCTTGCTAGCATGTCACATTTTAAAAAATGGGGGCAACAGCCACAATCTTGCAGTGAACACCAAGACGACCACTGACGGCACTAGTTACGTTGTCATACTCATGAAGCCTGTCATTAAGCATCCACCAGTACGGCCACGTTAACACCACGTTAATATTTAACACACTGGCGTATCCGCATCACTTTGTGAAAGAGTTTATATAGGCAGGGTATTACAATGCATCTGTGAAGCTTGCTTCTGCATATTGTTATTGTTACTCAATCATTCATTACATTTACACTAGTTCATTAATTCTTTCACTATGTTATGTGCAATTGAAGCCAGCATGTGATAAGGACAACCAGCTCCTATCAGTGCAATTACCCGCGGGGCCAGTTGGTGTGCGTTCATAGTGGTACAGCGTAAGTAAACGAGACACAAGAAGGGGAGAGGAGATAAACCTCCTCTTCTTGTGTCTTGTCTCCTCTCTTCTTCTTGTGTTTCGTTTATTTATGATTTGCCACTATAGATGATCACCTGTGCCTGATAAGCATACTCATAGAGTGCATGCATGATTTTTTGAGTGTGTTGGACATGCACAGCTTAGTGTTTCTGCCTTTTATTAACTTCAAATGGGTGGCTTCATGATTGAGCTCTTCTAATGTACAGGTTACAACATAACAAACATAACATAAATGAAATATAACAAACATTATATACAAGGCATACTTTGCAAATTACTACAGATGTCACAGAAGTGCACAGTCATCCTGTGGCACATAACAATTTAAAACTGTCGCCTGACAACATAACAAGGATTTGCTCTTAACTACTTTATTCAGGTGTCTCTTTGCTGCATCAAATATTATGTAGAACAGGCATAGCATAAAAACATACCACCTGAAAGAGCTGCACACACTTGAACTTGTTTCCAGGCTAGTGATAACAACCAAAAAGAGCTGTACAAACTGCCCTCATCATTTGCCTTAATTGCAAGTAAATACTTGACGAGCTGACCTTATCAACTACGTTAAAAGGCCAAAAGGAATGCTGCTTGGTAGCATGGAAACTTGCTGAACAAAGCACTGAGGCCAGCAAATGACAGACGCAAGGAGATGTGCTACCTGCTTCCCAAACTATCACGGATTCTGCTCATCGAAAGTAGGCACAGAGTTGTGTTGAATGCCTGGAGACAGCGCATATGCCTGACAGCTCTTCAGGCTTACCTATCATTACTTCCTTATGCTAGTTCAGCCATTTTCTTTGGCCTAAGCTACCACATCCGCCAGCCTTTTATAGTACCACCCCTGCTTGCCAACATTTCAAAAAGACCACTTACTTCTGCCTTACCAAACAATACTTATCACTAAATTCCTTTGGTGAAGCTATGGTGTCTACAATTGTATGTTTATAATTATGAGCACATATCTTTGCAGTAGTACCATACCTCTGAAATTTAACTTGAATAGCAATTACTCTGGTGTTCCATTTATGACGGAAATTTGTCCTCAATTTAAAGTGGGATTGTACATTTTCGTCAACTTGCTCATTGCCTCTGGTTGTTCCGAGTACTTGCTAATAAAAATAAATTGTTTCTCAATCGATCAGCACTCATGTAATTTTCATCGTCATAAGTTCTTTTTTCTTTTTCATTTCACTTGGTTCTATTGGTTACACTGTAAATGCATAGCAAAAGAAAAAAGCCACAGGATGACAGCTGTTGGAGCTTTTGACCCCTTGTGCAACATACGGCATCAGGAGAATGATCTTTTGGGCATCCAGAAAGTGAACGTTCCATTTTGCCTCCCATGGTTGCTTAGTAACACAGTGCCATGACTTGCAAATAATAATGAACGTGCAAAACTTGTAGTGTCACGATCATTAGGAAGTATGGCTCATGTGAAACCGAATGCTTGCTTTTTGTACGATCTGAAAGTTCTGCTTAAAGAGCTCTACACAGACATATTATGTACAAAATAAGTGTACATATAATTGGAATGACACACTACTCAAAATGAAGAGACAGTGTCTGAAATGCTTTTTGACAAGTTTTGTGGCAACTCCGCCACATGATAAACTCTAATGACTGGTGATGCAGCGACTAATATGTGATTTGTAGTGCACCCAGGATTTTCCACGACCCAGATGGTGCAAACATTTAGAGGGTATTTCTGCAAGTCTGAGTGAACATGCATTACACAAATGAAAATGTTATCGCACATTTCACATTATTTATTGTGATATCTATTTCGCACTTGGGGTTTCATTATACAGCATGTTATCATACACACATTACACAAATGAAAGCGTTATCCTGCATCTCACATTATTTACTGTGATATCTATTTTGTACTCAGGGTTTCATTATGCAGCATGTTATCACATCGTGCATCGGTAGCCGTGTTTACTGTAGTGTGTTTGTTTTTGTTATACAAAAATCTACAAGACTATGTTGACATTGCCTCTATCTAAATGTAATAATTTCTATTTTGTTTATAAATAATATCTGTTTGTGTGAAAAGACAAGTGTTTATATGTTGTGACATCACAGCGGCCTGCACTCATTGATGACTTATGACGCCATGTCTTTCTAAAACTTACTAACGTTTTGAATAAACCTTCCATTTTAAGTTCAGCGGTGCGTTTGTCTTGTGCCTTTTTGAGTCCTATAGTTCGTGCTGCCTACTTAGCCATGCTTTGTTAGAGCTACGAGCCTGGACGTTGTCCTTAGGCTGTAATTCGGTGACCAAAAGGCCATGGATGGTGTCCCCAGATGGCACATAGGTTAGCATGGCTCTAGCACATAATCAATTGTCGAGAAAGCCCGAATGGAATCCTGGTAACTGCCCTATCGATAATGGCACGGATAACCAGGGAGCCATCAGTGGTGGCTCTTGCTCGTGCAGAAGCCATGGTGCACATGGAGATAGAAATCTAGTGAACCCTACCGTCATGGCATGGTGTTGCACTGTGGCTGCCATAGAACAGGATCCTCGTAGGCTGTGCCGATGTAATAAGGAAACGTGACAGTAAGCTGCCATGTCAGTCGTCCCTGTTTATTTCCCATTTGGTCCCCATCATTGCGGATGCTCCAATGCTTCGGTCAACTCCGGTGTCAACTGCACACGTCATCCTCACAGTAAATAAAGTTTCTATAACGACATTTCTTGAAGTGTCAGAAACTCATGCTAATTGGTTAGGTCATTTCATTTTTTTTTCTTTGCTTTAGTGAATTGTTTATTTTTGATAGCTCAAAGGGCCCTGAGGGGGCTTCACATGACGGGTGGGTGTGTGCATTTCATTTAACATAGGTTAGTTCCTTGACAATGTGCTTGAAATGAAGAGGGTTCTCGTAGTCAAAAGTTCAACGAAAGTTCGTCTGGTCATGAGGGGATATGCGGTCACTGACCAAGTCCGATGTCATCTCAAGAGGGTTCTCATGAAGCATAGTTGAATTGGGGAGGTCATTCCAGTCTCTTGAGGTTTGCGCAAAGAATGAAGGTGGGCCATGGTTTGTCCTGGAGGGGGATACAGTGTTGTCGAGTTTTGTGCAGTTTGAATGGTGAAGGACTGGCAAAGTGTTTGGAGTCTGGGGACGTACATGGGAGAACTTGTGGAATACTACAAGACGGGACACTTTTCAGTGAAGTACAAGGTTAGGTAGGTTAGCTTGCAACATTTGCTGGTACGGAAGTGTACGAACGATCAGAGGAAATAAACCGTGCTGTGCATTTTTGAATTCCTTACAACATGTTAATATGGTTAGTGTTATGTTGCCGCTCATAAGGCGATCGTGCAGAAGAGACGGCGTAGCACCGTACGCTATACAAAGCTTCTTTCTCGGCTCTCTCTCTGCATGGTCTTGGACAGCAATTATCAATGGAAAGCAAACTGCTCCCATTGAGCGGCTGGTCTCCCACGCTGGCCCCCAGGGGTTCCTGGTACGAGACCCTTCCCTTTCGCTGAACGTCGCTCGGGGGGGTCGCGGCTGCGCGAGCATACTTGTCCTCTCAGTGGCCGTTTCGGGGAAGAGCAGCTCGGACGCGTAGGAGGACAATGCATGAGAAGTGCGCCCTCGCTTGAAGCAACAATGCGCTTGGCCCAACCAATTCTTTAACGACCGGCATGCGCTCTCGGCGCGCCGACTGGAACAAAGGGTTGAGTCGCAGCAGTGCACGATCCGAACGGCGGGAAAGGCGAAGACACGCTGTGTTTCCTGGAACGACAGGGTTCGACTGGATGAGCGTGGGAGATGGCCCGAATGCCGCAGGGCTGCTACGATACCGATATTTCGATTGTGAGAATATCTGAGAGCGTGGGATAAGGAGAGGGAGAGCCATGATGGGAAAGAATGCCAAAATGCCTGTTTAAACTGCAAAGACGCTGCTGTCAAGATTAGGGACAGCCCACTAGGGAGTGGCTTAATCTGAGGATAAACAGATTGGATGACAGAAGGTTGAGGCGGACCAGCAGTGGCCACCTCCCCTTTTTCTTTGTCACCGCAAGGTACTAAAGACTGGACGGGATTCGTTTCCCTTCAGTCTAGGCTGTAATCACTTAACTGATCGATCAGTAAGACTCCGTACGATGCAACTTCTGTCTGGGCCGTAACCACTCGGTGGTCGAACAGTGAGACTAGGTTCGTTGTATGTAGTAACAGTGTTCTAGGCTCTAACTTAAGAAAAGTTAAGTAGAAGAGTAAGACGCTGTTGATGTCTATGTTATCATCAGTGTGCTTCGGCAAGATGTACATATGACTGTAAATATTTGCTGCAATATACCTTCAAGTTCATTACCTCCAACCTGCCTCCTGCTTCATCGACGTCGATCATCTCCTTGACGGGACTTCAATCCACATCAAGGAGAAAACGAACAGAGAAAAGCATAACTGGCGCAGTCGGACAGGGATCGGCGAAGCTCTACAGCACCATACACCGGACCAGTGCCGAGGAGACCGAGGGGCAAGGCATCCGTCAGCCACCAGCGGCAACGTTGAGACGATCCCACAGCAGCCAACTCCGGCACCGTGGAAGAGATCCAGGAACGACAGTGCATACAGCAAAGGGTGAGCAGGATTTCTTGCGTTTTTCTCTAGTTGGCATGGCAGTTTATGTGTAGAGCACATGGTGAGAACACGCGGGGGTGCTGAAACAATGGAGTCTAATGGAGATGAAGGTGCGAGTGCGGTAGCAGTGGATCGGAGTCGAGAGCCATCAAACCATGGTATTCTAAATTCTGATCAGTCAAATGAGGCGAGAGTGCCTACTCAGAGGCAAGAATCGATGCAGCTGGCATCTCAGGTTTCGCCGAATTCAAGTGAAACGAGAACGCTCGAACTTGAAATTCAAAAGCTCAATCTCCAGATTGAGTATGAAAAGCTATTGCAAACCAGAATGAACGCGGAACGTCTCAATGGCAAGTTGTCCAACTCTGGGTCGGAGGCGGGCGATCGGGGGCGACGGTGTTTCGATTCTGTCCAGCAATGTGCAAAAGTGCTGAAAGGGTTCCGCCTGCCGAGTGACGCGGATGTGCCATTATGGTTTGAGGAAGTAGAAAAACTATTTGCTACTTACCAAGTACCGTATGAGAGTCGCGTGCATTTGGTTATACCAGCACTAACTGAACGAGTTCGTTACTTACTGCGTAACCTCAAATCTGAAGAGAGTGCAGATTACGAGGCAGTTAAAGCAGCAGTACTGACGGAACTGAAGCTTTCTCCGGCAGAGTATCTGCAGAGGTTCGAAACAGCGGTAAAGCGGAAGGAAGAGACGTGGGCGCAGTTCGCGTCCCGCGTGAAAACTTATTTCTCCTACTACCTCCAAGTGAGAGAGGCCGACACAGTAAAAGTGATGGCAGAACTCATGGTTGCTGACCGCATAAAATCGGGCCTTAGCACGGAGGGTCTTGAGTATGTGAGACTAAGAGAAGGCGAGGGATGGCTTAGGCCAACTGAGATCGCTAAAGTGCTGCAAACTTTCGAACAAGCGAAAGGAAAAGGGCGTGCTTCAAAGCAACCAACTGTAGAAATGAGGCAGAAGCCGGCGACACGAGTAGAGAAAGGGGCTATGAAGTGCCACTTATGTCACGGCTCAGGCCATTTCGCTAAAGAGTGCCCGAAGTCTAGTGATAAGGAGAGCAACCCGAAGAAGGCTACCGAGCCAAAGCGGAAGGTCCAAAAGGTAACGTTATCCCACGAGACGGAAACTGAAATACCTGATGGAGTACTTAGCGCAATGGTGGAGTCTCTAAAACACGAGGGTGAAGGCACAAATAAACTGCAGTTAATTCCCGTATCATGTGCAGGTATATCCGCAGATGCAATTTTGGATACAGGGAGTGAAATAACTGTCTTTCGGGAGAGTCTGCTTCCGAGAAGTTTAGTAGAGCTGTCTGGCAAGGTGAGATTGGTGTCTGCTTTTGGTAAAACTATCGATGCAAGGCTAGTTACGTTGCCGGTCAAATTAAGTAGCCCGCGAGAGGTTACGGAGCCTCAGAGCGTCGACCTACTCTGCGCGTTAACTGATGAGCTCGTCGAGGGCACAGATTGTTTGTTGACCGAGGAAGATTGGAAACTTTTGTCGAAGGCCAGCAGCCCTCTGGCACCCTGTCGAGCACCGGCCGAGCCTGCTCCCGAGGCAGAACAAGCAGTAGAGAAACCAAAGGTCGTGGCATGCAATCTTACTTTGGAGAAGAAAGACGTTTCCGGCGAAGATGCGCAAATTGATGAAGAAAGGGAGGCATCATTAGGCCAGAGAGAAGAGTTCCGCAAAGTGCAGTTGGGTGACACTACGCTAAAGAAATGTTGGGAAGATGCGCGTAGTGGGAAATCCGGCATGTTCATTTCAGACGGACTGTTATATCACTGCGACTCAATAGCAGGCACTCGAGTGAGTCAGCTAGTTGTCCCCAAAGATAGGCGCACTGAGGTGATGCACTTAGCCCATGAGTCGCTATGCGGGGGGCACCTGGGGCCAAAGAAAACAAGAGCTCGCATTAGGTATAATTTTTTTTGGCCAGGTATGGCGAAGGAGATATTAGGGCATTGTCGTTCGTGCCATGAATGTCAAATTCGGTCAGACAGGCGTCGCACAGATAAAGTGCCTATAACTCCGCTCACTAGACCCGAGCACCCTTTCCAAGTTGTCAATGTAGATGTGATCGGACCCCTCGACACACCGTCAGCGAGAGGGCATAAGTACGCGCTGTGCTTAGTGGACCTTTGCACGAGGTGGCCGGAGGTGGTTCCACTGCGCTCTTTGACCGCTAAGGCGACTTGCGATGCACTGATTGAGATATTCAGTCGCACAGGCGTTCCGGAGATGATCTGCTCCGATCAGGGCACTAATTTCAAATCTCAGCTCACGCAAACGATGATGGAGAAATTAGGTTGCACGCCAAGGTTCTCAACCCCAGAACACCCAGAGAGTAATGGAGTTGTAGAGAGGTGGAACCGAGTACTGAAAAACATGTTGTATCATGTCATTCAGAGAGACTCTAAGAATTGGGACAAATTGATCCCAATGGTTTTATGGGCTTATCGGTAAGTTCCCCATGAGGTAACCGGAGTAGCTCCGTTTCGTCTATTGTATGGAAGGAATCCCACGGGACCGCTTCTAATACTGCAGAGGACGTGGACGGGAGAAATGCCGGTGCCCGCAACATTGAGAGAAAACCCCGCTAAGTATTTACAGCAACTTAAGAAGCAGCTCGAGACGGCCGCTAATATTGCTGAGCTAACTAGTGCAACTCATCAGGAGAGTTACGCCAGTGCCTATAATCGCAGCACCAGGCTCAAAGCTTTTAACGTTGGCGACCAGGTTGTGGTTTTCGACAATGATCGGAATTGTAAGATGTCACCTAAATGGCTAGGCCCATTCACAGTGGTTGGACGTGAGCGCGAACACTCTTACCGCGTTGAAACATCTGAGGGAGAAGAGAAGCCTATCGCCTTTGCAAGCCACCGCTTCTCACCGACCCAGATGCGTTGGTCAACAATTGAGAGGGAAGCGTTCGCAATAATATGGGCCTTAAAGAAGTTTGACTACTGGCTTTTCGGTGCCATAGTAAACGTCGTTTCCGACCACAATCCGCTGTCGTACCTTACAACTTCTACTCCGCACGGGGCGAAATTGACAAGATGGGCGCTGGCTTTACAGCGATATCATGTCTCGGTACAACATCGGAAGGGTATATGTAACGGGAATGCGGATGCATTATCAAGGCTCCAGAATAGTTTGTGGAAGCCATCAGAATAACAGTGCCATGCCAACTGAGGGGGGAACGTGAATGTTCCTGCCCACTCGCTGCTGTATATTGTGGACTGTGTGATTGACAATCCAAGAAACAGACACTAGTGATCTTACTGCTTGAAGCAGCAATGGTGTGCTTGATCGTTTAGCATGTATTTGTTTTCGTTTCTTCTATTCTCCTGTCGTGTTGTCTCGCAATTGTGTTTGATGTTTGTGTATACTGTTGTATGCTTAGAAAGTCCAGTGACCTAATCGCGGCAGTGATTTATCGTACCACTGAGCGTAGAACAGCCCAGCGTACTCTTAAGGGGGGACGTGTTATGTTGCCGCTCATAAGGCGATCGTGCAGAAGAGACGGCGTAGCACCGTACGCTATACAAAGCTTCTTTCTCGGCTCTCTCTCTGCATGGTCTTGGACAGCAATTATCAATGGAAAGCAAACTGCTCCCATTGAGCGGCTGGTCTCCCACGCTGGCCCCCAGGGGTTCCTGGTACGAGACCCTTCCCTTTCGCTGAACGTCGCTCGGGGGGGTCGCGGCTGCGCGAGCATACTTGTCCTCTCAGTGGCCGTTTCGGGGAAGAGCAGCTCGGACGCGTAGGAGGACAATGCATGAGAAGTGCGCCCTCGCTTGAAGCAACAATGCGCTTGGCCCAACCAATTCTTTAACGACCGGCATGCGCTCTCGGCGCGCCGACTGGAACAAAGGGTTGAGTCGCAGCAGTGCACGATCCGAACGGCGGGAAAGGCGAAGACACGCTGTGTTTCCTGGAACGACAGGGTTCGACTGGATGAGCGTGGGAGATGGCCCGAATGCCGCAGGGCTGCTACGATACCGATATTTCGATTGTGAGAATATCTGAGAGCGTGGGATAAGGAGAGGGAGAGCCATGATGGGAAAGAATGCCAAAATGCCTGTTTAAACTGCAAAGACGCTGCTGTCAAGATTAGGGACAGCCCACTAGGGAGTGGCTTAATCTGAGGATAAACAGATTGGATGACAGAAGGTTGAGGCGGACCAGCAGTGGCCACCTCCCCTTTTTCTTTGTCACCGCAAGGTACTAAAGACTGGACGGGATTCGTTTCCCTTCAGTCTAGGCTGTAATCACTTAACTGATCGACCAGTAAGACTCCGTACGATGCAACTTCTGTCTGGGCCGTAACCACTCGGTGGTCGAACAGTGAGACTAGGTTCGTTGTATGTAGTAACAGTGTTCTAGGCTCTAACTTAAGAAAAGTTAAGTAGAAGAGTAAGACGCTGTTGATGTCTATGTTATCATCAGTGTGCTTCGGCAAGATGTACATATGACTGTAAATATTTGCTGCAATATACCTTCAAGTTCATTACCTCCAACCTGCCTCCTGCTTCATCGACGTCGATCATCTCCTTGACGGGACTTCAATCCACATCAAGGAGAAAACGAACAAGAAAAACATAACTGTTAGTTTTGTGGGGATCCCAAACTACACATGCATTTTTTCTAGAATCGTTAGCCAGGACTGTTGTACTCCTTGGCCACTCAGTGATTTGAACATTATGCAAGTAATTACAAAAAGCCAGGAGATGGTGCAGCTTTACAGTTTTCAAAGCCTGCTCTCCTGAGAGACTGTGTGAAATAAAGCAAAAAAAAAAGCCAAGGGATAAGTTTAGAGAAGCCAATGACTTTATTGATAAAGCTTTGAATAGATGTGCCTGAATAAGGGCTGTAGGAAAGCTTGTGTGCTTCCATGCTAGGTAATCAGAACAATCTTCCAGTAAGCTCTCTTGTAAAGGCTTTATTAAATGAAAGCATGTGTACATATATGAAGAATAAAAGCAAGGCTGTCAGATTTTATGTACTAGTTTACATACACGATACACATTCTAGTCATGAACACATCCACAGAGTTTAACCACATTACTTTCTGAAGTTAGTAATATATACCTTGAGATTTCCTTACAGATGTTACTGCGCTCTTGCAGCTGTTTGAACCGCCTTTTCACAACTAACCTGTGACATTACGCCGCGGATGCAGCTGCCACAGATATTAGCAGCTGCCAGCAGCCTTCTTATCGTGAATGTCCGCATTTGGGAAAAACTGCGATGCTATATGCCAATCGAACAGTCCTGCTCAGACATCGCCATGCACAGTTGTCTCTTGGGTGTTCCACGTTCAGCACACAGAAAAATGAATCTCGAAATTTAAGCACGCATATGCATACTTTTCACAGCATCGAAGAATTTCTCAACAATAACGCCGTTCGGACGGAATTGGTAAAGTTTAGAAACACAGCGGCCTGGCTTGCCGCGACTGCACGTTTCGCTACTTTAAAGCGACGCACAGGTAATAAAAGACGATGTGCTGAGCAGGACTCTGAATCAAGTTCGCCCAGCTGGGTTTTATTAACATGGATATAAGCGAATGCCATCGGTCAATCACGCTTAATCTCCAACGGAATGCGACTGCTGGACACCCCGCGACACAGTCGATCTGTACTTGACCCCAGTACATATATGGGACGAAGAACGCGGCCCCGCGCATGACTGAACGCTCACCATAAAGATTCCTAACAGTGCTTTCCTGAATGATAAAGCGCCCTATTTTAATGCGAGACATTCCATTACGAAGGCCCTCATACTGCTTAGTTATCAAACACGAGATCGCGAGCTCACGAGCTCCCGCGACTCCCCCGCATGCAATGTTATGGGCTTCGATCGCGCAATAAAAAAAAACACCAACGGATTATACGTCAGAGCGAAACAGCGTGAAATTCTGCAGAAAAGTTCAGACAGCAGTACTTCACTTACTACGTAGCTTGAAAAAAACTCGCGGAGCTGGAACATGTACGGTGTGGGCTTTCGTTGGCAGCGCGGCTAGCCCGAGAAGCTTCACCACGTATTTTCATGAAAGCTTCGCGTTTCGCAAGAAAGAATAAGGTTTATCCCGTCACGGGGCCCAGACTTATTCACTGCTGCACGAAACATTCGAGGTTGTCGTGTTCTTTTTCCTTGCCAACGCGCTAACAATCGGGCTGGCACACACGAACAGGGCAGCGGCGGCCAGGGCGGCCATTTTGTCTTCTGCTAACCCTCCTCCGGAGGGTTCTCCTCCAATCCGTTTGATGGCGTGACAGTCTACGGGCATTGCCAATATTCGTGTGAGGTCTCACTACCAAAGGTACGGAGTTCGAACCCCTAGCTTCCGGGTGCGACTACCAAAGTCCTTAAGCCTCTCAACCGATAGTTCAGAACACGTATGACTTATCGCATTTCTTTTTCTCAGTGTAGCTGAATGCCAGCGTTTAGGCCTGCTCGACGGTGTGGACTTTTGAATGCGAAGGATTTCTTGGTGAACTTGCGTCACTTTACCGCATCCATCCATCTATCTATCTATCTATCTATCTATCTATCTATCTATCTATCTATCTATCTATCTATCTATCTATCTATCTATCTATCTATCCGCCTACGTGTCAGTGCTCTCGGGGTTGTCTCATTCATATGGTGGACATGAAATTTGGATGGTAAGGTATAAATATATGACGAGCATGTATGACTGATTTTATGTCAAAACTTGGACCATCTCCCCGAAGGGAACCCTGATGGGATGCGAAGCAGCAGCGTTGCGCACGGGTGGCGTCACGGGTTGAACGGCGCTAACGCGGGTGCTGGAAGAAGTTTGAAGCGAAACTCGGTGTAGCGTTTACTGGTGTAAACGTTTCTTTGAAACGCAGACACGGGAGGCGAGTGGGCGTTGGAGCCGGCAGCTGCGGGCGCTCCGGCGGGTGAGGGAGAGAGTGACGTACGCGTGCACCTGCGAGGGACGCGTGCGAGGGGAGCGTGACGTCAACGCCCAGCTGCGGCGTGGTCGACCTACTTGGCACCGCTCCAACCCCTGCGCCGAGGGAAGCGCGTTGCCTTGCGCTTGTGCGGAGGATGATGATGATAATTGTGGCTCGGAGGGACAGCGTTACACAGGCTAGTCAAAGAGCTGCTTCGCATCTAATAACACGACATACTTGTCTTGTTCGTCACGGTTAACGATATTGCAGTCACGTGTGGCTCATACCCGTAGTGTTCGGCACATTGTTAAGTGTACACCTAGTCATGCTACGTGCCGCGTGGCATGAGTGGGTGTTAAGCGTACATGCCGCTTTAACCGTAAACCCACTCAAGCACTTAGCACAGCCGTTCGTCTTAGTCGTAACACTTGCCTGGATGCTGAGCAATTCGTCATAGGTAATTTTCTCGTTGATTGCTTTGCATGACACTCATTCGCAGAATGCGCGGGATGTGCTGAATTGTTTGTTTGCTTCTGCAGTTGTAAAAGGGACGGCGGGAGGGGTGGGGGGCAGGTTCTTGCGACGAAAAGCGTGGGATGCAAGGCAAACACGCAGTTACAGATTTCATTCAGTAGGTTGGCGTTCTCTACTGTATTTCTTCTTAGGCGCGTAACTGGTGTGTGAAAATAAAGGGACCAATGCAAAGTTTGCATTTGCTTGTACTTGACCAATGAAATAAATGGAGCGCCAAACACACGAGCAACTATCAGAAAGCAGAAGTGTGTAACGAAGCGTCAACATCGATAAATATCTCAAGATTTTAGATGTAATATAGTTGGGCTTGGCTGTGATAAACTGATGTTGTGAGCAATTTCCGGGCACACGAATATGTGTTGCTCAGGCAGAATCTAATAACGCTTTCTTATAATCTTTTTGTATTGGGCATTGACACAAATAACATTTATTCCGAGAGACTTCAATAAAGCGTTACCACCCGTCGGGGAACATTACAGAAGTACTCGAGACGGAAATTATGTGAGCTGTTTCTTGGCAGCGAACTTGCTTGCAAAGTTGGGGCGAAAGGTAAAATTACCGTTGCGGTAGAATGCCGAGTAGGCAACGCGATGTTTTTCTAATAAGTCCCATGGTTGTAGTGCTCCGTTTCTACAGTTACTTAACTCTTTCAATACTTTTATGTGACGTTCTCTATTGCCTTAACGGGCAACTCCGGAGGTTTTTCACCAAATTCTGATGTCGACGTTTTCCAATGGCACTGACGATCCTGTAGCAGCCAGGGTAATTAAATTTACTCAGAAACTTGCCAATAATTTTAAAAAACCGAATGAACGATGCGTTCATACCGAAACCGAAACGGGTAGATGCTTTGTGCAACACATGCGATGACGTCACAGCCTCGCGGCCATCTGAAATATGGAGCTGGTGCCAGAGAAATCCAAGTGGCGATGTCATTCGACAGCACATTTAGTTATACGAATTTTTATGAACTTGACAGCGACGATTTGAGCGCTAAGGTATCACCGTTGTGCTCTAGACCGCCCGCCTGCTCGCGCAGGCAGAGTTGAACCTGATGACGTCAAAAATACAGGGTGGCCCACAGGGGAATCCGCTAAGGCATTTAAAAATTCATTTTCAGGAACACTGAATGCCATGTAACTGCCTGGCTTATGTTATTGGCACCTGTAGGAATATTGGCACCTGTAGTAAAACATAGATGAAAACTTTAATTGAGATCCGCGGCGGGCACTGAAAACTCGCCAGAAAGGGCAACTCGGGCGATCTTTCAGTGTGTACTGTTTCTAATGTGACTTTTCATGCTATATGTCCTGAGTAATGTAATAATATTTGCCGAGCCAGGTGGTCGAAATTCATTTAGCTTTCCTGGAAATAAGTTTTTAAAAATTTTTAGCGGATTCCCAAGCGGACCGCCCAGTGTTTTTGACTTAATTGCCTTCAACGCTCTCGGCAGGCGGGCGGTCGAGAGCAACACAGCGATAGTTTAGCGCTAGAATCGTCGCAGTGAAGTTCAGAAGAGCTCGCAGAACTCAGTACAACATCGGATGGCATCGCCACTGTGATTTTCCTAGCACCAGCTCCATATTTCTGATGGCGCGGGGCTGTGACGTCACCTCATGCCCTGCACGAAGCGTCTACCCACTTCGGTTTCAGTTTGAACACACCGTTCCCTTTCTTATTTGAGGTTATTCGTGAGCCTCGGAGCAAATTGAACCACTTTGCCTGCTACAGAACTATCAGTATAACATTGAAAGACAGCGATATCAAAATATGGTACAAAAAATGCCGGAGTTCCCCTTTAAAACGCTTCAGTACGACCTACGCGAAAGGTTTGTTTTGCTGAGTTCTTGTAGACAGAACGAGACAGAGTGATTCTTTGGAAAGGAGGAGAAATTCGGCTCGGACTGCGCCGTAACTGTTTCTCTACTGAGGGAGAGAGTGACTCTTAACAGGGAAGAACGAATAACAGGGGCGCGATGGGCGACTGTTTGCCTAGTCAGGACACTTCAACAGCATCAGATAAGAGAGGGGTCGGATAAGAAGAAAATAAGCAGACGAGTGAAAGCAGGTAGATAAGAAAACGGGACAAGGGCAGCGGCGAAGTCATCACTGAGCCATAGGGAAAGGGGTTGTAATACCCTCGGTGAGCTTCGTGGCATCCGGAAAGTCGCACCGCCAGAAGTTGTCGATGTGCAGCTTGCTGATCACATCATCCGCGGATCGCCGGCAGTCACGCGCGCGGCTGCATTCTGAGGTTGGAGACGTGCCCCGCGCATGCTGTTGCTGGAGGAGCGCGGCCGACTCCGCATTCAACGTGTCACCTTGAGCCTGTTCCCTCACCAAGATGGAGGCCACAACATCGCCCGGCACTGTGACCCGCCCCACCCTCGTCGGCATCGCGGGGAATGAAGCCGCGGAGGAGTGCGCGAAGCGGGCGCGTTGCCCTGTTGCAGTAGTACCAAACGCCAGTTTTTATTATCGTGTTGCATGGACTGAACGTCGTGCAGACAAATGATGCAAGAATGACAGCGATTTGAGCACGTAGTCTGATGTTATTAAGGGTACAAAATTCAAAATACAAACAAAAGAATGCTCACACACAACTCGATGAACAAATCGCAAAGTACGATTTAGAACAGGGAATGTCGCGGGAGCCAACGTTTCGACAAGCGGACTTGTCTTCGTCAGGGCGGCAACGTCAGGGAGTTGCCGCCCTGACGAAGACAAGTCCGCTTGTCGAAACGTTGGCTCCCGCGACATTCCCTGTTCTAAATCGTACTTTGCGATTTGTTCATCGATTCAAGCATCCATCTTCCCCTGAGCTTCTCTTCTAGTTTGGATTTCACACACAACTCGACATTCCTGGTGTGAGTCAGACTACATTTCGCTCGCCACGCGCGGCGAAACGCGCAGCCAATAGAACTGACTTGAAGGGCCCACGTGTGGGAAGCTCGCACAAAGTGGTTGCCTGGTGATGCCGCTGTCAGAGCAACAAGCAATGGGGGGTATCACTCTGCCGTGCTGTAAATTAGCAGCTTATCTGACATTCTGGCGTTCAGTGAAAAACAACGCACGCAAAAAGCAGAGCGAAGTATCACTGTGTTTTTCGATGTAATGCTACGACCACCTGTAACTTTACGTTTGTCCAATCACAGCCTTGCGCGGTACGTCGTCACTCGCACCGCAAACAGTCTTGGCGACCACCGCTACGCGTTGATGTATCCGAAAGTGGTGTGGTTACTTCACTGCGCGGTTAAAATATTAAATCAACTGGTATTGATGGTTCGACCTGCGCCAAAACTATACCTAGCCGTCTGTCTGCAGGGCCCGCAAATAAATAAATAAAAGAAAAACGGGTGCAAGAAACACATTAGAGCGCCCCTATAATAGATGCCGATGGCAGTACAAGTAAAAAAAGTAAATAAATAAATAAATAGGAACGAACTTGGTAACGGAAAGTTCACTGAAGAAATTCACTTTTCACCAAGAAATTCACAAGCGAACACTTCCGTTCGCGGCTGTGCCGACTAGTCCGCAGCGCGGCTGTTCCCTTATTGAATAAATGCACACGACTGCGCATTGCAAACATCTCACAAATGATTTCGCTCTTTAAGTGTGTGCGCGGTAGCCCCTCTACCACAAGTCAAAGAGTGAGCACGAAACCCACAGCTCTTGCGGCAGGTCTTATCTCACAAACTTTTCGCCTTGTTCAAAGGTATAGTCTACTCGGTACCGCTGTCTTGCGGAAGAGAATATATCAGGCAGACGAGAAGGTGTATATAAATGTCAGAACGTGTGAGCATCGCAACAACGTGAAAAAGGCTGACAACGGCCACGTTGCTCTGCACTGCCGAGAATGTGGTTGCTTACCCGGACTTGCGCAAATTCGCCATAATTCGAAACCATTCTTGCCAGCGAACAAGGGAAATTCATCGAGTCCTACGAGATAAGAAGTCATAAAGACGTACCGGCGTTAGTTGTCCCTCCTTGCTGTTAAAAGAGAAATGGTCCGCTAATCCACTAATCGCGTGAGAACCACTGTGGTTTTATTTTGCTATATATCATTTCCCCTCTTCTCTTTTCTTCGGGCTTTCTTTGCGGCCGTGATCTTTTACCCCCATATGAGGCATCACTTCGCAGCAATAAACTTCAGTTGTTAGCAGCGCTTCATCCTGTTCACTCGTCTGTGTCATGGCGTTCCTTGCGCTGCGTTCCACGATGATTCACCAACTTGCCAAAGCTCATACTTTAGCATATTATAGCTTTGTATGGCGTTGTATGGCTTTGTATAGCTTTGTATAGTATAGTGATTTGATGGGAAAGGAAAGCGAGGATGAGGAGGAGTGATGTGAGGGCGAGGAAGAGGGAATTAAGGAGGGGAGAGGGTAAGCCATAGAATAGCTATGTCTAGCATGTATATGTAGCATAGCTATGTCTAGCGTGGTATAGCAAGGAGGTGCGAAATGGAAGCCAGGGTGAGTAGGAAGGAGAGGAGGAGGGTAAGGCCACCAGCGCCGCAGTATTGTATAACAAGGGGATGGGAAAGGGAGGTGGGGGTGAGGAGAAGTGATGCGAAAGTGGGGAAGAGGGAAATGAGGGGGTAGCGTAAAGCATAGCATGCCCATGTATAGTATGGTATACACTCTTAGCACGGTAACCTTTAGTTTGTTTTATAAGTACACAAAAATGTGAAAATATGCTCCTTTACTAAAGGTTAAAGCACTTTTACCTTTAGTAAAGGAGCATATTTTCACATTTTTGTGCACCTATGAAGCAAACTAAAGGTTACCGTGCTAAGAGTGTAGCAAGGAGGTGGCAAACTGAAGTGAGAATGAGGATGGGGGAAAGAGGAGGGGAAGGCCACCAGCTCCGCTGCGGCCCATCCTTGCTCCCCTAGTGCGAGCCGTTCACAATTTTTCTTCTTTCATCAGAGAAAAAAGAGAAGGAAAAGTGGAAACGGCCCATTTGCCTGTTCAGGCGAATATGACGCTTGTTGGAATCATTACACCGATAAAAGATCGCGAACAAAAAAAGGAAGTCCAAATATTGCTGGTGTGCCCGAGAAACCAGTCGAACAGAACATCCCTGGTCAGTTTATCTGGCTGACCTAGTTTAAAGCGGCTTGGTTTTGCTTTGCGTTGTCGGCGAAAGCCATCGCAGTGGTAGTTGGTTTCGTTAGCCCCGACCAAGAAAACTAGACGCATTGAGCGCGTGCGGCGAACTTAATACCCTAGTTTCTGAGAAGTCCAGAACTGCGCGTAGAATGGTAAACGTGAAGTAATCTTCAGACCACATCCGGGGTTATTCGCTAGCCGAGCGTGTTCAGAATGGTTCCGTTATACGAGAATTTAAAACGTTAATACGAGGAGTCTGCGGGGTACTGTTACAAAAACAAATAAATAGCAAAGGACAGCGGGCAGTTCGCTGAGAATACGGGCGAGGCCGCAAAGCAAAGGAAGCGCGGAAGTATAGTGCATTACGGAAGCAATAGGCTTCGAACGCATGCTGTTTTCCAAAAGTGCGTGCCATATCGCGCTGCGGGTTGCGTCTCGCGCCCCACTGTTTCGCCTTCGTGCATGAGTGAAAGGAAAAGAAGACGGAAAGAACACACTACATCACTATTCTTACTTTGCTCATCTGCTGTTCTTTTGTACGTGTGCGTTGTGTGACGTTGTGATGTTACGTTATTGTCGAAGGATCAAGAAGAAAGAAAGAAAGAATGAGAGAAGGAGAAAGAGCTGTAGCCTCGCGCAATGATATTCCTAAAGTAGCGGACATAAAGTTTGCGCTTACGCCTCGGAGTTTACTTTTGTGCGTGTTCTGATAACTTCCTTATTAAACTTTTTAGCATAGCATCATGGAGAGTGTAGGTAAAACGCACTGCGAATCGAACAAGTACTCGAAGAAAAAGAGGAGGAAACCGCATCTTCATGAATTTGCTTTCGCTCGGCCTGCTATCCGGGCTGTTCGCCGTCGAGTGAGCTGCTGGTCCTCGTTTCAGTGTCTAAATCCTCATGCGCCTTAGTTTGGACAACGAACGCTCTTTTAAACAAAACATAACTGCGCAAAAAAAAGAGAAGGCCAGCTCAAGAACGCAGTGAAAAGGCCGATATTTCTGAGAAAAGCGGGAAAGCTGCCAGAATGATGATGATGATGATGATTGTGGTTCGGTAAGGAAAGGACGCTAATTTCTGCAGCCCATGTAGGGAGCACGGCTAAGCGTCCGTGGGGGTGGGGGAAATGGAGTGAAAGAGATAGAGAGGAGAGAAAGGCCGTAGTGGAGGTCTCCGGAAATTTAGACCACCTGGGGTTCTTTAACGTGCACTGACATCGCACAGTACACGGGCCTCTGGCATTTTCGCCTCCATCGAAAATGTGACCGCCGCGGCCGGGATCGAACCCGCGTATCTGGGTGGCAGCCGAGTACCCACTACACCACCGCGGCCTCCTCCTCTATCCGCCGCAAGTTTGTTCAGTTTTGCAAGTGCACACGACAAAGCAAACGCAATCGAATGCATATAAAGGTGCCGGACCCGCGCTCAGAGAGAGAGAGAGAGAAATAAGGAATGGAAGGCAGGGATGTTAACCAGTCATGGGTCCGGTTCGCTACCCTACACTGGGGGATGGGAAAGGGGAATAAAAGTAAAGAGAAGGAGAGAGGGGGAATGCCTACAGGGCAGTCCAATATAATATCATAGGCGCTCAGCTAGGCCAGATGTTTTTAGAAAGCCCAAAAGCGCTTTCATTGCCTTTTGAGCCGTTGGTCGGTGAGGACGGTATTCTAAGATTGTCTGTTCACTAAGTGGACGATCGTCGAGCTTTTTAAGGGACTCAGTCATAGGCAGTCTATGTTCCTCAAATTGTGGGCAGTGGCACAACAAAAGTGATCTATGGTCTCTTCGCATCCGCAGACAGCACAAGCAGGACTGTCAGCCATTCCAATCAGCGCACAGTAAGCGTTCGTGAAGGCCACTCCCAACCACAACCGACCCGCGCTCAGTGTAACACTGTGGCTATTGCCCCTAGTGACAACAGAAGAACATTGCAAGCGCATACGTGTCCTTACGCATATCAACAGGCTTTGACCCCATATGTTGTACCCTATTCCCCTGAGTTAGGCAGTTCCAACCGTCGGGCTCGACAGGTTTCACAACGCCTAGCTTCTTGCTCGGATTTGTAGCATCGTTATTGCAGGACACTGGGCAGTACCGTTCATTGGCAAGGCAAGGGGGCTGGGGCACCTTCGCACAGCGACCGCAATCGCGTGGTCGGCAGTGCGGGTTTTGACGCGCGAACTACATTGTTCTATACTTTACAGGGGCTTCTCCGTTTTTTTGGTTTTTTTTTTATCGCTTGTGGACGTCGTTCCAAAGGTCGCAGAAACAGCGTGTATTCTCTTTGTCGTTATGCACCTCCCTGCATCCGTCCTCCTCTGAACGCGCCACAACGACTCCCTTTTGTTTCGCGAAAACATTGTAGCGCGGGAAAAACAGTTTGTACGTCCGCATTGACTTCGCGCCGTCCGCTGTTAAGAGCTGTGTCCTGCACGCGTGTTCGCGAATGTGTACGACGGGGTCGGTGCTTTCATCTCGTTTGTTACTGTAACTGCCGCCGAGCTGGCGAAGGCGGGGGTGTGAACAAAGGAAGAATAAAAAAAAAAAGGACTGGTGAAGAGCGGGCAGAATCGCAGGACAGTAAACAGGGGAAGAGGAACGATAGAGTGCGGCGAATGCGGCTTTACGGCCGTTCGCGCCTCCAGTTAATTCAATTCTCGCCGCTTTGGCGGTGCACAGTGGGAGGCTGCTCGCAAGCAGATGAAGAAAGATTAGGGGCAACACACGAGTTACGGCGCTGCGGGAACGCTCTCTACGAGCGAGGTGAAAGGCCTGTCTTTGGTGGTTGGACCGTATACATGCCAGTATGGGGGCAATCGGGAAAGGACGCTCTGCACATCCCCAACAGAAGTGGACTAGCGCGACTGCAGTGGATCGTTCGCGGCTGCGTTCCTAATTAGGGCGGACATGCAGATATTTTATCAATGATTGCGAAGGATGGAAAGTTTGAGCAGGTCGCATGGATCCGTATTAGAAGGTGTGCTGGAGTCAGTGAGGAGGCAAGTAAGGAGTCTTCCTTGCACTGTTAAACACATTCGGACGCATTACTCTAGCTACAGTGTGTTGCAACTTCTCCGGATGTGTACAACAAGGAAATTTCTCACACAAAGCGACGCCGCTGTACACGGTATACGAATGAGGTGGAGATGAACAATAAATGTGGTTCGGTTAAGGAGAAGGCGCTATTTCATGCGGCCCTTGAGGAAGCACGGGCCATCGTAATTGGTGGCGGGGAAAATGGAGAGAAAGAGTCGAAAATTTCCGGGACCGTCCACTATGTTGCAGGGTTCCAGAAATTTCGGCCACCTGACGTTCTATAAGGTGCGCTGACATCACACAGTACACGGGCATCTAGCATATCCGCCTCCATCAAAAATGGGACCGCCCGCTTTCTAGGTACTCGCAGTGCAGCAGCATATATAAAACCACTGCGGCGGACGGGGATTAAACTCACACTGTGGATCTCCTCGGACCATGTGCTTCCTCATCTGGGAAGCTATGTTCATGATTGGGGATTTCTGAAGATTCTCTTCAAGGTAGTAGCATAGTCCTTCGATACCTTTTACTGGTCACGAAACTTCGGGCCAAGTTTGGTACAGCGACGGAACCTCCCGCGAGGGGCGCCACTACAGTCAATAAGGCCAAGTTGGCTTTCATCGCAGCCGCTTAAACGGCGCGTTTTTGGTGCGTTACGGGGTTTCCCTGGCGGAGACTCGCTCTGGTGGCTTCACGAAGGTCTTTCATGGGAGTTTCATATCCTGGTCTCTCTGTGCTTACAGGCAGCGTACTCGTACCTGTGCGTAGCGGCGGTGTTCCTTTGTTTTCGGTCGTGGCGAAATCGGCTTGCAGCCACGCGCGCTACACCGATTCAGGAGACACTGTTTGACTCTGTTTGGCAATGCCTTTCTTTGACGCTCTTAATTTTCTTCGACGCTGTTGCCAACGCAAGCGGAAGAACTGGGACCGGGACCAACACTGCCAGTGCGCAGCCGTATGCACCGTTGGAGACGGGCGTGCTTCACGCCTCTTTGCCGAGAAATGTATTGATGCGCACAACTTACGTGATGGTGCCTTCTCGTGACGATGTATCGAAGCTTTGAAAAAATACTTCGCCTAGATTGTTCACAATGTACATGACTGAATTAAAAATTACTTTCTGGTACATTACCGTGTGGCACCGACGCTCCGCGTAGGAAATACTGTGTTAGAGGAAAAATAAATGTAGGTTGCCCGCGCGTCGCTGGCTTCTCTGTCTCAGAGCGACTGTATATACAGAACTCTTAAGCAAATGTAACAAGATTTTGTAGTAATACCTGCACACAAGCGAAAACACTAATGTTGGCCCGCCGCGGTGGTCTAGCGGTTATGGCACTCGGCTGCAGATCCAAAGGTCGCGGGATCGAATACCGGCCGCGGCGGATGCATTTCGATGGAGGCGAAATGTTGAGGCCTGTGTACTTAGAGCTAGGTGCACGTGAAAGAACCCCAGGTGGTCGAAGTTACCCAGGAGCCCTCCACTACGGCTCCAGTCTCATAATCACAGCTGCTTTGGAACGTAAAACCCCATCAGTCAATTATTACTCGCCCCGGTAGCTTAGAAGCTAAAGTGTACTGCTAAACATACCTTGCCACAACGCTCGCATTTCGAAGGGAACGAAGCCCAAAAACACTGTGTATTTAGGTTTACGGGCGCGTTGAAGAACGACACGTGGTATTTTTTTTTTTTTTTTTTGCAAAATGTCTAAGGGCCCCCACACGTTGTAAAGTGCCAAGAGATTGTTCAAGGTATTTCACAGTCATGCTGTACAACAGCTCCTTTCACTTGGACGAATATCAAAGAAGTGTCTTGTGCGGCTGATTGATCTGCGAACCATTTAAGCGTTTTAGAACTTCAGTAAAAACCAGTAGGCTCCAAATGCTTTATATTTTCTTAAAAAACAACTCGTTGTAGGCTCTAAGCATTTTATTTTCAAAACGGTAACTGAAGAAGGCATACATACAGGTGGAGAAATATAAACGAATATGCATGATTACATGCTCACAACACATTTTAGAAACAGGGAAGAACAATTATCGCAGTACTAAAAATAGATAAGGATATATAAATAGATGTCCTTTATAACGTGCTCGTATTTACGAATGATGTCCTCCTTATCGAAATGTTTTTCGCAGAAGTGAACGTTCGGTGAACTAAACGAGAACGCACCCGTTTCCTGACGCGGTAACGCTCATTTCCACTTCTCTCGACTTTGGGGGTGACTGGGCAACGCGAACAACGAGACTTTTTCGACCGTTCCTCTGATGCCGGAGCGTAAATTCGGCACACAGCACGTCGTCGGCATTGTTTGCCGAGCTGCCGCTAACTATTCATAATGTTCTAAAACGGTAAAGGCACAGACAGCACTGCACATTAGCGATAAAAAAAATTGGGGGAACCTTAAGCTTCGCCTTAAAGAGTTGAACACGATAGCGAAATCCGGCCCCTAGTGTGCACTTCAACCACTCAGTGCATACTTATTAATGTGTGTTGTTACACACACATACATGCACATAGACACAGACACCACGCGCACGCGCGCGACATATCTATAGTAATGGTAGAGGTTATCGATCTATTTAATAGCACTTTGATATCAACTTCATGAAAATATTGTACAGTGATGTAGTCACATGCTGCTGTATTATGAACTGCGCGTGGGCGTGACACTTTCATTCGTAAATGGTCACATTCTGTCGTCCTTCTTGCGTTATCCTTCTGGAGAATCTTTCGGCCAACCGCAACAAGCATCGCCTTGTGGTCGGTGAAATGGCAAACAGCACATTATCTAATATTTGCTGTTTGCTTGATATGATATTGTCGCGTAGTATTGTGACTAGAAGAGCCAGACGTAGAGAGCGTCTTGGGGCAGCCACTTTATTGAAGACCTTGACCTAATTCGGCGGTGGTAGCGACGACAGGCGCAGCTATCTTTCAGCGGGTCACAACAGAAAGAGCACCACGGCTCGGCGACGCACGCCGTTTTCTACCCCGCAGAGTTCAAGGTGGACGCTCCTTAAGAACGCGTCGACACTAAGGATGAAGGTCGAACGGCGCAGCATCATTGACGCGCGTTCATACCAGACGCCTATATAGTGTTACACATGCGTAGACGCAAGCCGAAGATAGAAATGCTAAGAGCGCGCGTCTGTCGCTTTGGATGAAAAGACGCCATGTGTCAATATGTTCCCTGTCGTAAACGGCGGAACCATATAGGCGATGCGCAAAGCGCCGACGACGCCATCTGCCGCCACGGCTCGGAAGCGTTGGTGGGTCCGAGCGAGCAGTGTTCCCGCGAGCGCGTACGCGTGTGCGCGGATGGATGTGTTTTCATCGTGATTTAACGACTCTGTCGGGCTTCATAGATGCCGAAAAATAACTGCTGCGTTGTGGGCTACTCAGACACACACAAGAAATCGCCACGAACGCACTTATACAGATTTCCGGTGCTATTTCATGAGCGAGAGCGACGGCGGCGGTGGATTGCGGCTGTACGACGCAGAAGGCAAGCAATCGCGCTGTTTACAGGAGTGTGAAGTCCGAGGACTTCTATGAAGAATAAACCAGGCTTCGAAGTGCGGCGGAAGACAATACGCCTGAAGAGCGCCGAGCAGCGCGACCCTACGATGCCCCCCTTTTTTTTTTCCTAAAGAGAAAAACCCAGAACATCACGCGCTCGCGATCCTACTTCGTCTTATTTCGCGCCCGCCATTTCTCTTTTCTTGTTAACAGCAGTGTTAGAACGATTACCGTGTTTTTATTTCTCCATTTATGTCGCTACGTCTTCAGCGAACGCTGCTACGTTTACACTTGGTCGCCTCGCCTGCATTGTAGACGCTACAATGCACATGAGGTTGTTATTACTGATAAGACGCGATGCCTAGGCTCTCTTGAAAAACGAATGGCGCGAAGCGCAATGTCAGAGAATGTGGGGCAGGTGACGGCTCCTTTACAAAAGCGCCGTGGAATCACACGTGTGCTGCACGAAATCGGCTGCATTCTACCTGTTGATGGCACTGGAATACGATCACCGGTGCAGAATGTTCGCTGTGCGCTCGCCTCAAGTTGCATATTGGCTGTAAAACATGGCACCTGTGCACATTTAAGACTTTGACGATCGCGTAGAATGTAACGCCATTTTGCAACACTTGGTAATAGCTTGCAAAAAACCTAGCAAATACGTAGCCAAGCTGCTACGACAAGCTAGGTGACCACCAGCTCCGCAGTGACTCAGTCTCGCGCCACTAGCGCAAGCTGCCGAGATATATATTCACAAGTTTATCGTGCTGGTTTCAGTTTTACCAACGCTGACCCTTCGCGTGTCCGCACCCGTGAAATCCATGCGCCGGTGCGACAGCGATCCCTCAAAATCTACTACATGAACACATGGCACGTAAACGAAGCTACTGTGTCGAGAAAAAAACGTTGGTTCACGCGTCAACGCATGCAGGCATTAGTGATCGGGACGTTATGAAGAAAGCGGTGCGATTAGCTCCACTCCGTAGGGAAGCGTGTTGACGCTTGTCTGTGGCAAACACTTGGCGCGTATGGTGACATTGTCGTCCCACACAGCTGTGAAATCGGACACACGTCCACTATTATAATGTGCAGCTCCTTTGCACACACTATCGCCACAAAAGTAATTATCTGGGACGCGCACAAGCGGCAAATCGCACGCGCGCACTTCCGCGATGCTTGCAGTGAAATGAGGCGTCTGCTACGCGACCCACCACCGGTTCCAACGGCCGCCGCTACGCGGCTTTCAGTGGCGCCCCTATAGGCGCTGCGCATGGCGTATAGGCTCTGCTGTAGTCGCCTGGCCTCCGAGATGGCGGGCGCGCCCGCCGTCTCGGAGGCCGTAGTAGTCGAGACATGTTTTTCACAATGTCTCACAGATGGCAGCACATTATGTAATGTTTGCTGTTTGCTTGATATGCTCAATAAAGTCTAATCCTCCTACAAATCGCCGAATCGGCTCATTTTCGTCGTAACACCTGCCGACCAAAATGCGTTCGAACACCTAGGTCTTAGACTTGCCGAAGGTCCTCCTTTTTCCCTTTGCGTCTCCTAAGTGGCACTATACTCAGGGAATACTATCTTTATTAAAGACGATCGTCTTTCTTGGGCTACCTCAAATCAAACGACTTAGTTCGTCTGTGTGGCAGTCACTCGATTCAACCGGCCGGCCAAAAACCTACCGAGCCGCTAGCACTGGTAGCACGGTGTCATACACGTCAAGATTACATGGGCAAAGGAATCTCAGGCCCATTTGAGGCAAAATGTAAGTACATAACTAAGATCCGCAGCGTTCATTCAGTTAAAAATTAATATACGTTGTACTGGTTTTCACATTAGTAATTAAAAACTCAGCGCGTTAAAGCTGGTGCCGAAGAGACGCTACGCGTTAAGCCAACAGCAATAAACGCGGGAAATTTGGATTGAATGCAGCGAGGCCTCCATTTCATCCATCATAGGAGGAGTAAGAGGGGAACCTAAACCTAAATTTAAATCTAGAGGATTTGTTCTGGGTCAACTCCATTCTTGTCCAGAAGATGCGTGATGCAGGCTTGGTACGCTAGTTCTAAACGTTGTAAATATCAGAGTATAAAAACATGATCTTCTCAATTTACTGTTCTCCACTCTATAGCCTGTCGAGAGAGCGCGAATTCGGCAATAGTGGTCAGATTCTAACATTTGTGCAACAGCAGCTTTATGTGAGCCAGTGAGTTAGTGTATAGTTTCTGAAGAAGAGAAAGGGATTTACAGAATATAGATAGCCACGATATTGTGACCGGCGAGGACATATATTTCAAAAGCAAGTGTAAAATTAATTATCGGTGCTTCCTTATGATGCGGAAATGTAAACGTTAACAAAAAGAGACGTTTGAGAAGATAAGGACTATGCAATGATGGAATGAAAAAAAAAATCCAGGCGTTACGTTCATATAGAGAGGGAGACAGCAGTGCGAATTTTTTTTTTTTTTAATTCGAAAGGCTGCCTTTTGGCATAAAATGTACAAAGTAACACGTGAGGCTCATCACACATAAACAAACAAGTTGCACTCATGCATAAAATTTAACAAGGATCGGTGGAATGGTCCATTTATCCACCCTTGTAAGTCCGGAGGGCGACCGGGACGGTGACCGGTTGCTCTCAGATGACGAAGGCGTGCTTGCTCCAGACCCGCGCACGACCAGAGCAAGTGTGTCACGTCCACTGCATTATAGGAGCGTCACAAAAGGGGCATGTGGTTCCATACGCTGCGCGGTAGTGTTGCGGCCAGTGGGCGGTCACTGCCGGCGTAAGAGCAACCCCGACTCGAAGTCTCCGAAGCGCCACCTCCTCTAAGCGAGTAAGCCCACCAGGGAGGTCAGAACCACACGGTGGTATAAGTGCTCGTGTGGTGCGTCGGAGACATTCCTTTTGGCGTAGCAGTTTTCCGCAGTTATCTTCGGGGAATTGCGGCAGCGGGTAAATTATGGCAGGCGAGCGACTGGCAGAATCCGCCTCTAGCTGACCAGACAATGCCGCTCTTGGAACCCATTCGATGCGTATCGTTGTGCCGATGTTTCTTGCCAGCTTATGGATGGCATCTGAAAACGCCGTCGATCGGGCCACACGACGGATGTCGCGAATTGCTTCCGTAGAATCGGTGCGAAGAACAAGCTTGGAGTAGCGCTCCGCTTCGACAAAACGCCTCAATGCGTTCAGGCCGTCCTGTATAGCTGCAAGTTCAGCGAGATATGCCGGTGGTTCAGGGTCAGCTGCATACGTGCATGTCTGTCCTGCTTGTGGTATTTTTGGGCACACCAGTGCGGTGTGAACCATGCCATTGGTGATGCTGGCATCGACATATCCTACAAGGATATCCGGTGTGTTGTCGGTGCGATTAAGACGGGAGACCATCGCCGTCGCCTGGCGAGGAATCGGGCGATGAAGACGGCCAAGTGGCTTGTTATCCGTGAGCTGTATGCGGTTCCACGGAGGTGTTGTGGCCGTATCGATGATAATGGGTACTGCGCATCCCATGTATCGAGCTAACGCAGCAACGGTGGGAAGTGTTGACAGTTTCAGTGCGCGTGCAGAACGTCGCTGATGTACCAATTCATCAATCGTGTTAAGTTGTGCCTCTGCCTGTAACTTCGGAATCATCGTCATGCGCGGAAGCGCAGTGATCGCACGCATGGCTTCATGATTAATACTCTCAAGACGTGCCCATTCTGCTTTTGTTAGATGGTGGAATTGGGCTTGGTACACAAGGCGTGGCTGAAGTACAGCCTTGACAAGGTGGCGTGCAATTGTGGTGCGTGCACCGCCCGATTTTTGGGCAATCCGGCGTATCAGGTGAATTGTTTCTGCCCCGCGCTGCTTTGCGATCTTGACCCATGGGGACGCAGAACCATTCTGAGCGATTTCGAGACCCAACACGCGAAGAGTTGAGACCTCCTGTACAGGTTCAAGATTAAGGAGAGGCGAATAGGTCGACTTGAGAGTGCACGGCGCCCGTACTTGTTTCCTACGGCCATGAATGCTGTTTTTTCTTTCGATAGTTCCAATCCGATATGGCCACACCAAGCACTAGTCACATCTAAGGCCGTTTGAAGTCCCAGCAGTGCGAATTAGAGAGCGCCGCTGTGGTTTGGTGTCAAGAGAAAAAAAAAAAAAACGCCAGCTTGCCAATAAATTGATTGCTCCTCGCGAATGTAAGCGGCATATGCGTCAAGTAAAAGTAGAACTCGTGCGCCTGTCGATCTAGAGCAGTGGTCAACAGCGGAAACGCGATGTTGCCCCTACCTCGCGATGGAACACGACGGGTGATCGTAGAGGGACCAAGCTAAATCACAATGCTCCTAAATGTCTCTCACTTGTATTGAGTACCACAGCAAATCATCTCGGTGTCCCCGTGCAAAGCGACGACGCAGAAAGTATCGACAGCCATAGGTTCCGAGTATAGCTCGTTTCATTCGCTGAGCACTGCACTTGCACAGTTGCTTTACAGTTGTGCGAAAACGTTATGACTGAATAAGTGTTGGACAGAGTTCGCTTCACTGGCATTTGCTTAAAGTGCACTTTAAACTCGTGAAGACATTACAAAGCGGTATTCTTCTTATGGTAACGCTTGCGTAGCACAGACATCAACACGCATGAAAAATGGGCGCACATCTGCTTGTTTCGCTGCAAACGACGTCGAAATACGGTGGTATTCTGTAGCCCCATGTACGTTACGCCCTCTCTTCCCCCCTGGTAACCCTCACGCTGTTCCCCTCTTACTCCTCATGTGATGGATGAAATGGAGGCCTTGCTGCATTCAATTCAAATTTCCCGCGTTTATTGCTGTTGGCTTAACGCGTAGCGTCTCTTCGGCGCCAGCTTTAACGCGCTGTGTTTTTATTTACGAATGTGAAAACCAGTACAACGTATATTAATTTTCAACTGAATGAAAGCTGCAGATCTTAGTTATGTACTCACATTTTCCCTCAAATGGGCCTGAGCTTCCTTTGCCCATGTAATCTTGACGTGTGTGACACCGTGCTACCAGTGCTAGTGGATCGGTAGGTTTTTGGCCGGCCGGTTGAATCGAGTGACTGCCACACAGAGGAACTATAGTCTTTTGCTTTTAAGTAGCCCAAGAAAGACGATCGTCTTTAATAAAGATAGTATTCCCTGAGTAAGTGCCACTTAAGAGACGCAAAGGGAAAAAGGAGGACCTTCGGCAAGTCTAAGACCTAGGTCTTCGAACTCGGGCCTTCCTTTTGCAGTCGAACGCTGACGTGAACATAATTTGGTACAGGCTGTAAAGTCAAGTTTCATTCATTTGGGGCTGGCACTCGCCTATACAATGCGTGTATGAGCCGCACGTGATTTTAATATTGCTATTCAGCGCGCAACAGACGAGCTTGTAATGTTATTGATGCGCTGACCTAGGAGTCACATTAGTCATGCTTCCACAACATTTAATGATAAGTTCGGTGTATACCAAGTGAACGGGAGCGAAGCTTCGGCTTTCTGTGCCACAATTTCTTGTACTGTATCTATTTTCCGCCACATTTTTTCAGTCACCCGCATACGAAACGTATAAGGCTCTTGCCTTAAAAAATAAGAAAAAGAAACGACTGGCTACGAAGCGCTAAAGGAAGAGCACAGAGAAAATAAAGCGATATACATGCACTTTACGATAATTCCAAAGAAAACGTTTCATGATTTCTTTATTACTTCATGTACTCAATGAACATCATATGACATCATGAAGGAAAATGGATTACGTGACAAACATAACGTGATCCTGAACAGCAATCAGCAACCTCGCAAAATCTGAAACGTGCAGTCATTGCTAAATGGTTTATCAAAAAAAAGGATAATATGCCGTGGGCAGTCCTGTTGAATAAAAGCCATTCTGCTCTTATGGTGTCTGTGGAACGACAAAAAAGAATTAGACATGGCTCTACTAACTCAAAGACTAGTGACGAGCGGAGCGATGTGAGCTCAAGTTTTCTTATGCAATATAAGCCAAACAAGCCATTAAAGCATCAGTTCTTACGCAAATCACGTATTTCGTGTTCGCCAAGCTAATCGTCACCTTCACAATTTCCACTGCCTTTTCTACCTCTTTCTTCCTGTTTCTTTCTATATCTCTTCCTCCTCTCCTAGATCCACCCAAACTCTCTCTTCCTTCTTTCTCTCTCTCTCTCTGTATCTCTTTCTTTCATTATCTCTCTGTTTCTCTTTCTCTTGCCAGTCGGCTACGTTAATCGGTACGACTCAATCATGTATGGTTCCCAAAAATGCATGTTGCGAAAGCGTGGTCATAGGGGCTAGTGGTTATGGTGCTAGCCCTCGGACCGTATGTACCCGGGTTCGAATCCGCCTCGCCGATAAAGTTTATTTCGTTTTATATTTCCTTACTCCTCTCGCTCTGTGTCGCTCTTTCTCTATGTGCACCTCGTCTGTTCGTTTCACGTTCTGTCAAATTTGTCGGGCGGAGTTTTCGGTTAACGCCCGCCGCGGCTGGAGCTCAAGCATTAATAGCTCCGCTGGTAACAAAAAAAAAAAAATTCGCTGATACTGCGGTAATAAGACCGCTAACAATGGCTCTGTTCTTGGTAAGTCCAACGCACAGAAAAAAGAAGTTCGAAATCTAATCGAGAAAAACATTTACTCCCTGCTGTAGAACTAGAGGAGCTTTCGAAATTAATCGATAAGCGTAGGACAGCCGACATACGAAAGCATAATAGCGGATTGAGCATGCTCTAAAGAACGGACGGAGCCCGAAAGCGGTGAAGAGACGTCAAGGCGTAGGCAGAAATCAGACGTATGCATTAGAGACAGGCAAGACAATGTGATCACGAATAGGGATGAGGTGGTTACAATAGCCGAAGAGTTTTACAGAGATCTCTACAGTAGCCGCCATAACCAGGATAATAGTGAACGGGGAAGCGGTTTAGAAGAGGCTGACATTCCATCAGTAATGAGAGAGGAAGTCATGAAAGCTTTGAAACAGATGCAAGCGGCAAAGGCACCCGGTGAGGATCAGATAACAGCAGATCTCTTAAACGATGGTGGGCAGATTATACTAGAAAAACTGGCAAGCCTGTATACGCAATGCTTAATGACTGCTAGCATACCGGCATCTTGGAAGAATACGAACATCATCCTAATCCATCTGAAAGGCGACACAAAGGACATGAAAAATTACAGGCCGATTATCTTACTGTCAGTCGTGTACAAGGTATTTACCAAGGTAACCGCTAACAGAATTTGTGCCACCTTAGATTTCAGTCGAACTAACGAACAAGCAGGGTTTCGTAAAAGCTACTCAATAGTAGACCATATTCACACTATTAATCAGGTGGTAGAGAAATGCGCGGAGTATAACCAACCCCTATGTATAGCCTTCATAGCGTTTTACTCGGTCGATACCTGAGCAGTCATGCTGAATCAGGGATTGCGGAATCAGGGCGTGGACGAGCGCTACGTGAGACTACTGGAAGACATCTACAACGGCTCCCCAGTCGCCATAGTCCTCCATAACGAGAGGAGCACAATACTTATAAGGAAGGGCGTAAGACAAGGGGACACATTCTCTCCAATGTTATTCACAGCATGTTTACAAGAAGTATTTAGAACGCTGGATTGGGAACAGGTGGGTGTAAGGGTTACTGGGGAATACCTCAGTAACCTCCGCTTTGCTGATAACATTGCCTTGCTAAGTAACTCGGGAAACGAATTACAAAGCATGATTACTGACTTCAACTGGCAAAGTAGATTGGTGGGCCTGAAAATTAATACGCAGAAAACTAAAGTAATATTCAATAGGCTTGGGCGAGCACAGTGGTTTGAGATAGGTGGCGGGACATTGGAAGTAATAAGTGAGCATATCTACTTAGGCCAGGTAGTGACCCCTGATCCGAATCATGAGGCTGAGATAATTAAGAGGATAGGAATGGGGTGGAGTGCATTCGGCAAGCATTCTCAGATAATGAATGGTAGCTTACCATTGTCTGTGAAGAGGAAAGTGTACAACAGCTGCACCTTACCGGTAGTTACCTACGGAGCAGAAACTTGGAGGCTAACTAAGAGGGTTCAGCTTAAATTGAGGACGAGGCAACGAACTATGGAGAGGAAAATGTTAGGTGTAACCTTAAGGGACAAGAAGAGAGCGGAGTGCCTTAGGGAACAGACACGCGTTAGGGACATATTAATAGAAATTAAGGAGAATAAATGGGCGTGGCCGGGCAATGTAATGCGAAGACACGACAACTGTTGGTCATCAAGTGTAACAGAGTGGATTCATAGAGAAGGCAAGCGTGGCAGGGGGCGGAAAAAAAGTTAGGTGGGCAGATGAGATGAGTAAGTTTGACGGGATAAATTAGGCCCAGTTAACACAGGAGAGCTATAATTGGAGATCTATGGGAGAGGCCTTTGCCCTGCAGTGGGCGTAGAAAGGCTGATGGTGATGATTACGTTGTTAGCAACGCAGAATGAATGCCGACTTCACCTAACTACAATCAAAATAATTATGCGTTCGAGCACTCGTTAGCCACAATTTCGCACATATGTTGACCGCGCCAACCACCATTTGATTGACGAGTCCGGCAATCAACAAAGATAATAAATAAAAATGAGGGAGCGCCAGAAGGAGTAAGAGAGAACGTAAAAGGGAAACAGACCACACATAAGGTAGCTGCTTCCGTATACTTGTGTCCCTGCCTTTACGTGCTCTTTCTTCGTCTTCTCTGTCCTGTTTAGTTGTTTTCTTTTTGTTATGATGTACAGCCTGCAGGCGTTTAGTACATTCATGTTGCGGGAGATAGATAGATAGAGAGACTTTATTCATGTCCTGAAGGAACCCGCCCTCGTTTTAAAGGGGGAGGATCGCGGGCCGCTCCCACGTAAAGACGGGGAGGAATAGCCTCACCGTTGCTTCATGGGCCGTCTGGAGGACCTTGATTTGAGGTAGTAGGACCGGACTCTTGATGAAGGAAAAAAATTCTCCTTCAGAGAAATCTTGATGTCGTGCCTGTAAAGAGGGGAACCTCCATAGCATGTGTCTAAAGTCACTGCGTTCGTTACAGTCTGGACAAAGTGCCCAAATGTCTGCGCAGTGACTGTAAGTCGAAAGGATGGGGTATGTCCCCGTCTGAAGCATGCGAAGAGAAACTGCCCGTGCTCGAGACAACTTTTCGTGTGGGAGTGGGAAGGACCCACGGCCTATTTGATAGTGTTTCTCACTTTGTTAAATGTACTCAAAATATCCCTAAAATGAAGGCTTGGGGCGGATTCCTCTGGCTAAGCCGAGCAAGTCGCAGCGCGGCAAGCGGTAGGAAAAGGTAACAAAAAGGAGGCGTAGTTTACATTTCAAAAAGAAAAAAAAAGAAAAATCGGCGCGCGCTTCTTCTCCCGGAACATACGCGAATGCACGTGAACGCCAGATTTAGCTTAAGCATTTAATTTAACTGCTTCGCGAATGCTCCGATTCACACACGTGCAGTAAGATCTCTGCAATCTTTCAGTCTTCCGTACAAAGCAGGCAAAGCCCGAAAGAGAGCCGATTTCATCAAGGCGGATGTTGAGCTTTTTGATTATTCATGATTATAGATGGCAACAGCGCGCTTTCTTCTTTGATCTCCTGTCTTTGCGATGTATCTATAATCGATGCCATAGAAGGACCACCATAGGTAGCTGCTTCGCTATACTTGTGTCCCTGCCTGTACGCGCTCTTTCTTCGTCTTCTCTGTCCTGTTTAGTTGTTTTTTAAATGCGAAGCATTTCTTAGCGAAGTTCGGCGAGTTTGAGCGTATCTATCTATCTATCTATCTATCTATCTATCTATCTATCTATCTATCTATCTATCTATCTATCTAGCCGCCTACGATTTTCTGCTCTCCTGGCCGTTTCGCTAATCGGATGTTTACGAAAATTGGTATGCCACATCATGACTACATGACGAACATAAATGACAGGTCATAACATCAAAATCATGACATGCATGTCATGAGCGACATGATTTACATGCCACGGTCTTGGTGCTCTCCTGGCCGTTTCGCTAATCGGATGTTTACGAAAACTGGTATGCCACATCATGACTACATGACGAACATAAATGACAGGTCATAACATGAAAATCATGACATGCATTTCATGAGCGGCATGATTTACATGCCACGGTCTTGGTGCTCTCCTGGCCGTTACGCTAATCGGATGTTCACGAATATTGGTATGCCACATCATGACTACATGACTAACATAAATGACAGGTCATAACATGACAATCATGACATGCATGTCATGAGCGACACGATTTACATGCCACGGTCTTAGGGCTCTCCTGGCCGTTTCGCTAATGCGATGTATGCGAAAATTGGTATGGCACAACATGACTGCCTGACGAACGTAAGTGGCAGGTCATAACATGAAAATCATGACATGCGTGTCATGAGCGGCATGATTTACATGTCACAGTCTTGGTGCTCTCCTGGTCATCTCGTTAATGGGGTGTATACAAAAATTGGTATGGCACAATATGACTGCACGGCGAACATAAATGACAGGTCATAACATGAAAATCATGACATGCATGTCATGAATGACATGGTTTACATGTCACGCGTTTCGTTAATGGGACGTATACGCAAATTGGCATGCCACAATATGACTGCATCACAAACATAAATGACAGGTCATAACAAGAAAATCATGACAGGCATGTCATGAGTGACATGATTTACATGCGACGGTCTTGGTGCTCTCCTGGACGTTTCGTTTATGGGATGTATACGGAAATTGCTGTGCCACGACATGACTGCATGGCGAACATGACTGACAGGTCACAACATGACAATCATGATATACATGTCATGGGCGACATGATTTACACGCCACGCGTTTCGTTAACGGCATGTATACGAAAATTGGCATACCACAAGATGACTGCATCATGAACGTAAACGACAGATCATAACATGAAAATCATGACATGCATGTCATGAGCGACATGATTTACAAGCCACGGTCTTTGTGCTCTCTTTGCGGTTTCGTTAGTCGGACGTGTAGGAAAATTCGTATGCAAAAATATGACTGCATGACGAACATAAATGACAGGTCATAACATGAAAAAAATAACATGCATGTCATGGGCGGCATGATTTACATGCCAGGCGTTTCGTTAATGGGATGTATAGCAAAATTGCTATGGCACAACACGACAGCATGACGAACGTAAATGACAGGTCATAACATTAGAATCATGACACGCGTGTCATGACCGGCATGATTTACATACATGCCATGGTCCTGGCGCTATACTGCCGTTTCGTTAATGGGATGGCTCCGTCTACTGACCAGAGGGCGCTACGTAGCTCTCGTCGGACGGCTCAGTCGCGCACGGTGGAAACCGAGGCGACAGCGACGCGCGCGTTTCGTCGCTGCTTTCCGGGCGTGCTGCGAACCACACGAACGCTCGCGGCGTTGCCCTTTGGAACAGTTTGTCGCAGGTTTGGAGCGCGCGTCTCAAAGAAAATAAAACGAAATAAAGTTCTTGTCATGTCATGTCAAAGAAGGTGGGACGGGTGGTCTGGAGACGCGCATCGCGTTCGCGTATTTCCCTGTCACAGTCTGCCCAATTTTGCTTCTTCTCTCCGCCAGGCAGTGCATTCTGGCGCTGATATCGCACATGGAAAACTCGACTGCACGAAGCCTATACGAAAATTGGTTTGGCACAACAGGACTGCATGACGATCATAAATGACAAGTCATAACATGAAAATCGTGACATGCATGTTATTAGCGGCATGATTTACATGCCACTCGTTTCTTTAAAGGGATGTATACCAATATTGCTATGGCACAACACCACTGCATGACGAACGTAAATGACGTCATAACGTGAGAATCATGACATACGTGTATGAGCGGCATGGTTTACATGCCACAGTCATGGTGCTCTTGCGGCTGTTTCGTTAACTTCATATGTTCTAAACTCGGTATAGCGAGACAACAACGCAAATCCATTTTACGTTCCTTATGCGTGCTTCGCATTTCCTTGATCCCCACTGCACGTGGGATCTGCCAATTTTTTTTTGTTATGATGTACAGCCTACAGGCGTTTAGTACATTCATATTGCGGGAGATAGATAGATAGATAGATAGATAGATAGATAGATAGATAGATAGATAGATAGATAGATAGATAAACTTTATTCATGTCCTGAAGGAATCCGCCTTCGTTTTAATGGGGGAGGATCGCGGGCCGCTCCCACGTAGGGACGGGGAGGAATAGCCTCACCGCCGCGTCATGGGCCATCTGGTGGGCCTTGATTTGTGGTAGTAGGACCGGACTTTTGATGAGGGAGCGAAATTCTCCTTCAGAGAAATCTTGATGTCGTTCCTGCAAATAGGGGCACCTCCATAGCATGTGTCTAAAGTCACTGCGTTCGTTACAGTCTGGACAAAGTACCCAAACGTCTGCGTAGTGACTGTAAGTGGAAAGGATAGGGTATGTCCCCTTCTGAAGCACGCGAAGAGAAACTGCCTGTGATCGAGACAACTTTTGGTGTGGGAGTGGGAAGGACCTACGGCCTATTTTGTAGTGTTTCTCACTTCGTTAAATGTACTCAAAATGTCCCTAAAATGAACGCTTGGGGCGGATTCCTCTGGCTGAGCCGCGCAAGTCCCAGCGCGGCAAGCGGCAGAAAAAAGTAAAAAAAAGGAGGCGTAGTTTACATGTCAAAAAGAAAAAAAAAAGAAAAATCGGCGCGCGCGTCTTCTCCCGGAGCACATGCGAATGCACGTGAACGCCAGATTTAGCTTAAGCATATAATTTCACTGCTTCGCGAATGCTCCGATTCACACACGTGCAGTAAGATCTCTGCAATCTTTCAGTCATTCCGTACAAAGCAGGCAAAGCCCGAAAGAGAGCCGATTTCATCAAGGCGGATGTTGAGCTTTTTGATTATTCATGATTATAGATGCACAGCGCGCTTTCTTCTTTGATCTCCTGTCTTTGCGATGTATCTATAATCGATGCCATAGACTATATGTGAGAAAGTGAATAAATTTCGTATGTGTCGCCGTCGATGGAGCTACCGCTACGAAACCCAGTCACCGACACCTGCCTCTCCTCTTCGCGCCTTAAGAGTGCATAGAACGTCCAACGGCTGACGATGAACATTAAGGCAGCGTCGTGTGAGCTTTGAACAGCGGGATCGGAAGGTCGACGCTAGTATGCCTTCCATAATGAATTACAGCGCGCTGTAAGGAAAAGTACGAAGAAGGAGACACGAACACATAGCACGTGTGTTTGTGCGCCTTCTTTGTACTTGCGCTTAGATCGCGCTCTAATTCATTACGGATTCATACCAACTAGCCCAGTCTAAAGCCTTGCTAGTATGCCTTCAGGTCGCTGGCTTCCGCAAGATGCCTGGCCGGCCGTCGAGTCAATAGTCTATCGAGTCGACTGAGCAGCCCACAACTCCTTTGAGATTTCGAAGGCCATTGAACGACGGAAGCGGAAGCAGCGCGAACTCCGAGATTTGACGCACCGGCAGCTCCCGCGCGCGTTAGTTTCTGAGGCCATGGCCCTATTTATGCCGTTGTATCAATAGTAGAAGCCCACACATGTGAAAAATACTGAAAACGTGCCGACAGGCCAACGCTCTCGCTTTATTGCATTAGTTCTAGAACGAATACGCCGTCACTGGTATAAAAAACAAACGCCATGCAGCTGGTGGGAAACACTGCGTGTTGCGCCATCTGGTGCCTATGAATCAAACTACTTTTGAGGCTCACGCTAGGGACTTAGGCTTAGCAGCGTAAAAATCGGCACGTTTTCTGAATAACGGCTGCAAAACGTCGCACATACTTTGTCCCTCTTGGTACATGGGATTCAGAGAAAGCTCAATTGAAAGTTTGTTTCTTGCCGTCGGTGTGAATAGCAAGCAACTAGTGCGATTTAGAATTGAAGCGGGTGCTTTGGTTGCCGCCATGTTGTTGTGAAATCACTCGGCGTCTCAACGGCCGTTCAAAACTGCCGTGTAGCAGCGCCAGAATGTATTTTGAGTCGACAGAGTTGTGGGCTTTTCGAAGGTCATCGACACGAAGGCCTTCCAATGTGCCCGTGTGACACAGGTACAACACTCGTTGAGCGGTGAAGGATGGGTTTGAAGATTATTTAGAGGGCCACATGGCTTGACAAAGGAAATGAACATCTGCGCTTGATAAATATGACTTCGTCTTGAATATCAGCGGAAGGGTGACACAGAAACGACTACAAAAAGGAAAATGCCTCAAAGGCGAGATTGATGTTAGCTTTGGCGTTTTTAATGCCTCTTGCGAATAGCTTTTGATGAATTTGGTTGACTGGGGTAGCGGCTAAAGCGGGTGTAAGTCGCACGGGTTCCTTTTCTTTCTTTCTTTCTTTCTTTCTTTCTTTCTTTCTTTCTTTCTTTCTTTCTTTCTTTCTTTCTTTCTTTCTTTCTTTCTTTCTTTCTTTCTTTCTTTCTTTCACGTTATTGAATGGGTAAACACACATTAGCAATGTAACTAATCACTGGCGAGTAAGAATGGTGTTTAATACAATGTAATCACTGGTGTGTTTTACATGTTTGTGTATGTTGTCCCGTGTCTCCGCAGTCGCCTCATATTTTATGCCGTAGCGCACTATGATATCACGTTTCTTGCTCAGCACTTCTGATTTACTTCCAGAACAAGGCGCCTGCGGTAATAGCAACAACGAAACGCTGGAAAAATAGAATCTTATAAAAAGCGCGAAGTTCAAGTGTTGATGTAGACGTGATACACAGCATAGGTTTAATATAAGAAAGTCAGGTAAACAGCAGGATAATTAACTGGGAAATTACTCAATGAAGATTGGTGCGCACCGCACTGGATACGCGGGTATAAATTGGATACAGCATTGGATATGAAGGCAAGAGCTAGTCTAGCTAAAGCTAAGCCAAGGACAACCTCAGTCAACAGCTCATATCAGTCAACGAAACGTGCACAAAATCTTCTAGGGGCCAGCATCATTCAATGCGCTTAAGTGAGTATGAAGGTCGCCTTCCGAGTTTTCGCTTTAAGTTTGTAGCACTTCAGCGTCCCGCCTTGTCGACGACCGTCTCTTCGTGTCGCGTGCTCCTGCTTCCGGCCGATACGCGGGACGTGCTGAGGAGGGCGCCACCACGTCGCCGAGCGATGGAGGAGGAAAATGCCAGAGGCCTGTGTACTATGCCTTGTCAGTACACGTTAAAGAACGTCAGGTTGTTAAAATTTCTGGAGCCCTCCACTACAGCCTTTCACTCCCTTTCTCTCACCCCCACGGACTCTTAGCCGTGCTGCCGACATGGGTCGCAGAAATTAGCGTCCTTTCTTCACCAATCGCCAATCTCTTACACACCTAGAATGATGTCTAGAATATACTGCGCTGCGGTGCGCTGCCGTAACGCCGACGAAGAGGAAGCGACGGGACAATCCTTTGGCTTGATAGTATGCCTAAAAACGCAAACCGATCCGGAATGCCAACGCCGCCATTCGCATAAAAAAGGTCTAGTCGTTTTGACGTGGGGTTTCCCGATGTTTAGAGGAGTGCTGTTGAAGCGCTGAATCATACCTGCTGTGTCAATTATCAATTCACAATAGTGATAGACGCGGTGCTTCATTATTCTTAGTTTGCTTAGGTTCATTACTCGTAACTTTCTATATTTTTATATTTTGTGACGTATTAGTGCCTATGCGTTCTTACCAAATGCAATAGCTTGCATTTGATTTCTTCTGGAAACGGTTGCTATGTTATGAAATCTTCAGACGTTAAGTGACATTTGAATGAACCGTTCGTAGTTGGCGCTTCTATGTCTACTTTATTTTGTGTTTGTACTTGCCTTCTATTTCCACTATCCTTTCAGAGTGGATGGCCAAATGCTTAACAGGCCGCCTTGCTTATGTGGCGCTGTAGGTGCACTTGTGACATGTAGCACAGAGAGATACAGCACTTGTGGTTGCAGCTATGTAATGCTGTAGCCAGTAGTGACACGCGCACTTGTTCACGGGGAGCGCCTTTATGGCTTCCTTCAGGCTGCGCTTATCTTGCAAGCTGCTTCGGAAATGGTGTAGACTGTTCTACGTTCTACAAAGTTTGCACGCCCGACATGCACATTTGAGTGCCTTATAGAGCATCAGCGATAATAGCAGAACACGCTGTAACAAATGTATAAAACCCGAAGCACTTCACCCCTGATCATTTTTTACCGTCGACCGACGACTGTTCACGCCGCTATTGCATCGCTAGGCAATTTGCCTTTCCTTGCTGAGCATAGCTTCCCCAATAAGCACTTCGACTGTCAGCGCTTTGAAGTATGCTGCGTCTTTAATCGTCACTGCGGCGTCACAATATACAGTATGTAGTACAAGTGCAAAGTGCTGGCACCACATCCGAAGACAGTTTTTTTATTGTACGTACACTTGGCTTTTGAAATGCGTGCAAGCATAAACGATCGGTTCATGTAAACCAAATGAAGTACCGCTAAAGGCCATGGCGCAACACCAACGTCCCATTAAGGCGTCTCTACACAATGCTGGTGTCGTCTTGGGGCCCTAGTCTGGGGTATTCATTACATTACTGTAAGGAGTGACACAAAAAACTGGATTGAAGCGAATAACCCCCTACAACAACAACAACAACAACAACAACAACAACAACAACAACAACAACAACAACAACAACAACAACAACAACAACAACAACAACAACAACAACAACAACAACAATAATAATAATAATAATAATAATAATAATAATAATAATAATAATAATAATAATCTGCATCTCCCAGCGATTTCGTGCTTGTCCTGTCCTTGATTTTAATTCATGCCTGCGAATTTCTTAATTATATTGCTCTAGGTACCTTCTTTTTGTGTTCTCTTGCTGCATCTTCACTCTTTTGGAATCCACCTTTATTTTCTATTTAAATGTGTACACATAGGAATGTGGGCTACATGAGAGCCGGCTATCCCATCATCATAATATTGATGCTGAGAACAACAATAAAAACCGATACGAAAAAAAATCTCCGGAAAGAAAGACAAAGCATAAGAAAAGAAAAAAAATATGTACAAACTATGTACAAGCATGATGCATAGCATATAAAAGGCACCGCTAAGTTCAATGCATGCACAGTGGACACCAGTCCCCACAAACATTTCAATGCGCCGGCCTAGAAAATGTCTATGCGACACGCCAACGCACAATATGAAGAGACAACAATGTCATTCACAAACAGTTCATCACGTTTGTGTCCATTAAGAAGTCCCGAACGATGCACTCTCTCGTTCGTACTGGGAATTTGCTGTGTTCTCCACGCGACGTGTCCTGGTCAGGTCCACTTCTATGTTTTAATTGATATAAGAATATCAAGACTGCTGTTTTTTCTCTGGCCCATTCCGGTCGCTTTCTATTACCTTTACAGCCATTCTCGCTCCACTGGACGCTGTGTGTTCTTGATTTTCATCTCGAGTTTCTTCTTTATTCTCCGAACTATGACAAAAAAGTTCGACAGTCCATAAGTATATTCTTGAGATGAGAACGCGAAAGCGTTTCTTTTGGCTAGATTGTTGTTGCGGAGGGATGCTGCAAACTAGTGTTGCCGTGTTGTGTTATAAAGAATGAGGCAATGTGGGAGGCCGGATTGTGTTTAATTACATGATTTTATGCCATCAAAGTTGTGTCGACACTTGACATGTCTTCTTCTATTTCGTCATCCGGACAGTATATGCAGATATGGCCGAGGCAGGTCTAGGGCATATCGAAGTAGTACCACCTCCGCGACGTCCTGGGTGGTGTCATTAGACAGTCACCGGTGCCGTCGCCCTCTTATCGTTCCGCTGACGGCGTACTTGGGCCGGGGTACATAGAAACTATCATGACCTTGTGAACCGAGTGGTAGGTAGACACATACATCACATGTCGCGCAGTGTATGGGTCGTTGGTGAATGCGAGATCGATGCACGTATACGTCGCGATGGTCTCAGTGGGCGTCTTCAATTCGAGGTCGAAGTCGGCACGCAGGCGTTGAGGAACGGTGGGCTAGCTGGTGCACTCGCGCGCCGTGTGTTCCTACGGCGACGCCACGGTGGGTTGGCGAGGCGCACTTTCGCCAACCCAGCGAAGAAACGCGGCGACGCGGCCGTACGTCCCTGCAGGTAGCTCCAGTGGAGCGGGGCCCGCGCCGATTGCCGCTGCGGCGAGTGTTGGCGCCGGCGTGACTTCCGGTGGAAGAAGTCACGTGCTTTTCGGGCACGGCCTTTGCGGACGGAAGCTGGGCGCGTATAGCCAAGAAACTCTTTCGCGTTAAAAGTGATGTCGCACGTTACCAATGTCTCATTCCACGTAGCTTACGCAACGTAGTGGGCTAGCCGTTGGCGTTTGTGTTCCAACTGCCAGTAACGGGTGCGGCGTTTTCGCAAGTTGCTTCACAAGCTCTACCTTGTGAGCGAACCAGTACGTCACGGGGGGCAGCGCTTGCAAGACACTGGGAAGACAGAATTTGTGTCCTTATTTTGTGACTTCCCTGCATATCAAGTTCTCAGTTTGCTTATTTCCTGCACTCTTGTACAAGAGAGAACAATAGACGTATAGCTTAATAACGTTTGCTGTCGGGCTAGTTGGTGCATAGCTGAACTTGAATTGATGGCGCAAATGGTTAGACAGGTCCTGCCTAACCATTTGCGCCATCAATTCAAGTTCAGCAATAGACGATGCTATTTCGCCGCACCCTGACAGATGTCCTGCCACGTGTACAGTAGGAAAATACAAATATACTATAACGAAATGAGCATACGAACGTTATTTAACAGCGGACGTGCTTAGGGGCTAAGAAGTTTGTCATGCTCCAAGTGCAGCGTTCCCTAGCCTTCGACGCACTAACTACTGCCACGCTAGGCCTACTTTTGCCCCCGGCTCGCTGCTACATATTAGTGATCATGCGAGGGCAAAAAAAAAAGGAGGGAAGGATTAAGGATGGGAAGTCATGATTGTGCCGTGGGAGTGGAAAATCGCAAGGAAAACACGGGAGAATGACAGATCCTCTGTTTCAGCACATTTCCCACTCATTCTGATTTTAAATGCGAAACATTTCTTGTCGAACGGAAGCCACTTTGACCGCATCTATCCATCTGTCTGTCTATGTAGCCGCCAGTGTGTCGCTGCTGTCCTGGTCGCCTGGTTCACCTGTTACACCCTTGGGAAGTAGGGTATAAATGTATGACGAACATTAATGATTGATCCTTACATCGCTAACACGATGTGCTCGTCCTGTACACGAATAACGATATTGCAATCACGCGTAGGTTCCTGCACCTCACACGAAGCACTGCCACCAGGATCAGCCCACACACTGGACGGCCGGCTTAGATAGGCCCGCTCTTAAAACAAGGAAGGAACATCGTTTGCCCTGGCTTGTGATTGAAATGTAGACATAACAAGCACACAAACACACACGAAACTTACCCGGTGGTATGGCGGTAGCGAACACTGGCCTTGGAGGCTACGAGTAAGCACGCTACCACTAGGCTATGGGCTCCTACCGTACGGTTATATGCGGCAAATAAATCTATTGCACTATTGCACTAGGATTAGTAGTGATGATGCTTGTATAACATGAATTGCGCTGCTAATGTATGATAAGCACTATCATAGCAATACATATATTCTGCTACCATTCGGTATGCTTTGTGCAAGTTTGTTCGATACCATAGGAATACTTCAACGAACGATGCTTATGATAGTAGATCAATGCACCGTGTAGTTCATTTTTCTTCGAAAACACATACTTCTGTGTTTTGGACTGACGTCAGTGCCAGCATTACGTCGTACCGTGAGCTACGATTCCGTCGCCACGGTCTCGTTGACGTTCCTGCTTAGCCCATTTTTCTATTCCCCCAGTGTAGGGTAGCCAACCGGACGCCTTTCTGGTTAACCTCCTTGCCTTTCTGTTTTTCCCCTCTTCCTTCCTTCCTTCCTTCCTTCCTGGTTAGCCCACGTTTAGCATACTCATTCATGTACTCGTACTCGTCACAGTTGGATGGATGATCAACCATTTGTAACAGGCAATTTCCGCACTGTCTGCTTCACGTCACAGTGCTTCTCCCAATGCGCGGTATCTGCGGGGCTTCTCTTCCTTTTCCTGCTTCAAAGCTGGGCCCGTCGCGTCAATATATATATATATATATATATATATATATATATATATATATATATATATATATATATGAGCGAATGAAAATCGATGGATCCGGTGAAATATGTGTTTGAGGAAGAGGGTGACAAACGTTCGAAACACAAATTCTTTACTAACGTTTCGGCAGGTGGGCCTGCCTTCGTCAGAGTAGGCGTCCGGTTGGCTACCCTACACTGGGGGAATAGAAAAATGGGCTAAGCAGGAACGTCAACGAGACCGTGGCGACGGAATCGTAGCTCACGGTACGACGTAATGCTGGCACTGACATCAGTCCAAAACACAGAAGTATGTGTTTTCGAAGAAAAATGAACTACACGGTGCATTGATCTACTATCATAAGCATCGTTCGCCTGACTTCGTCAGAGTTACTCTGACGAAGGCAGGCCCACCTGCCGAAACGTTAGTAAAGAATTTGTGTTTCGAACGTTTGTCACCCTCTTCCTCAAACATATATATATATATATATATATATATATATATATATATATATATATATATATATATATATATATATATATATATATATATATATATATATATATATAATATTGACGCGACGGGATGTGCCCACTGCGATTACTTCTTGCCGGAAGCGAGCTACGCACGGGCACCCCTTCTACAGTCCGAAGACGAAGAAGAGCGCAGTTGTGCGAGCGTTGTGTTGGAGGTGCACGCCATCATTAAGGAAGTAAGTGCTACTTTGCTGAGCCGTGTTGATCACCTTCGTGACATTTTACTTGGTGGAGGTGCGGAGTATATGCAACCATTGCCGGAGATGCCGCGCACCCCTGAGTCGACTCCGGTGAGTAGCCCGGGAGACATTACCCCTGTACACGTACGCACCAGCCGTCGTCTTCAAGGGCTGGAGCCGGAACACGGTCTGTTGCCTACTCATAGCCACACTATGAACGTGGACCCGCAGTCATCTGCCGCGGCTGTTGCAGGAGCGCACCAGGTCATTGTCAACCAGCCACAGACACCAATTGTGTTCCACGGAGACGCTTCCGAAGATGTGGAACACTGGCTTGGCCATTTTGACCGGGTCGCCGAATGCAACGGCTGGAATGCAGAGCGTAAGCTGCGGTACGTGTACTTCGCGCTCCAAGACTCCGCGAAGACGTGGTTCCATAATCACGAAGCGGCGCTGACCTCGTGGGACGAATTTCGTCGGCAGCTCATCGCCGCATATTCGAGCGCGGACAGGAAGGGGAGAGCAGAACTGGCTATGCAGTCAAGCTTTCAAGCCCCGAATCAGTGTCACCACGTATACCGAAGACATGGCTCGACTATTCAGACATGCTGATGCCTCAATGGCCGAAGACCAGAAGGTCAGACATCTGATGCGGGGGTGAAGCAAGAAATGTTTGTTGGCCTTATTGGAAATGCACCCGCAACTGTTACGGACTTCCTCGCCGAAGCAAGAAAGATGGAAAGGGCTCTTCGACGGCGTGCCCGACAGTACAACCGCAACTTCATGGAATTTTCGAGCGGCCCATCTCACATGACTATGGGAAACAACGCCGACGACTTGCGCGAATTCATCAGGGCTGTCATACGTGCGGAGCTCCAGAATATTCAGGGCACCGACACGGCGACAACGCGAATTTCTCTAGCGGAGATGGTGATCGACGAGGTCCGTCAAGCGATTCAACCTCCGTGCTACGATGTACCCCAGCACTACGAGGTACCACAGCATTACGACGCACCACACTGCTACGAGGTACCGCAGCAGCAGGAGCCGATTCGAGTGACTTATGCGGAACCCGCGCGAAGACCAGCACTGTACGCCGCCTCGAACGTCGTGCGTCCATTCGTCCGAACAGAACCACCGTTCAGGCGTCGCAGTCCCCCCTACGTCGAGGCGTAGAGGCCCAGGAAATCCGACATTTCGCGGACTCCAGACTTCAGGCCCCTCTGCTACCATTGTGGGGTAGCTGGACACATCTACAGAATGTGCCCGTACCGACGCGTGGGTCTTCGGGGATTCGCCCCAAACGCACCTCACCCACGACCTGGTGAGCGACCTTTGGAGATAGAGAACTTCATCGCGAGTCGTTACAATTCGTTCAATCAGCGCAAGCATGATCCCCGTTCCTAGTCACCCGCTCGATACCGATCACCAAGTCTCGTGTTTCTTCGAGACACCCGTAGACATCGTTCGCCAGCCCTGCAAACCCGGAAAACTAACTTCAGCGTCCTCCGGAGGTGGGGCCCCTGACATTCACGCCATCCAATATCCTCCATTACGACGACAGCGACGAGAACACGCCTACGTCCATACACACGCGGGTGATGAAAGGCGAGTGGTAACGTCGGACATACTGGTTTCCGTGAAGTCGATGGTTTGACGAAGCATCGAAAGAAACATAAACAAACGAAAAGAATGAGCGCCGACCAAAATGAAAAGGTTTAAAATGTTACGTTTCGGCTACCGTACGGTAGCCTTGTTCGCAATAAAATGGCCCAGCGAAGCGGGCTTATGTCAGTTTTAGAACGCTGCTGAGACACCTGGCGTACGCTGGTGGCAGATTGCCATCATTTCTATTATATGATCGCCATCATATGATATGATTGCCATCATATCTGCCACCAGCGTACGCCAGGTGGCTCGGCAGCGTTCTAAAGCGGACATAGGCCCGCTTCGCTGGGCCATTTCACCGTGAACAAGGCTACCGTACGGTAGCCGAAACGTCCTATTTTAAACCTTTTCATTTTGGTCGGCGCTCGTTCTTTTCGTTTCTTCATTGGTTTCCGTGGACGACGAAGAAGTCACAGCTTTGATTGATACTTTGATGATCAGTATGAGTCAGCGTGACAATCTCCTGCAATAGGTCCTGCGATCTCCTGAAATTATTCTGCCCAGTTGTTGAAGAGACCTGACACTCGGCATGGACTTTCCGCAGGCGAATGGAGCCATAATTGACTTGGAGAATCCGAGGGTTACGTTGTCTGCTGCGAAAGCTATAGTGAGTGACTCTGGCGCCGAGGATAGCACTGAGAGTGCCTTGCGCATCGTTGCTGACAGCGTTACGATACCGCCACGAAGCAGCGTCCTGACCCTCGTAACGTACGACGCATGCGATGGTTGTGAGGGCGTCGCTGAGGCAAACATTACGTTGCTGCTTGAGCGGAACCTTTGCATCGCGCGGGGCGTCGTCGTTCAGATTCGGAACAGACGCTCATTAGTGCTGCTGACAAACTTTAGCAACGAGTATCAGCACGTACCCCAAGGCACAGCAGTCGCCTTTCTCCATGAACTTGCTGCTTTTGCTGATGTCAGCTCATTAGAAACCGCTGAACCGAATGTACTGAAAGACGTCAGCCTGACCGATCGCATACAGATAAACCCCGGTTTACTGAAACGACAGAAGCAGCAGCTCCTAGACCTCATCAACGACTTTTCCGACTGCTTCTCTGCAGAGTCTAAAGTGCGACGCACCCCCGTGCGAAACATCTAATCTTTACCGAGGAAATCGTACTTCGTCATGGGGCCCCTTCCGTTTTAATAACCGATAGAGGAACGGCATTTACTGCTGACCTATTGCAGGAGATTGTCACGCTGACTCATACTGATCATCGCAAAACTACTGCCTATCACCCGCGAACGAACGGCCTAAAGAAGCGCCTCAATAAAACCATAGCCGATGTGCTCTCGATATACGTCGACGTAGTACACAAGTCGTGGGACCAGATTCTACTATTCGTCACGTTTGCATATAACACCGCTGTGCAGGAAACCACCAGAATCACGCCATTCGAACTCGTTTACGGACGCAGCGTTACGACCCCAATGGATGCCATGCTAGCGGTCGACAGTGGCACTCCAAGAAGCGACAATGCTGACGACATTGTCCAGAAAGTAAAGCTCGCCAGCTTGCTCGCACCCGAATCCGCAGCAAGCAGAGTGCCGATGCGCAGCGATACAACAGTGGCCACAGGAACATTCAGTATGAACCAGGCGCCTGCGTCTGGGTGTGGACACCAGTCCGTCATCCGGGGCTCTCGGAAAAGTTATTGCGACGGTACTTTGGTCCGTACAGGGTAACGCGACGCCTAAGCGACGTGACCTATGAGGTTGTCCCTCAGACGACGAATATCAGCTCGAGCCGACGTCGGCCGCGACCGGAGATTGTTCACGTTGTACGGATGAAGCCGTACTATGCACGTGATTAGCCGGTCCTCTACCTGCTTTCATCGCGTCCACATTTTTTGCTGCTGCCTTACGCCAGTCGGCGACCGCGATGGTCGCTTTTCAAGCGGGGAGTAATAACGCGAGGGGATGTGCCCACTATGGTTACTTCTTGCCGGAAGCGAGCTACCCACTACGGGTGCCCCTTCTACAGTCCAAAGACGAAGAAGAGCGCAGTTGTGCGAGCGTTCTGTTGGAGGTGTACGCCATCAACAAAGCAGGACGTGCTACTTAGTTGAGCCGTGTTGATCACCTTCGTGGCAATATATAGTAGTAAAGCGATTAATATGCACAACAGAAACTGCGCGACACGCATCAGTTATCGCCATAAGCGCAAATGAGAGCGGGAAGGGATAAAGGTGAGCCGGAATTGCCACTTTTGGATTGCTGAGCGCTACGCTAGATGGATAAGAATATAATTGCGTATGCAAAAACTAGATTTGTAAAGAAGAAGCAAACAAGAAACACGGGACAGTGACAATCACTAAATAGGGCTTTGCGAGCTAAAAGAAAAGGAAAAAGGTGAATAAGCCATTGAATGAATTCCCGTTCGAAGAGACTAAGATGTGAATGGATGTGAGTGCTGGTTGCGACCAATACGTCAACGGCGAAATTATCGAACATGTTCTTCGCCCCTTTGCTCACTAGATGTTGGGGCTAGCGGCAGTGTTGGCGCGCCTTGAAGGCCGGCTGCTTTCCGAACAGACAAAAACATTCAAAGAAAGGCTGCGGGATTAGGTGGATGCACTTCGCTCTTGCTACCCTGTCAGTTAAGTAAAAATAGTTTACCAGGTATGGACTGTGGGTCTCGGAAACTACACGAACGACAATATAGGGCGACGAAGGAATCGGCTTAGGAACACCTGACCGAGAAATGTTTGTTTCTACTGTAACTAGTTGTCTAACCAGTACGTCGAAGCACATTTTGTAATCCAATGTCTGCACACTTCCGACGCAAGTGGGACAAAGACTTATTATCCGCAGCCTGGTATGTTGACCAGGCGCAAAGCTTGGCCGTTCTTCGACTAATAGTATAATATAGTCACGCAGTTTTTTGTTCACCAAACGTCCAAGCTGTTCGTGCTACCGAAAACGAGTACGATCTAGAAAACAGGCTGTCAGTTGACCAGGACTTGCTCGAACGTGTTTACGAGGTGCCGTGGCGATTGAATTGCAGCAGGAGAGTTTCGTAGCAAATGCTTCCCGCCTATAACTTGGCCGCGTAGGAGCACGCATAGCTAATCGCGCCTATTCACATGCAATCATGGAACGACGAATGTAGATTGCCAGTCATTATGTTCCCCTCCGAATAAATTCGCGTGCCGTTCTAACGTGCTATGCGCGAGTGAAAGCCTTGAAAAGGAAGTTCCACGGCGGTATGGAAGAAGGTCACCGGGCACCGTGTCCCAGGCCTGTTGAACTGTGCTGACGAGTTTGGGAAGTCAAAGTACTACAGGTTCCGTCAAGAGCCGAGCACCCAATTAGCGGATCAGGGAAGCGCCGAAGTTGGGTAAGTGCAGCTTGACAAGGACGTGTTTGAAACTGCACGCCGCAGGTAAGCGTGTACAATGGACGCCGCTGACAATGGGCCGGGAAAAATTTACGTGAACCTTTGAAACCGTACGTTTACTGAACATTGTTCAACGAGTGAAGTGGTACAAGTGCGGATAAGCGTGAATAACACTGCTGCAGCACCCTTGCCACGGTTGACGCGAAGTGTTTCAAGCCTACGCTGTTATAGCAGAGGAATGTTAATGCGCTAGCTGCAACGCATTACCGATCCTTCTGGCTGAACTCCTTGAAAAATCATCAATCATAACGTGTTAGCATGAATGAAGTCGGAACGCGCTCAATAATATTTCACATGAGAGAGAGAGAGAGGATACTGAATTGGAAATAAGAGAAAAAGCGAAGGATAGTAACTGTCTCTCGTCGACGTGGACACGTTGACCGTCCTGTGAAGGGGATGGGGAAGGGATGCTAAAGCAGCGAAGAAAGATTAAGCACAAGTGAAAGCAGGGGGCATGAGCACAGGAACCATACTATACAGGGGACGGGACACACACACACGAAAACACAGAAAAAGAAATGAGACACGTGGGAACGCGCAGGCTACTTCGTTATAACCGCCCGGCCAAGACCGTGTCCTCGATGTAGGTGAGCAAGAAAACGTGCTTTAACACATCCTATAGGGCGAAGGAAAGCCTATAAGAAGTCATTCAACCAATGTAAGTGTACTTAAAGGGACTGTCTACCGCTCGGAAAACTTTTTAAGATTGTGGTAAAATTGGCCAGATCGTGCGTCACATTTACGGGAACGAGCACGCCTTCACCCCACAAAAAGGAATTAGGTTTTTAAATTTGCTCTGAAAGTGATGCAAAAAACGCCGCTAGCGACACCCAACACCGTGTTCGTCATTTTCCAAGTGTACGAGAACCAGCCCACGCAGGCATACATATTCTGCTGAAAAACTATTATGTATGTCTTACAAGCGTACTTCACCCTATGGGACACCTTGTTATGGCATTGATGAACAAATCGCAAAATACGATTTAGAACAGGGAATGCCGCAGGAGCCAACGTTTCGACAAGCGGACTTGTCTTCGTCAGGGCCCTGACGAAGACAAGTCCGCTTGTCGAAACGTTGGCTCCTGCGACATTCCCTGTTCTAAATCGTATTTTGCGATTTGTTCATCAATTCAAGCATCCATCTTCCCCTGAGCTTCTCTTCTAGTTATGGCATGCAAGAGCAATTTGTTTTTTTCCCTACTTTCGGGGTGGCGCAGGTGGCGCTGCCTTCGAATTCGTCTGCCTTCACAGGCGCGTAGTACTGCGCTTGTCATGCATGCGGCGCTGCATGTCCGAGGCGCAACCCATCGCACCGACTTTCCCTCACCTCTCCTCCTCGACCTTGAAACCGGTTCTTCTTGAGAAGCCATCCGCGCCCGAAAGGGTTCCAGGGAGACGACGACGCATCATGCGCGGTAACCATTGTTGCTGGCATGCCTACACTAGGAAAGGAGCGACTTCGCGGGTAAAAAAATTGTGTTTTAATAATTTCTGTTTAGTTTCTGGAGAAACCACTGCACGCTGGGACACTCCGAAAGGTGCGCTTTCTATTGAGCAAAAAAAAAAAAAAACGGGAGAGCGATGAAGGACGGTAGACGGTCCCTTTAATGAAGCGAAGTACAGGTTTTCTTGAACACGTCTCCACCAGGGGGCTCGAGGCGACAAGACGCACCTCGCTACGGCTCCGCGATTTTCGTCGGAAATACTGCATTCACTGGATTTACGACGCTCTACCTTTCTCAAGGATAAGACCAGTGTTCCGGCACCACATGGACATCATGCAGGGTACGTCGGAGCAGTGTACTCATGTTTTGGATGCTGATTCCCGCACCCGCGACACGGCAGCCTCACTAACCCTTACCGCCGGAGCCTCACCGGCGGCAGGGGGAAACGCGACCTTGCGTTCCGGCGTGATGGACGACGAAACAACCATGGATCATCAAACCACTCCGGTGCATGTTGTGAGATGCCACGTTAGTCCACAGACCGTCATCTTGAGACTGGGCGCAAAACTCAACCTTGCAAAGTATCCGGCCTACCAGGTCACCAACACCATCAGCGTCGCTGCTGAACTCACGGCGTCTGAGGTGCGCGACGTGAAAATACAAGAACGCTACAGAACCTTGTCGCGGCGACAAGCGGCCGAGAATCGGCGACGCAGAAACTCGCTGGCTTGCGCTCACTGACACTTAACGGAGAACGCCACGATGTGACTGCCTATGTGGCAGCCGAAGCACACCACGCACGCTGCGTTGTTCATGGCCTTCCCAAGGATGTCCCTGACGACCAGCTTCTAAGCATCATTAGCATCGAAGACCGGCAGATTCTGGCAGCACGTCGAATAGGCCAGTCAGAGGCTATACTCCTCACAGTGAAGGGTGCCACGATCCCCAAGGAAGTCAAGGTGGGCCTGTGGCTCACAAAAACGCAACCTTTTCGCCCTCGCGCGGTACAGTGCACCATTTGTTTAACCATAGGCCACCGCGCCGATGTATGCCCCACGGCGCATGAATTTACATGTTGCGAGAAATGTGGTCAACAGTTCCCTGCCGGCCAACAACCCGAACGTACGGCTCACGAATGTGAACTTAAGTGCTTCAACTGCGAGGGACCACACGCGGCTCGCGACCCACGGTGTCCGAAGAAACAGCAGGCCGACAAGCTCGCCCGCATCGCCGCCGAAAAAAGACGACTAAGGAGCACACCAGAAGACTCTGCTGTGCCTCAGAAGAGCCAAACAAGTCAGAGTCGAACAACCACACCAACCAAGAAGAGCGACGAAAACTTTCCTTCACTGCCACTTCAGAACCGGTTTTCAGCTTTACAAGATACCACACCGGACCCACAACCAGAACCCCGGCCCAGGTCTGGCAGTCTGCCAGGTTACACAACAAAACGACCAGCGCCACCGCCACCGCCACCCAAGCCGAAAACTCCAAGTTATATTCGGGCCCTTCTCTTCCAGAAGTCGCCTGTGGCTTCCGAAGAACCCCCGCACAAGCAACCGAGACAGGGTCCACCAGACAAGGTGAGTCCGTCCTTCACTCCACTGGGTCGCAGTGCCAACAAACAACATAACACCCCTACACATGCATCTACCTCGACTGCATCTTACGCTGGTCCACAAGTATCAGCACCACTGCATTATTTTCTCGCATATAAGGCCGAGACAGATACGCGGTTAGAAACAATAGAAAAACAACTTAACCTTCTGCAGAAGCAGCAAGACGAGATACAGGCACAACAAGTAGAGATCCTCAAGCAACTAGCAGCACTCGCGCAATCGCTTGAGCTCCTGAGAAACGCAGCAACTACGAGCAGAGCGTGGTCTCTTTTTCGTACCTTGCTTGGACAACCCAAACGAAAGAACCACCTAGAAGTTATACAACTCAAGAAAGGCACTGACTCGCAAACATTGGCTGAACAAATCGCTGACCACTTCTTTCCAACAGCTACGCCTGTCCGTTGCACTCATCCTCTGCCGGTATTGGACGACCACACTCCTTCCGATCTCGACCGCCCCTTCTCAATGGGGGAGCTGCGAATGGCTATCGACGCCTGTAAACGGCAGACAGCGCCAGGCCCGGACGGGATAAGCAATAAGATGTTGAGAAATGTGCCCCAAACCCAACTGCAGTTTCTCCTCGACACCATCAACAAAATTTGGGAAACAGGCAATATACCTGCAGAGTGGAAAATGGCCACGGTCATTCCCATTCCGAAGCTCAGTAAGGCACCAACCGAAATTGCGAATCTTCGCCCGATTTCGCTGACGTCGTGTCCAGGTAAACTTATGGAGCGCATGGCGCTCACGCGACTACTCTGGCAGCAGGACAGAACCTGTCCGGTTGACCCACGCGTCATCGGTTTCCGAAAACACATGTCTACGCAAGATGCGATGCTTGCTTTGCAGGACGTGTACACTGACTACAGCACCTCTCAACTGCGCACCATAGTTGGCCTTGATATCAAGGGTGCCTTTGACCACGTAACCCACGCGGTGGTTCTTGAGGGCCTCAGGGCAATCCGCCCGGGGCAGAAGCTATACAACTACGTCAAGAATTTTCTTACTGACCGCACGGTTGCCGTACAGGTAAATGAAGTACAAGCACGCACGCGGTACCTCCAACGAGGCGTGCCGCAAGGGTCAATTCTGTCACCGACACTCTTTTCCCTCGCTCTCAACGGTCTGACGCGCAATCTGAGATCTGTGCCAGGCCTTCATTTTACCATATATGCGGATGACATCACCCTCTGGGCCAAAAATGGTTCCCCATCAGATATACAATACACGCTACAGTCTGCCATTGACAATACTGCTCGATACCTTGAAGACAGAGGGCTCACTCTATCCAGTGCCAAATTCGAGTTTATCGTCGTCACTAACAGGAACCTTCCAAACGCTCAGGAAGACAGGCAACTCGTTACACTCTCCATAAAGAATGAACCCATTCCGAGGAAGCCCTGCATAAAGGTTTTAGGATTCTGGTTGCAAGACGACGGCAAGTCAAACGAGTGGCTTCCACATACAACCCAAGAGTTACAGCAAGTCCACCGTCTCTTAAAGCGCAGAACGCACAAGCTGAGAGGCATCAAAGAACACCAACTCAGGCGCATGACCCTTGCCCTAGCCATTCCCCGCATCATGTATCAATGTCCATATATTGAAATTACGAAAACCCAGAAACCTAAGCTCGAGACCCTACTTCGTCAGATTTCTCGCACTATATTGGGTACCCCTCAATACGCCAAGTCTGATAGGGTTCAAGGAACGGCTATCCTTCCAAACCTCGACGAGTTGGCTCAAATTCACCGGGAAGCACAATTCACGCGTCTCAAGCTATCCGCACAAGGATATGCTCTGCTTCGTGAATTGGGCTATGATATACCTCCACCTGTCGCACTTGAACCATCCCGGCCCCCATGGGCGACGCTCGACCAGATCAACGTCGAACCTGTGCCGCGGAACATGGACCGAGATACCCAAACAGGACGACGCGAAGCACGAGCCCAACATCTCCAAGAAACCACAGGAGAGTGGATCCTGTACACGGACGCATCTCTGTCTCAGACCGGCGAGGGCTTTCGAACGGGAATAGCTTCCGATGGACTATCACTTTCATGGGGCTTCCATTATAACATCGGTACACAATGCATGGCCGAAATCACAGCCATAGCAGAGGCAATTAGTATGCCCAACCCAAATGCCCGTTGTTTACTCATACGAACAGACAGCCAGGCAGCCTGTGCAGCCTTCGCGAGAGGTGACCTTCCAGACTCGCTTTACCGCGCACTAACAAAGCACTTAGACGCCCACCCGTCGCTACGTGTTCGAATACAGTGGATACCTGGTCACTCAGGGATAAGAGGGAATGAAGTGGCACACGCCATGTCCCGCGTAAGTCTCCCGGGCCCTCCCCTGTGGTGGCCGGATTCACTGAAGCGAACCGAACTACTTGCTCTGGCGCGTTTAGATAGGCGCGAACGATTAGACGAGATGCGCAACAACCGCAGGGTTTATCCTGATCCACCTCATTCCATGACGAGACGCGAGGCAGCCGTGGTGGGGCGTGCCCAAACTCACTCTTTGATGACGCCTCACATTGAGCACTACGTACAAGGCAAGGACGGGTCTCCTTCCTTCGTGGCATGCGGTGGATTCCCCGATAACGCCCACGTTCTGTGGAATTGTTCGGGTGGTCGTGCAGCTATGGGCGAGAGCCTCAAACACATACCAACCAAACTAAGACCTGCGACCCTGGAGGAGTGGCTGGCGGACTCCTCCCCAGACCTCATGAAGGCACTCCTCGGACATTTGACACTTCTAGGCCTGTCTGAGGGCTAGGCCTTTTTTTTCTATTAGTGGACCTGGACGGGGGTCTGCTTTTTTTTAAAATAAAGTTGTTCTCTCTCTCTCTCTTGAAAACTGTGAGGAATTGCGACGTGCTCGGGTTTACTTTAATGTTTCTACGGATTCGAATCCATGTATAGGCGTAAAAGGTTTTGTGATGGGGCACCTCATGGATCGACGCAGTAGGAAATTAGAGCTGAGGTCCACAAGTAAGTCCTCTGGTGACGCTCACCATATATTGAAGCAAGCAGTGGCCAGCCAATTTCATTCTATATTGCTGCTATCTCGTCATGCCTGTGTGACTAATTCGCCGAGGAGTCCACAGGCTTCGAAGCTGCATTGGCACCCGCGTGGACTCAGTACACTAGCATGGCTATTCGAGATGTGACTCGCCCGTCATGACGTGCAGCTTTTTATACCGGCAGCCCCAACGAACAATATTTGCTGAACTCTTCTGACCTCTTTCTTCTTCGAATGCTCATTCAGGTGATATTGCTGGTGATGTTGCAGCAGGCGCTTTTAGCGTGGCATATATAACTGTCACTTGTTCTGCCTGAGCCTCCTAAGGGTTTGATCAGTGCTTTGTCAAGGGGGATAAATCGACCTAGTTCCTCGACTCAAGTCGATCAGCAGTCGTTGCACCTTTTTCCTCACTTTCACTGGCCCTCCGGGACAAAACAATGTCTTAAAATGTCCATTGCGGAAGGCCACTGTTTTGCACGTTGCGGACTCTCTGCTCTTTCGTCCTCGCACTGTGTGCGGGAATAGCCTAACGAAATGTTCAGTGTCGCCCATGTCGCCACAGAAGGCACCGAGTGGGGAAGCGCATCGTGTGGTCTTGAATAACGACGTCTAGCTGTACGCAGAGGCAGTCTTAATTCGATATAGCTATGTCGGAATGCTTGTTCGTCGCATGCGATTCACACAGGTTCTCTATACTTAACAGTGAGCCATACGCGGCGTTCTCACGGCAATATTGGACGCACAAGAGTGAGCTATTCCGACTTCCGCCTCCTGAAGTTTTTAAGTGAGGTGAACATGGAATGGGACTCGCAGTTACTCGCACTATCAGGACGTTGTGTCAAAGAAAGGGGACGCGATCCCGTAGAGTGCTCGAATTAATCTACATGCCAGAATGTCCATGAAGCCACTTAGTGGGGCCCGCTATGAAAATGAAAATGTTTTTTTTGTTGTTGTTGTTGATGCACGTTCATCAAGTTGGCTGCGGGGCATATCATTACTGTGCGGCGGGAGAAAACAATTTGCAGCTGTACAACATCGCCGCATGACATTATTATACCGCTGCGAAGCCAGCTTTAGCGCAGTAGAATAGTACATTACGTTATGCGGGAGAGAGTACTAGGAGTGGGAAGAGGTCAGACGCTGCCGCGGGCTACATACTCTGTAACTGCAGGTGTGTCACTGTCGACCACAATGTTGCATAATTTGTCGCACAATGCGTGAATTTGTTTTGCGAAAATTTGTTGTGTGACTTAGTTGTGCGCAAACCGCACTGACTTGCTTGGTGTCAGTTTCTACCTATTTCCCGCCGTATGTTGCGTTACAGCCCAAACACCATGCCCCCGCCACCCACTCCCTCCCATCTCCGTCACTTGTATAATGGCGTTTTTCACTGGCGGATCTGGAGCAGTCACCGAAATCCTGGGCTCGGATTTCACGAATCCGAACCTGCCAGCGGAGCGCGAGAATGCTCCGCGAGCGAGTATGCAGGAAGTCAATGAGCACGTCATACAAAACCCAACTTCCGCTCTGTGCGTTTCTGTGGCAACCAAAGACGCCTTCCCCGGGCACATTTTGACTGCAGCAGTTTCAGAGTTGTTTACATTCAATAAACGCATTCTGTGCTCAAGCTTTATTACTCAGAGAGGGCACTAGGCGCTAAATACACGGTACGATTCTGCATTCGGTGCCGTAAGCTCCGGCGTGAAGCGTACGATGGATGGAGAGAGGAACGATGAGCACGTATACGGACGCAGGCTCGGCCGCATTTTGCACCTTGGCATACGCGCTCGTAAGAGTTCGTGTCTTCATCAACAAGTAGAAAAGAAAGAGTTTTGCACTTCCCTGCTCTATAACACCATTGAAGAACACTCTCGATAAAGCTGTGTGTTCGCGAGCGACAAACACATCTAAACAATCCTACGTCAATGACGGCTCCGAGGGTAGGCTTAGCTAGAACGACGCCTCTGCTATTCCGTCGTCGATCGCGACGAACCACGAGCTCGCAATGAAGCGATTGCTTTTGCCAACACGATAAACGTTTGTACTCACGTGTCATGCGTCAACACATCCAATCGGCTTTCTTGAAACATCGCTGTGGAGCACAACGATGGAAACGAAGCGAGCCGCAACCGTGATAGGGCCAGTGCCGCTGTTTACCTTTCGTACCGCGGCTTCTGATCGCTCGAGTGTTTTGAAAACAGGTGCTCCTTTCCATTTTAAACATGCTTACAGTCATTTGTAAGCTATTTCATTTCACAAGCAAATCGCTGTCAATATTGCACGCCATACCGGCAAATAGAGCCTACGCCAGACCTATTCGAGCGGCGGAGAGAAAGAAACGGTGGCCAGCCGCGCAACGTCACACTTACAGTACATTGTAATCACTGTCTTCTAAGCTGGAAGAGCTACTGCTTGTCCTGCTGTCGTCGCTAAACGCGAGCTCCACTTTCTTGTACACTCCAGCTCCACAGCCGCAGCGAACGCAGCCATTTTGACAGAGACGACGGAAGTGACGTGAGGACGCAGCCCACTTCCGCCCGAATCTGTCTGAATCCGTGCCTCGGCGCTGGAGCAAGTGAGAGTGCTCTGGCGCGGTTTGAGTTGCTCCGAATCTGCCAGTGAAACGCACCAGCCCGCTCCCTCTCGACCAGTGAAACAGGGATTCGTCATGGCGGTGCAAGAAAAACCTGCTCCGAATCTGCCAGTGAAAAACGCCATAAGGTTACCCATCACTTCCATCGGTTCGCAAAGGTTCCCTGACGCAGTAATGTCCAAGAAGTAGTGATGCACACGTTTTCTGGCTCGCACACTGCTATACTGCGCTGTGTGCGTTGTCTTAGTTACCCGTATACGCTGAGCTTTTGGAGAATGACAAAGTTCTCGAGAGTTTCCTGAAAGTGGGCGCCCGGGCAGGGCAAAAGGGGGTGTGGTGTATCACCGCTTGTTAGGTTCCCTCATGCGTGGACTCAAGTTGGACTTTAGATGGTGGTTCGCGGAAAATATGAGGGTCAGTGTTGTTTTAATAGCATTTAGAACACTTGTACTCTGTGAAGAATTAGCAGCAAAGATGTGGTGGTGTAATCGACCCACTGTGAAATTGTATGTAGAGGCGATTGGACAGAAGGGCGCACATTTAGGTATAACCAATCTATATAAACCTGATCGAATGAGATTATACAGTTGGTTCACTTGGGGCACCACGAAATCACTTTCAACATTTCGATCCCTTATTTCGGAATTTATTAACATTAGGTTGCCTTTATACCACTCAATTCTCAATTGATTCACTTCACTTCTCAATTGTTTCGCCTAGTTCACATTTTGTTTTGCCGAAGGTAAGCGTATGAATGACTGCTGCACACACTGCGCTGCTGCAGAGGTCGGCCCAAAGATCACAGATTCTCCTGCGCGTCATATCGTCGGGGGACGCTATCCGCCAGAACCTAACAATGCATGTACAGCTGCACTGTAAAAAAAAAAAAAGAAAAAGACGGCAAAGATTTTTTTTTGTTCTCAGGCATCCTTGTTTCACTGTCTTTAGGGTCTGACGTCAGCGTTGCGTTGATTTTCAGAGGCATGGCGGCGGCTCTACTCGTGCAAGGAAGCCCTGATGGTGGCAAACGTCCGATTTGCTTTCTGAACGTTGTGGAATATTGACGCTTTGCCAAAGAAAGTGGAGTGAAAGCGCTGAAGCTTGCTTTTGGGATAAAGTCAAGAATGTTTACCCTGAGTAAAATGTCGTAGGTTCCTCCGGAAGACTAATCAATGGCCGCGATAGCAACGCGTTGAATCAACTACGGAAAAGGAAGTTCGGAGTTTGCCACATCTGTATGCAAATATCCGAGCGTAATCTTCGGTGCGCCTGGAAATGTTGTCGCCTAACATATGTAATTGAAGGGGAATCAAATGCGGTATCTAATATACCAATAATCTCTGCAGAATATGATCCACAGCTATAAGCACTGTGACGGTACATTACCGAAAGGGACGTGCTAATCGCACCAACATGCTTGTCGGCGATATCGCTGTAAGGTGGAGTACGATTTTTCGAAGATGGTCTGTCTGGTGGAAAAAGACGAATGATATCGTCGGTCTTTGATGAACTAAAAAAAAAGAATTTAAACTAAAGTTGGACTATCCTTGGTTATTGTGGTGCTTTAAAAAAGCATTATCGTGTTGGAACAACTGAGGGACTCACAAGTCCTAGGAGTGTTGCTGCGGCGACTGCCTTTTCTCGTTCCCTCTTGCCCCGAACACCACACACACACAACACACACACACAACACACACACACCACACACACACACACACACGCGAAAACGCACACACATTCACCTCACCAACGGAAGCCGCTGCCTCCACGATAAAACAAGACCATTTCTTCGACTGCGCCACTTTGCAACCCGACTCGCTGTGCTGTTCACAGTGGTGTCAAGCCCGGTACTGTGAATCTCCTGATGTCGGCTATTCGAAATGCACGCACAGAGCTTTTTGCTTACTGACCGTTTGTCGGCCGTAGGGCGGGAGCTGTGGTGTCAGCGACAAAACGACATCGGGAAAACCATCCCTCAACGTTTGTTCTAGTCACTGCGCCTAACATATCATTTGACGAAGAATGGCTAAAAGGCACCCTGCGACATTGTTTGAAAGCAGAAGACTGTGCCGATGGGCCAAGTATTACTGCACTGCACGCAGCATCAAACTTGCAATTTTGCGTCATATACAACTAGAGACCCTGCTCTTCTTTCGGCAAAGGACGGCACAAGGAATAACGGCTACGTAGTCTGAGGCAAAATTAGCACAGGTGCCTGTGATAGCTGAAACGTTCTCCGTAATTGATAGCTGTGTTGTTCGTTTCGAGCGTAACAAATAAAGAAAACCTATATGCACTTTTCTTTAAGAACACTTAAAAAAGCCAAGCGAGGTGTACTTGTGCTCCTTGTGAAATTAATTATACAAAGAGGAACAGGCCTTTGCAACTTATTTGAAATCAGACTAAGGGTTCCGTTGTGCGTGCACCGCAATATAAATCCTGCAGACACCACGCATTGTGGGAATCCACTGTCACGCGTAACAATCCTTTCCTCATTTACAGCCAAGTGTTACGAGTAGGACCAACGCCCTTAGATTAATTGAGTGGTTATGTGTGCAGCGTGAGCTTGAAAGCCACGTCGACAGCGCCGTGTCTACAAGGGAGCAGCTAGTTATACGAACCTAACCTCGGCACTCACTTAGTGCGCATACGTCTGTACTGTAGAAGAAAACTCACGTTCTATACACGAAAGGCGTGGTAGGTGGCCTTCGGTCGTTACAACGCGTTCGCCTCAGTATCGCCTGTTGCGTGTGCGTTTCAATCGCAAGCGACAACAAGCTTTCCATCGTTTAACGGGCGTAAAGTTTGTTGTGATAAAATTTTCTAATTCCTACTTTGGTGTGTCCTTGGCTAACATAGCTGCAGTGTTAATCCGTCAGCTTGGCGCATTCCCGCATACTCAGAGTCGACCAATAAGGGAATGAGCCACACGTGATCGCGTGATCGTTAATCGTGACGTGCAGTGGTCAACTCTCATGTCTAGGACGACGGAACGACGTGCTCGGAACTGCACCAGCGACATCTACAGTTTGAAACGGGCCGCACAGAGCATGCGCAGCGCCACTGACGCGCTTGCCATGGGTGGTACATGGGTGGTATACCATGCTAGCGACGTCAAGAAAAAGTTTTCTGTTCGTGACACATCGCTAGCCTACCGCGCCCATTTTGGTGCATGCCGATAGAAGAAGACGATCTGGAAAGGATCGGGACGTAAGCGGCTATATAGATAGATAGATAGATAGATAGATAGATAGATAGATAGATAGATAGATAGATAGATAGATAGATAGATAGATAGATAGATAGATAGATAGGGTGAAAGATGCTCAAGTTCGCAAAAAATGCTTCGAATTTAATAATTGGTTCACGTGTTCACGGGAACGTCCACGCCTGAATGGCGCCGTGTTTAGACCACCTTCAAAATGTGTTGCAGCACACCTTTAAATGCGCATATGCACCATATTCTATAGAATAGCGACAAAGCGTCGCTCTCTCGGACCTTTTGGAAAGCGCTTAGCGCATGTCGTGTGTCTTGCACGTAGAACGTTCTTAAATGTTTTCCAGTCCGCCTCACAACACATGCACATATGGCGGCAGTAGTTGGTGTAGCACGCTTTTTTACTAGAGGCTCACAGCAAACATGCACTCGCAGCAGCATCATAGCTATGTTTTCGCCATGTATAGTATCCGCTGCGTTTCTACGACTTGCTGTGAGACAGGTAGACGAAACCTGTTGTTATATGCTCACAGTCATGTAGTAGATGTTAAGCTACGCGAAGCGCTGGTTAAGGAAATGACATAATTGACTGCCGGAGCAACCTGTTGCTTTATACGTTATTAGTGGAGGCATCCACTCATTAGCAAAGAGCACTAAAATATAAAGCGCACTGATGCAATGCAAACTGCTTCTTTTTAGGCAGTGTTTGTCGACAAGTCAAGCCGGCATGCAGGAACTGCAAGGGGCGCCTTAACGTATCGCTAATCACTCACGTCGGACAATTCGCACTCTTGAATGTAGATCCATAACTCACCAAACCAAAATGTTCGCCACTAGGGCTGCAAGGAGCATTTGTATTGGGGAGTCGCAAAGGCGGTCACGTGCTCAGAATCAGAACAAGAAACCGTATAGACACCACTGCAATTTCTTCACTGTGCTGCTTCGAATCGCTCTCTCTCTCTCTCGTTCTCCCTTCACGAAACTAACGAAGTCCCCGATCTAACGGAACCAAATCAGAAAGCATGCACTTTGCGTCTCTGCGCACAAGACGACTTCAAAGGAAGCAGCGATCTCTCGGCGCCTCGTTTAATTACCGGTGCTCTGAATAGTTAACCAGGCTAGCAAGGTCTACCACGGGCTATGTCAAAGGCCCACGCAACACAGCTGCGCCTAAGTAAAAGACCGGTTACGATACTTCTGCGAAGATTTTAAGTACGAGGACGAGACGAGACCAGGCGGCCTCTTTTGTCATTGCAGACCACGGTTAGAGAGAGCTCGGTCATTTAAAAATTAGGCGCCGTGCATTAGCGTAGCGCCCATATAGCTTTCGACCTTTCTGGTGCTGCGCATGCACGTCTGATGTTTCGTCAGCGTGCAGTTACCTTTAGTTTGAAAAGTTTAGCGGTTTCACACTAGTACAGCTTTGTTCCATTCGGGTCCACCGCGGTGGTCTAGTGCTTGTGGGGCTTGGATGCTTACCCCCAAGGAAGCCGGTTCAGTGCCGGCCGCGGCGGCTGCAGTTTCGGGGGTTGCCGAAACTGCTAGGTGTCCGTATACGCTGTGCGTTATCAGTGCACGGGAAGGAACTCTATACATGGTCAAAGTTTCTGGAGCCGTCCACTACGGCGTGCCTCATTAACTTAACGTTTCTTTTATTTTTCTATTGGGGGGGGGGGGTGGCGGGGGAATTCCAGCATTCGTAATTGTTATTGTTCCTGTCCAGTTGTGTTAACTCCCATATAGGCTCTGCTCAAATACGCGTTGTTGCCACAACTGGCCTCCCTGAGCCGGTGCAACGTGAACGTGGTCGCCTTGAAAATGTGGTACCACGAAGGACGTTTGTCCTTTACAAAAGATACAAAAGAGAGAGACAGAGAGAGAGAGGTTTAGACGTGCAGGGAATGGCACCGTAGAAGGGCCCTTAAGTAAACAAAGGGACACGGTCATTAATTTGAATGCCGGGACGCACTGATGAGAATACCTCGCATGTTCATATCAAGTTTTTTACGGCGGTATAGCCTGATACTTGTCATGAAAAGGCGACGCTGCCAGAGGAGTTGCAGCAAAATAGCGTACGCATACAGCGTACAGAGAACGGCACTCACAGAACATAGCGTAAAATAAGTATGGTAGAAGTAGAAAATGGTAGTGCGAAAAGCAACAAGAAACATACAAAAGAACACTCGCACACATGTAACGTGTTGTAACGAACCGCACTGCTTAGTCGTGTGGTAGGAGAAAGGAGTGCATGGCGCTTTTTCATTGCACTAGTTCAAAACCACGTGCCACGTGCCAGCATCGCAGTACATGCCACTGTTATAAATGTTTGCTTGTTTTCTCTCGCCTCTTCAGCTATTAAAGGGCAACTAGGGCGATTTTTCAATGTCCACGTATCTTAATGAAAATTTCAACCTACGTTCTCGTCGTCACTGTAGTAATATATGCCAAGCCAGGCAGTTGCATGTCCTTTAGTTTTCCTGACAACGAATTTTGATGTTTCTTAGCGGATTCCCATGGGGGCCTCCCCGTGTTTTTGACGTCATTGCCTCCAACAGCCCGCCTGCCTATCCGAGCAGGCGGGCTGTCGAGAATAATACATTTATTTATTTTATTTCGTTACCCTCAGGGCCCGAGGGCAATACAGAGGGGAGTGGTACATTTTACCATACATTGTGAAACGAAGCATAAAACAAAGTAAAAGAACTCAGGCGAGTGAACAAAATACAAGTAATGATTATACAACAACGATGGCAGCAAAAACTAAACACAAAAAGTAAGTCCAAAGGCCGAAAATGTGCATTTGAAACAGGAACACGAGCAATAAGAAAAATGAACACGCGCTATAACAAATGTGCAATGACTACAATCACATGATTTCTTTATGACGACATATGGTTAATCAAAGCATCTTTGAACTTGGCTTTGTCAGATATTTCGACAACGGAGCAGGGAAGGTGACTGCACTTTGTTGACGTATCGAGGATGAATGAATTAAAAAAATGGTTTGTGTGGCACGAAGGAACACCAACCTTATGACGATGATCGGTGCGGGCGGAAACGTAGCTAGGGGGGGTTATTGACACTTGAGCGCTCAAATTGTCGCTGTCGAGTTCAGAAAAGCTAGAATAACTAAATATAACATCGGATGACGTCGCCGCTTTCATTTTTCTGGCACCAGCCCCACATTTATGAAGACGGGAACACCTGTGACGTCACCGCATACACTGCAAGAACCATCTGCCTGTTTCGGTTAAGGTTTGAACATATCGTTCATTAGGTTATTTAAAATTATTGGTGAGTTTCTGAGCAATTCTATCCACCCTGACTGCCACAGGACTATCAGTGCCATTGGAAAAGAGCGATATCTGGATATGGTAAAAAAAAGCGCCGGAGTTGCCCTTTAAGCGATAGCTAAGGGCTACTGGGCAATTCTTTTATTTCTCTTTTTTGTTCACTGTATCTTGCTGCTGTGTGGCTGCATAAATGGCCCTAATAACACATACTTTATCAGGTTGCATACAGTGCACCGCGCTCAAATTAATGGGCGACTCGTCGCGCATCCGTAACAATGCATCAGGCGGCGCCTCGGATCGCGTTTCTAGAGTGTCGCATATGTGTGTATAAAGGGCAGTAATGCGCTAGTGGAAAGGGAACCGCAACAATGCGACAGGAAAGTGCAGAACATTGGAGGCTATGCCGTCCCGCGCGATGCACATAAACGCCGGTGCATGGCATCGATGAAGAGATGAAAAGTGAGACTCGTGCTGTGTGTTCTCTCTTCAATGACCGGCGAAACGAAACTTCCGCGTTGGCCGCATACTGGGATGCGCCAAATGTGAACGCTGTCGCATCAGTGCCAGCATATTGCGGCACGAAAGATGACACGCCGGTGTCGCTTTCGCGTAAACGTTAGGACGCCACAGATGGTTCGCTATAACTGTCGTATACGAGAAGCAACGTTAACTAATCTCGGTGAGGTTATTTACCAGAGGACGAGAAAAGTGTACGGAAAGTAGAGGGTCAGTTCTGAGAGAGAGAGAGAGAGCTCTTTATTGAAAGGCAGAGAATTTAGCCGGCGTTGAAATATCGCTGACATGCTAATCTGCGTGGGAAGGGAGTTTGGGGAGAGAAAAACGAGTAGAAAGAAGTACAAGATACAGTGAAAAAGAGAAGAGAAAGAAAAATCGGGCTTTGTGTTTCTGACTATGATGCCTAATTGCGTCCAAAGATATTTGATGTTTGCACCAACCCGCAGTGATGTGGTAGGATGTATTGCATGATGGGTGAGTGATGGTGACGATGGAGATAAAGTTCTGAAGACGCGCCATAGCGCGTCGTAAGTGAGACTTAGTAAAGGCGCCCTTCAAACCTCAAGTGCTGCGCTTAAGTTGAAGGTTAGCTTTTTATATGCACCAATGGTCAACGTAATGTTAAGGGCTGTTTAAGTAACAAGTATAAGGATAGAGGTTTCGTTTATGAGTGCGGCACTAATAACAATGACTTCTGAGGTTTTACGTCGCGAAGCCGCGATATAATTAGCAGATGCCGTATTGGAGGCCTTCTGAAATTTTGGGCCACCTGGGGTTAATTTAAGGTGCACTGATATTACACAGTACAAGGGCCTCAACATTTCTCCTCCACCGAAAGGCAGCAGCCGTGGCCGAAGTTCGACACCGAAACCTGATCATCAACTCAGCCTCGGTGTCATTGCCACTAGACCCTCGCCGCGGGGAGTGCGTAAATTTTGGTCACGTGGTTTTCCTTAAATGGACACTAAAGTTGTTTGCGACTTTTTCTCGAGGCGCTGGTAAAGAAAGTGCAAGTTGTGACGCCTGCTCGGACTCTCACTAATATGTCTGAGGTCATACATTTGTGAAGGCGCCTCCTAAGTCCTATACGTAACTCTTCATGGGTAAAAGAGATAAACACCGCGTTCGAACGAAGGCAGAGACTACACATGGCGTGTTTCAAACAGTTTGACTGAGCCGATATGGCGAGAAAACGCAATAAAGAAATGTGGTTCCTGACATCATTTCAGCCCCGCCACGGTGGTCTAGTGGCTATGGTACTCGGCTGCTGATCCGAGGGTCGCGGGATCGAATCCTGGCTGCAGCGGCTGCATTTCGATGGAGGCGAAATGTTGAGGCCCGTGTGCTGTGCGATGTCAGTGCACGTTAAAACCCCAGGTGGTCGAAATTTCCGGAGCCCTCCACTACGGCGTCTCTCATAATCGGAGCTGGTTTTGGGACGTTAAACCCCACATAACAACAACACCAACAGCATCATTTCATTGAAGCTATGATGCGAGATCCAAAGATGAGGCTAGGAAACACTGATGTTGATTTTCTCTTGTGGTACATAAATTGGCGAATTCGACGACAGTGGACTTCGCACGTAGTAATACATCAGTCTAAACCACTTTGCTGTTTCGTTGCCTTTTAACGTGCACTGGCATCGTACTGTGCATTGGCCTCTGGTATCTTCACCTACATCGAGAGGTGCGACCACCGAGGCCGATTTCGTACCCACGTCTTTTGGACCGCAGTCGAGTACCATAAGGACTAGACCGCTGATACACTTCGCTTCTCTGTGAGCGGAATTAGCTATAGGAAGCACTTGCCCACTGCGCATTGCATTCAGACGTAGAGCCTGAACACATGTATTAGTATGTTCCCAACTGTGGCAGCGGCGTGAGAATTAATGCAAAACGCAAATAGCGCAGTTATTGCAGCGAACACAGTACCAACGTTTGATGACATACCTTAAGGCATCCAAGTAAGTAAAATTTAATCTGGAGCTCTGCTTGTGGTACTCCCGAAACTTATATATATGTACTTATAGAGCAGCGCCTCACCATACCGTATAGCGTGCATTCGCTTGAACGTAACTGACGTCTGTGATAAAACGTGAGTGGTGTCGATGTTAGCTAACCTTGAAGTGTCGCAGCGCTGTTGACGCTTCTGGCAAGCGCGCAACTGCTCGCTTTTGATAAACCTGGAGATCCTGCTCATTGCGCTCGGCTACAAATAAACTGTGACAGAAATGGAATGCACATACAGAAAAAGAAAGGTTAGCAGTACAAATTATAAGAAAATTGTTCGAAAAAAAGGACAATAGGAACGCTCACAGATATATACATCACACTGCACAGTTATTTTGTCAACACGCAATGTAAGGTGGTATTTGAAGGAGTAGGGAATTACAATGGCTAAACCGAATATTACTAATCATCCATGGGTTTTCATGCCCTGAAAACGACGATATGATAATGAAAAACGCCGTAGTTGAGGACTCCGGGAATTTGCACCACCTGGCGTTCTTTAACGTGCACTGACGCACTGACATCACACAGTACACGTACGTCTAGGATTTCGCTTCCATAGAAATTCGACCGCCGTGGCAGGGATTCGATGCCGCCACCTTCAGTTTAGCCACGGACGCTATAGGCCATGCGGCAGCTCTGGTAAGAAGTGAAGCTCCATTCTTGTTCTTCAACGTTAACCATTTCGTCGTCGTTTCCAGATTCCTGGCCGATTACCGGGAATCAATATGTGCCAACTGTAAAAAGGCTATCCCTTGTGCTTGAATTGTTTTATTGTCTCTTGGGTTTTAGAGACCCAGGACCACAATAATGATTATGAGAGACGCCATAGTCGGGGACTCCGAAAATTTCGACCACCTGGTGAACTTTAACGTGCACTGTAATCGAGTAGTATACACGGCTATCGGCGTTTCGCCTCCACCGGAATGCATCCGCCGCGGCTGGGATGTATCTGCTGGAAGGCGAAAGCACTCGTTGGAAATGCGTGTCGTATGTGATACTCAATGTTAGCCCGCCCTACAAGCTCGGGGCTTCGTTTCCCGGCTATATGGCGGCTGTATTTTGTGAGGTAGCGAAATGCAGGGACGCCCGTGTTTCTGTGCTGTAGATTGAATCGGATTGAATTGAACTTTATTTGTTTCCTTTTCACACAAAGTTTGCAAACACTGAATGGGCCCATATTCATAGGCCAGTGTGGGTCCGAATTGATTTTATATAATTTATAGGGGCACTTCGTAGAGGCAAATATTAAACACATTTATTCATGAAATCGTTCGGGCAGGCACTGAAGTAGAAAAAGATTCCAGAAATAACGAATACAATTTCAATAAGGCGCTTGCAAGGAAATCCTCTTTGGTGAAAATAAATAATGTACACTACGGCGTTCGTCGTAATCGTAGTGCGTTGTTGGTACGGTCAGACTTGGCTGTTAAATTAATAATCTTGAAATAGAGGGCGTGTCAAACGTAGAAATCTAACTGTGGGGAGGGGTCAGTCCTTTGAGATACGCGCTTGCGATGCCCCATGTTGCTCCGGAAGAACATGGAAACAAGAAATGAATAAGGACTAAAGGTGAGGATATAAGAAAAATTAAACAAAAAAAGACGCGGTGTAATCTGAGCCTCCCAAAACACGCTCTATGGAAGGCTAGCAGAACCGCGGCTAAACACTAGACGCGTCCAATGCAAATACAGGCTTATAGGCAATGAAAACGCGACACAGTTGATATCCTACGACGGCGCTAGCACCTAATGACATCGCGTTTGCTGCTCAGCGCCTCCGATTCACGCCCGGATGAGGGTTGTTACGAAAATAATAAGGAAGAGGAACTCCGGTAGCGTAAAGCCCTATACACAAAAAACACATCAAATTTGGTGTTGCATGACGGAGATTCGATACCAGAGCGAAGGTATAGCTCAGGAAAAAAAGACATTCAGCAATCAGTGTAATTAACGAAAGTGACAAAAATTCAAGACAATGCATCGCACATCACGTTGGATGCGCAGATATGAGCCACGTGAAACACAGAAAGAAAGAATTCATGTATAGATCATACCGGGCACTGGATGTTGGGACGGAAAAAAATTTTGTGGCTGATATACCCGCGTTAGTTATGGTAGGTGTGTGGCATTTCACCTCAAGTTTTGTATGGTCTACTCTAGCCACCCAAGAGTGCATTGAACGCTATTGGGCGCGAGGGCCACCACTGGAGGGGCTGGCGCTGCGGTCGTTCTGACGTGCAAAGTTGGATCACGTGACCCCACGATCCCACCTCGCGCCGAGCCTCCTCCGAAGCGGACGGTTCACGCATTTCACGCGCGCTTCAACAGCCATTCGCCAGCGTTTTTATCTACAAACATCGTCGATTCGCGTTTATTTCACGTTCGCGGACACCTAGCGACCACAAAAGCTGAAAAGTGCGCTCGGAGTTATTGGAAACTTCGTATTTTCTAAAAAACGTCGTCTGCAAAATGAACCCAGCCAGTATCACTTCTTCCCCTTTTACACCCAGGTCATTAACCAGGCTAACATCTCCGGATTCATCAATAAAATATTCTCTCTCTCTCTCTCTCTCTCTCTCTCTCCCCTTTTACACTACAGACGACAACGTGGCCAGCTTCAAACATAGATTCTCCTTCTATCAGCAGCTGCGGGGTGTCATACGGCTTATCGATGAAGGTGTAGATGCTGGACACTGATAGTTTCACTGAATCATTCAGACCACAATAAGTTACACCTGGCAGCGTACTAGTGCAAAGGGACTCCAGAACGTTTTTCGGAGTGTGTGTGTGCGGGCGGGGGGGGGGGGGGCATTTATTGTCGTCTTTGCATGTTGTGTTGATTATTTTTGTTCTCAGTATTTGTCGATTCTAATTTATTTAAAATGCATATTATGTATTATTATTTACTATAATATTAATGAAATCAATTATTGTTTTAATTCATTTTAGCCGTTTAATATTTTACATATTTGCATCATCGCTTATTTCACATTGGTATACATTTCAAAATGTTTGGGACTTTCGGAAGTACTGAACACCTGCGGCACACCGCGCAACCCACGTGGTTGTGTGATCCAGTGTTTTGGAAAGCACTGCACCACAGAACCACCACCTTAATTGATTGACTGATTTGTGGCTTTTAACGTACGTCCCAAAACCAGCTTTGATTATGAGAGACGCCGTGTTGGAGGAATCCGGAAATTTCGACCACCTAAGGTTTTTTTAACTACCACCAGATTGAAAATTCTTGTCAAAAATTTTTATTTCCGCGGAAACGGTTGGAGAGTGGGAGGGGGGGCAGAGCCCCCTATAGAAAAATGGTAGGGGGGGGGGCGCCCCCCCCCCCCCCCCCCCCCTTCGTTCCGGAGTCTCTGCTAGTGCATTCAAATGAGTACTCTAACACGTCCGGTCTTACGCTGTATTTTCGATCGCTATTGGCCCCTTCGTGCAAAATACGGACGGGAGTAATTCGTCGAAAAATGCAGCCATGAACTGGCTCGACCGCGATCGAAAATCGCCGTGTGACGACCGTCTTGAATACGCGGGAAAAATAAGCAACAGAAAGAGAAGCAACGGACAACTGCGCTCCAGGCTAGTGTCCTTGGGGTCATACTGGCGAGAATTTAAATTGTGATCAAGCCACAGCGTCCTAAGGTGAACCCTCTGTTCAAAAATAACAAGGTTTAATGAGGCGCGCATGTGCGTATGTCGTGTGTACACCTTAAATCATGTGAGAAAGGTCGACGTCGCAATTGAATGCAGCTCTATGCCTGCTGCTTTCCGCAAAAATGAAGGAACCACTCGCATCGCGCTGCATAAGGGTATGCGTGTTCAGCATGAATACAAATTTGCTAATTCGATTTCTTCTTGTCAACGGCGGTTCCTTTGTTGATGCAAACATACAATGAATGAATTGCACGAGAAACACGTCGCACGCCTTTCTTGCGGCCAAAAGCTATGTGTATTTACCGCAACCACGCGCTAAAACCATCTGATGCTTACCTTTAATTCATTTTCATTCATCAAAATGCTATCTCACCTAAAAAAACCAGCGGACTCCGCACGCGCGGTATCCTCGCCAGTGACCATAGCAGACGACAACAGCAGTCGACGCGGTGTCTAAAGCTTTGTAATGAACCTATTCTTTTTCCGGAAGAGTTAATTACCTTGTTGAAGAGTCAATAACGTAGCCACAACAGTATTTTACAGATATCGTCTAGCTGAAATAAACGGCAACAACAATAAAAAGGCGACGCGCAAAGCAGCTCCGGGCTCAGCAAGGCAGTGCTGTCGGAGCAATCCAACTTTGCGCGTCACACCGGTTCTCCCGCGTGGCGGCGCCACGGTATGTCCTCGCTCCCAATAGGGACCAGCGTCGTTCAAGAGACCTTTGTGACCATCATGGTGGCCCTTTTTCACAGTCGCCCTCGCTCATGAACCATGGTTTAGAGACTTGCGAGGATCCGAACCAGCTTTTGCGCGGATCTCAAAGAGGAACCCGCGCTGACCTTTTTGGAGACTTTCGCTCATAAATCTTCATGAATCTGTAGACGTTCGGTGCGGCCCACAAGCGAAATGACGGTGGTGTGCGTGTGCTTTAAGAGAGACCTTGCGATTATATTCTGGCACACGCGATAGAATGAGTGACGTCATACGTAGGCAATTATCGAAGCCCGCTCGACGTGATGCCCATACTGCGGCTCGCACACGTGCACTCGTGTCGCCCCTTTAATTGCCTTGTTCCCAGGCTCAACGGGAGGCGTTCCTAATTAGCTACGGCACGGCCCTTGTTCCCGCTTTGCAAATGACGGAGCCATACGGTGCTGCACAGAGATAAGTAAAACGACACTCGAGAGTAGAGAGGCGCTGTCGTACATGCAGATTTGTAGGCCGATTAATGTTCAGCCTCACTATTCATCAGAGAGTGCCGGTGAATTCTCCGGCCGCTAATGGACGTCGCATAAAGGAGCACATGAGCGTAGGTTCTACGCGTGTCTTCGTCGCGGTTGTGAAGGTCGGCGAACTGCTAGGAATAACGAGAACAAACTCGCATACCCACAGAAGCGCGAATTACTCGTGCATGATTGACAACGTTAACAGAGACGGCTCGGCTAACACGTAAAAGCGATATTACGAATGAATTTGCTCTCCGCAGCAGCAAATCATTGCTGATTCTGGACACTATGTTCCAGTTGCCCGAGCTAGGGAATTCTATGTTTTTCTTTTTTCAATTTCTTACCCTTCTTCAGATACGTCGGTGAAACTGTTATACGAATAACGCATCAAATCGCCGTATTTATTTCCTATTATATATTTTCTTGTTTTACAGATGTCGATTACGAAACACGGAGGCGTCCCTTCGATGTGATGTATTCTCACATATATGCGCACATGCACGCGCACGCGCGCGCATGCAGTTTTCCCCTCGCTCATCCACTCTTCTGATGTCTTCGACTAACACGTATCTAAAAAACAGCCGAGGATGACCAGGCGCTCTCAAAGACCCTCATTGGAAACGTCGTCCAACCTGAACAAGGCAATATTTTGTGTCCTACATTTGAATAACCACAGCCCCCCCCCCTCCCCCCCTGTCTGTCTGTCTGTCGCTCGCTCTGCAGGGTTGCGAAACTAGTAGCGCAGCCAACTCAGGCTACGCACCAGCACCGTTCCATTATCCATGCTTCATCGTAAGTTCAAAGGCAATCGACGGTGACCTCATTGATTTTAAAAGTGCCCTTACACGGGTGTTACTCAAGTATGCTCCGGTGGGTACACCATACTTGAAACTCGCCTTTCACGCTAGGACATCATGCGGATGGCGGAATCACTGGAGACCCATTGCGCACCGACACGAAAGTTACATCGATGAACCGGCGAAAATAATCAGCGACGATGCGTGAAACAGCAAAACTCAGTCGCAGCGATGCGCTGCGACTGAGTTTTGGCATTGGCGGTAGTGATGATGATAACTGCAGGGTCAGCCTGGCAGAGATGGCCGACATTATGTCTGTTTGGGCATCATTTCGCGCTTCGGATATTTTATTACGAAAAACCTAATTTAGAGTATAGGTGGTATGAGGCAACACCATTGAATGACCTACAGAATGACGGCCTTTGATGGGCCGGGGTAGACTGACGGCGGATTAACGCGCGGGGCATGGAGAGCCTGTCTCTCGGTAGCTTCCCAAACTTGCTGGACTACCCGTGGTTGTTCCTGGAGATGAGAGCTGCTCATTGTTGCTACCCCTTCCGGTGACCTTGACTTTAATTGGGCAAGGGGACTGCAATCCCCTTCTGAACTATTTTGCAATGCCAGAGTATATGATATAGGGCGGTTACTTCCATAAAAACATAATTTACATTCGGCCTAATAACTTACACTGGCCGAGGAAACTATCCCCAAGCCTCTTTTTTTAGAGATGCGCTTTCGAACTGTGTTTTGTCATTTATTTTCTTTTTATGCCACGTTAAGATTTCGAGCCTCGCGTAAGTGATATATTTCATGGTGGTACTTGCGCGATTTGTTCACTATAATCAATATCCCTGCTGCTCTAGCGTTTTCGGTACCGTTATAAATATAATCAATGTCACTGAAAAGGAGCGTGACGACCCAAAGTTCGTATTTATTTCCCTATCAACGAATAATTTGGTTCGTTAGTGTTCGTTATGATAAGGTTCAAAGAGACACCTAAACTAGAGCACATTATTTACTCTATGCGCGCGACGGGCACGCGAGTAAACCAGAGCTCGATGCCGAATAGCGGCCTCGCGTGCTGACAACACTGGTACCGTAGGGAACTGACGCAATAGCGTCTCTCTTAAGCCGAATCACTCGGTAAGCCATCCACAAAAATTTACAGCAGGGCTTATGGTGGTGGGCTGTTTGTTGTTTTTGGGCCGCCCACCAGGCCAAAGCGCGCGGCGGCTCCGAATATACAGTGCAACACGTGGTCGACTCGACGCTGTGCGTGCACTCCTCCAATGTATGTGTGCACAACCTACAGCCGCCTGTAGGTTTCACGGGACAACGGCGGGTTGCTTTGCAGTACATTACGCAATGCCATGCAGTGTGTGATGTTTATCCTTGAATGCCATTCAGGGCGTGCCATTCAAAGGCAAGGAGCAGGGTTGTGAGGCTATGTAAAGACCTCAAGTAGGACAATTTGGCAAAACATATTGGGGAAAATGAGAGCGACTGCTCAAAGCGTATTTTTCAGTGCCAAGACGCACAAAGTCGATGTGCCGTTTAGAAGTATTTTGAGTGAACGGGACACATGGCAACTTTTGCTTAGCAAGCATATGCACAAGATGTTAAAGTGCAATTCGAAGGACATAGAGCAGTTTCTTACAGATAATGAGCACTCGCTCAGTAATGGCCTTTCCGTAGATGTGGAAGACCTTTTTTATTCGATTTGACACGATGAACTTCTTGTGGCGGTGAAATTATGCATAGAAGAAAGCTGCAACATAACATTTGAAAATGCCGCTGGTGTTACATTAGACAACTTTTTAACTTTACTAGTAGCCTATCTGCGTAGTACTTTTATGTTTTGACGAACAGCTCTTTTTTGCAGAAGCGGGGCATCTGCATTGGGTCGTGTATTGCGCCGCTGCTGTGCAACATATTTTTATACAGTGTTGATTGCTCACGCGATGAAGCTTTTAGACTGGACGACACTTTAAACATTGTGAAGACTTTAAGATACGTGGACGATTTTTTTATTCTTTTTAACGGACAAGGCTCCATGCATCGCTAGGATGATACTTTAACGATTTTTAAGATTCACGGCAAAGGGCTGACGTTTACACAAGAATTCCCTCAGGGTTTGGATTTAAGCCTACACTTTTTAGATTTAAGAATATCATTTCATGACGGGCGAAAGTGTTGGCAATACTTTCTTCGTTCCAAGAAAGGGGTAATGTTCCTGCCACTCTAAAACTGTCAAGCGTGGTATTGCTATGCTCTGCTTGGGGTCTGCTCTCTTAAAATCGTGCACGCACATAATGCAGAGTTCATTTGACAATCAGATCAAGTGACTGAAAGCTGCTAGTTTCCCTGACTCGTTACTGACTGCACTCTCCGAAGCGCTTTTACGGAATGTAAAAGGTAACGCTGCGAGAGATGGCGCAGGGGAAGTGAAGAAACCAGAACCGTGACACATGCAGTGATTCCCTATCTACATAGGGTCTCCCATAACCTGAAAAATGTTGCAGGCCCGTATAGAGTACCGATTGCCTTTTCTGAACCCGTCAAGCTGGCTCAGTTGTATCCGAGGACCACTCGCAAGGAGACTAGCCGGCAGGGTTGTGGCAGGCAACACGACACCACCTAGGTAGATGTGCCAAAGGCGTGGTATGTGAAATTCCCCTTTCATGTGGCAACTCGTACATCGGCCAAACGGGACGCTGTATAAACGAACGATCTAGGGAGCACGAAACAAATCTAACGAAAGATGGCTTGGCGCATTTGCCAAGGAACAGCAAGATCTGCACGTGTCAACGACGTTTTAGAGAGATCAGGATTCTAGGCAGGAGCAAAAATCAAACTGGGCGAGAGTTGATGGAAGCATATCACATAAAAAACAAAGGGACAAGCCGTATGAGTGATACGTCCATATCTTTCTACGTTTCGGAGAACAGATTGTTTGACCCCTGGACAAAGTAGGCTTGTGAAAAGACTGCGCATATATCTTGACTATTCATTCCTGGGTTACGCTCAGACCTATTTTGTTGGAAGTGCCGCTTGTACTGTCGCTGTGTTTATACCTTTTCTGAGTGTTTTTCTAGTGGCGGCTTCATCGTGTCCTTAATTAAATACCAATCAGACCAGAAAGCAGCAGTGTTAAAACAGCGGGGAAACGCCACTGACGAAGAAAGGTGACCGATGTCCTACCACCGCGCATATACTTCGATGCTGTACGAATGCGTCTATGCGCGCGGCTCCGCACGCGTTCATCGAGGCGGACTTTGGAACGCGCCTGGAATGGTGCCGCCATCCAGAAGAGATGAAGTAAAGCTGTAGTGATTCACTTTGCCTCTCCTAAATGGCGGCACCGTTCCAGGCACTTTGCGCCTTATGCGCGCGAGAGAGGAAGGCACGTTCGTACAGCGTCGAGCGTATGCGGCGTATGCGCAGAGGTAGCGCACCGGGCACCTTTCGTCGTGATGCGGGGTGCTGATAGTTTGATACCCAGCGCATCAACCAATGTCTTTCTATGTAGTATTCTTTATTGTTCTTACATGTTTACTGCATCATATCCGTTACGGTAGTGACGTATGGGGTCGTGGTGTACACTGGTATAAAACACGTCCTTGTTAAAAAAACGAAATTGGTCTTCAGGCCAGTCAAGGCCCAGAAGTTCTCACCCAGAAAGCCCGGTCCACTGCCTTGACGTCGAATCCCTTTTGCACTGCTGACGACCACGGTTTCGCTGGCCAATTAGAACGCACTCCTGCGGCTAACACAGCGATCAGCGTTAGCGCATCGCTTATCGATCCAGTGGTGCCTTCGTTCCGGATAACATTTCTTGTTCGTCAATTTGCCCGGCTTTTGTCGGTAGCAAAACTGGCACTTAGACAAAAAACCAATTGTTGTAATCGTCGCTGGTGGTCATTCGTCGGCCTTTTCTTTATCTAACGTGACCGATCTGCATGCGAGCTGTTGAATAAAACGATATCTCGTTCAATAAATTCAATTGTGTACTGTGATGCCATGCACTGAGATTGTGATGCCAGGTGTAATTAACGTGCTTTGTAATTAGGTTATGTATTTATGATGTGTTCTGATATGTGTTACATGATATATGTCTTAGTGATGTTTTCTTTGTTGATGGTTTCATTGACTGACCTCCCTGCTTCAACTGTATTTCCTGCAGTTTTGATAGACTTGTTGTGTGTGTTCTTATATGAGCTGTGAAATTATTAGTTCCAGCGGCGTAGTTCATTTTTGTTATCTCACGCACATTGCTGTTTTATTTGATTTCATTCCACTCCTGTAATAGCCCGCCAAGGGCTGACAGTATCAATAAATGAATGAAATGAAAATGAAATGAAATATGACGTGCTAGGGCATACGCTATGATTCTGCCTAGTTTAAGCAAGGCTACGCTGACATCCGAAATGGCTCCATCACTGGAGGCCCATTAATTTGACTGTCGCCAATGTTGGTACAACAGGCTATTTTGGAAGAGCCCATGAAAAGGGTTTCTCGGTAATTAGCTAGCTGGCAACGCGGAGCTCATTACAGTTGTCGAGAAACTTTCCCAACGCAATTATTCAAGGAGAGGCCTACGACTCGTAGTGCACTTAGAAGTGCGTTCTCAATAAATTTCTCTAGGCTGTAGAAATGTCTGCGTGGAAAACTAATCCGCGTCGATGTGAGACCACTGTAGAGGCTAGACATATGTTATATAGCGTAAAATTGTCGCAACTTGGTTCTAAGTGCGAATAGCCCGCCATTGATTGCATAACCGCACACGCTCTGCGCTAAACTGAATCATGAAGGAGATGGCGCGCAAGAAAATTAACGGATCCCGAGCAACTCTAACTGGACCCAGATTGGGTTCGCTCATGAGAAGCCGCGAGGGCCGACACTGGAATGCACACTGCACAGACTTATCAATGTCTCATAACCCCTGCCTGATAATCTCGCATATACAGTGAAATTGATAGTTCAGTGAGTTGGCAGGTATTGATCGCGAAACTTGCTGCGCGCCCAGCAGACAGAGAGGAGAGACAAACGCGCATACGCTTACCGCTACCATTTCTTTAGATGCGTTACTGTCGTTTGGGCAAAGGGGATGTATAACTTTGAATTTGATTTGATTGATTTCTGGGATGGCTCTAAAAATTCGACCACCTGGGCTTTTCAGCGCGCACTGACAGGTGTCTTGTAATGACAGACAATGAGGAACAGCAACATCACGTTAGGGAAGCGTCCTGTGTCTTCCAGATATTAGGGAGGCCTTTTGAGCACCATTAGTTTGTATAATTTTCGAGCACGAGAAGTAAATCCAAATTACCCACAGGTTTTGCCTAGCTGCCGGTCTTGCAAGTTTAGGATAATCTTCACCACCAGCAGTTCTGACACAACGCGCCATGACCTGGCCGTAGGCTAGCAGCACCATTCATTAATTTTTGACAAGGCTTGCGTGGCCGTCCCGTCGAGCTCAGTTAGTGTCGCATTGTTAATCTTGTCCATGCCTGGTGTGTGGTTTCTAGACAGTGTGGCTGGGGATTCTACGTCCTCATCATTTTCAAAAGTTAAATGAAAAGTTTGTAGGTCGGACTGAGACAGTAACGCCGCTATCTACGCTGTATCCTTAGTTTTAAGGTCCACCATTGTGTAGTACGGAGACAAGTACTTCGTTCGAAAGCAGGGTATCCGTATCGGGTCGAATGTAGCGCCTGTACTGTGTGCTGTGTTTTTAGCCAAGTTTGATTCTGTCTTAAAGGAGTACTGACACGAATTTTTTACATCCTCGTATTATTGCTGTAAATGAAAGCACTGGCATGTAGAACCCCAAAAAGAGTATCATGGTGCCTCGCAAGGCAATGAATATATTTTTAATACTACTTCCTTAAAAGCCCACCTTTTGGTTTCGATTTCGAGGGGGCGGTTTCCTAGTGACGTATCAACATAGTCGGACGAAGTCTGAGTCACGTAGGGACAGAAATTTGTGATAGAGTCGCTGAAACTCTGTTGTCTGGGGTCAGTTACACGTGGCGCACGCAAACAACGACGATTTCACGGTCGTCCAGTGATTCTGACAGCGATTTCGGCTATTTTTAATAGACTGTGCTAATACGTCATCGTAGTTTCCATTGCGCTGGGGCTGGCTTGCAATGCTTGGCGACGAAAACTTTAAAACCAAACTAAAATATTTTGTACGTGTTTCCTGGCTTCCTTGTTCGGAGGGCGTTAACAATACATGGCGAGGAAACGAAAAAGGCACATTTTGAGCCGCCGCAAAATCGTGTCAGTACTCCTTTGAGTCAAGAGCTTCGTCATACACGCGTCGTTAAAGTTAATAGATATGTTGATGACTTTTAATCGTTTTGAATCTTTCACCTATTGACCAGCTCTCACAAGTGGCAGATGAGATTTTAAATGTCTTTAGCACCTGCTATAAGACCCTGGTGTTCACCCAGGAAGTCCCAGCGGACAAGACCATTAGGTTTCTAGATTTAGAACTTTCATTTTTACATGAGAGACACGTGTGTTTGAAGTAGACCCCGAGGTCTAAAAAGGCGCTTCTGCCTTTCGATTATGCCCACTCGAAGTTGGTGAAACGGAGCATTGCGAATCTATGTTTCAGGAATGCGCTGAACAAGAGTTGTCCGCATGTCATGCAGGAAAGTTCGGCGGAGCAGGTAGATCGGTTGAGAGCTTCAGGGTTCCCGTCGTCAGTTCTGCTGTCTGTAGGTGAGACGCTGGCCAGAAAAATGAGGAAACCACGTTTTCGGACGCTAGGTGAGACAAGGAAAATTGAGGTGATGCCGTATTTCCACAAGACGTCACACAGGTTGAAAAGAGTGTCCCAGAAGTTCGGTGTTGATTTGGCGTTTTCAGACCCCCGAAAGCTCTCTGGTTTTTGCGCCCGCATCTCAGGCGGGTGCAAATCTGCCTGCAAAACTGATCACCGCACTGTATTTAGCGAGTGCACCAAAGGGGTGGTTTATTCCATCCCCACCTCGTGCAGTAGGGTTTATATCGGCCAGACGGGCCAGTGTTGAAATGAACGTTTGAAAGAGCATGCATGCGATGCATGCTCTTTGTTCCGCCAAACCAGCATTCTAGGCAGAGGAAGGACAGGAATTGTGCGCGAACTGCTCGAGGCGTATTCTATCAAAACAAATGGACAGACCTGCATCAGCGAACCTTCTGTGGCTATCACTGAAAAAGAGTGGCGCTTTTTTATTGGTACCTGACTATCAGGTAGTCTAGTCTCCATGTCATAGCTCAGGCGCTTGCGCAACATGTATGTATAAAAGCTCGTGGTTGCCTCAATAAATTTGGTTGTTAGTCCGGCGAAGGTGTGTCTGCGTGTGTTCTTTTTTGTCCGTGTCCTGCATTGCTGGCTTTTCGTCGAATTTCATCATGAACCAACCAGCTCAGCTCTTCACTCTCCTTAGTACTCGCACCACTCTAGCGTGTAGCTGCCCAAATTTGTTGCCAATCGCACAACTTATTAAAAATGAATTAATTATTTTGCTGCTTCCGAAGCTGTTGTATTACAGAGGGCAACCGCAGTGGTATCTTAGCGGTGAAGTGTTGGCTTGTTAGAGCGCGAGTTCACGAGATCGAGTCGAGGTCACGGCGGCCTCAAATAAGAAAACGTGAGTGTAGGCGCTTCATAATCGTATCGTGGTTTTGGCAGTTCAACCTCCCCGTATTATTATTATTATTATTATTATTATTATTATTATTATTATTATTATTATTATTATTATTATTATTATATGACAGAGCGCGCACAAATCATGCTATCGAGAAACTTATCAAGGCAACACGATAAATGAAGTGACCAACAGAAATGGAATTTGCAACGCATTACTCTCCATAAAGAAATGTTATAGTGGAAGGGGAAGCTGAAACATTGAATTAACGAATGCATGGCTGAAATAACGAATCTCAAGAGCTAATTTGCTTCGTTATACGTTTGTACCCAAGCGCACTGCGCCGGTCTAAAAGGACCATCTCAGGGAACATGCGCTAGCGGCGCATGCGCGCTGGCAAATAAAACAGAACGACGAGCAGCGCTCAAGGCGATGTATCTTAAGGGACTCGAAATGCTCTCGCGGCGCAGTGCAATTATCAACGTACGAACTTTGTGTAAGTAAAGCCATCCTAATTTGAAAGCTTGTACTCGGTGCATGACGTGTGAAATACGTAATTCGTTGCACAGAAAGTAGAAAAATATATCTGGACCCAGCTCCACCTGTGGGAAATCTACTGAAACGGCGCAGCTTTGTTTCTCCTGGGGCGAGATCGGACATCGTTGTTTGCGCACGCGGGCAGCTTTGTTCGCTTTTCACTGCACGTCGTGGTGATGCTCACCTCTAAGCAGTGGGGCGCCGCCACGTTTTTCCGTGACCACGTTTTCTCTCCACGTCATGCGTTTAAGCTCACGAAATGAAAAGTCCTCGCCTTCATACAACACTCTTATTCATTTCAAGATGAAAAACATTGTTTCGTAGTGTATTGTTCAAGAGGGCAACAAAACGTGCTCGCCAATTATTGGGATGTTCACCGGTTAGGCATTGGCTTCTCTCCACCCTCCCGTTCTCGCATATTTTATAGGTCACCCTGTCATATAAAACAGTACACACTAAAGAAAAGGAGAGTGACCTATCTTGGAAGCTTGCGCCATGCCCACTCCCGCCAAATCCGCAAGGCGCGAAACGAGAGCCGCGCCCTCACTTCGTGACGTTCCAGCGATGCAACGCTTTCTGTTCCAAAAAAGATATTTCTCTGCGGATTTTTGTATGATCTTCTCTGATTTTTCTTCAACCCGCCCCCTCCCTCCTCCCAGTTCAGTGCACAATTACAACTCTTTCTTTCTTTCTTTCTTTCTTTCTTTCTTTCTTTCTTTCTTTCTTTCTTTCTTTCTTTCTTTCTTTCTTTCTTTCTTTCTTTCTTTCTTTCTTTCTTTCTTTGCTTTTGCATAACCACATAAACAAGCGGTGGGCGCAAGACAAAAGCGTGCCGAGCACGCAAGTTGGTATTGGAATGTTGACCTGAGCGCGATTGACACACGCAACACACAAGAAGAGACGAAGTAGACAGGACGGGCGCTTCTTGAAATGTTGAGCTGAGCGCAACTGACACACGCAGACACACAAGGAGAGTGGAAGCGGACAGGACGGGTAGCGCAAAGCGACACTCTTCACGAAGCGTGACACGGTACCGCACTTTGCGGACGTCAAACCCAGCTTTGGTACAGATACGCTAAGAGTAGAATAAGGACCTTTGCGCATAGTATGCGCCGGTGTAGCGCATTGTAATTACACACATCCTTCAGACTTCAGCGGATTGCGTTGTGTTATATGAAAATTTGCCTCTGCTCTCTTGCTGTGCGTCATTATTGGACATGCAATGCGCTAATTAACAATTTCGTTATTTCGTCATTTCATACGAGGCAGTACATACAAATCATGACAGTTAGGTACACACGCCTTCTACTGTGTCGGAAAGCTTGTTCATGATGTTATTTCTGTTTGATTTTCTTTTCCTCGAAGGAAGGTTCATCTGGGGGACACTTGTCGTTTAGAAACAAGCAGTTATTCGGAAGATTTTGTACGCTGTTGAAATGCATATATTGAAAAGAGGAACGTGGTATATTATGCTAAGCTTTGTCTTGATTGCCTGGCTCGCATTGGCCGTTGGAAGTAATCGATTACGGGAGACGAATTAATCGACGGTGTCTTTTTCTTTTCTTATTCTTTTTTTTGCTGCGCAGTATCCTCATAGATGGCTCCTTCGTTAAGATGCAGAAAAACCCATTGAGCTCTTGTTTCATCCCCGACTTGACCATATTAGGCTGCAGTCATTTCGATTTTGGATACAGAAAGCGGCACAGAGCTTCTACTCAGTATCTCTCTCCCTTAAACGAATACAACTTCCACTCAGCCAGAGCACACACTTCAAGTTTTCTAAAGAACCAGACAAATATTCATATAGAAGTAAGACAACACGTACATTTAACGACAAGTACCCCAGAGAGATGAATGAATGCTAAAGTTAGGTACCGCAATATCCCGAGCAAGCGCAACTACCCCCCCCCCCCCCCCCTTGCTCCCTTCTTTTTTTCGAGAGATTTTCAATTAGCACCGATGACCGAGCAAGCAGCCCCTTCCCCTTCTCGAACCTATTTACGGCAGCGCACATCTAACACCCGTGGCCGCTTGGGATGTTCTTTTTTTTCAATTTTGCAAGAAGTTGTAGAATGAGTTATCATCAATTTTGCAAGAAGATGAAGAATAAATTATAAGAAACAATGCAATTAAGCCAGTAAAAGTAATTTTGGTTTAGCTGCACTTTGGCCGAGGCCTAGTAATAGCTGCTGCACAGCCGCGTACTTCGCAATAGCTGCTGCACAGCCGCGTACTTCGCAATTTGCACAGCTAGAATAGTTCTAGGTAGCTCTAGTCGGACGGATGGATAGGAGCTGCATCAGTTGATAGTAGTAAAGTTAACGTTCGGTGCTGCTGGGCTTGCGGGCCCGCAACTTGTGCGTCTGACTACAAGAAGTCGTTTGATGGCTGCGTTAGCAATGACGTCGAATGAGAGCAATAAATATGCTCATTCTTCATACATCATAAAAAACAGTTATGCATTCTTTTTTCTCTCGAGCAGTTACACTGCCACCTTGAACCTTTGTTCGCGTCCGAGCACAAGTCGGTAGTTTATTGATGTAGAGCGAATTACAGTACCCAGCTTAAGGAGACAGTCAGAGCTTTCACTTTCTCCAGCTCAGATGCGGGTAGCATCCGCGCAAGCTTCACGTCCTATCCCTCAGTAATGAAGTGTCTAAGTGGGGCCGTGCCCGTTGAGCTTTCTGGAGGCAGGTCGCAAAGACATCGAAGTAACGTCTAGTATATTTTTGTTCATTTGCGCTGCCCATAAGGTTAAACGTATATTTTACAGCGCATGCAGAGGCTGTTTTAGTTACCCTCCGGCTCGCTTTAGAAAACGTCCACGTACGCGCTACGAGGTTGCAAGAAAGTGTATACACTGTTGTCTACATCATCTCAGACTAGTCTCTAAAATTACCTCAGGTATGTAATAATTATTCATAGTTTGGGTAATCTTTAAAGTGTTTTTTAAACCGAAGGTGTTCAACGGTGATTTCGCAAAGCGAGTTACCATAATGCATTTTCATGGAAACAGGGTGCAGTGCTTTTAATATTTTCGTCCATCGAAGAAACTCAGCGAAGCTTAATTTATTAACTTCAGAATTGTCACGTGCCAAAGCCTCGAAATAATTATGAGGCCCGCTCTGGTGGAGGACTTTGGAAATTTCGACGACCTGGGACTCTTGAATGTTCTCAGTTCACGGAGCTACAGCATTTTCGCCTGCATTGAAAGGCGACCACAGCGATCGGGACTGAACATGCCTCCTTCGGGTCAGTAGCCGAGCGGTATAGGCAACACACGAGACCAACGGAGCGGTAAAGTACCCTGGAAATTGATGTACCACGTGATTAGGCGCTTCTGCGCGGCAACATGGGCACCCTGAAACGCGCTATACGATCGATCACTGACGCATGCAGGCAGGCGGCACTGAATGGACAGCGGGAGAAAATAAGAATGGGCAGTAACACCTGTCTACTTTTCAACCTGTTCACGCCTGCGGGAGGCTGTGTTTTTCGCCAAGATAAATGCAGGCGCTCGGGGGATTTAATTTATCAGTGCTTCGGAAGGCACGTGATTGATACGACTAAGAATCGTATCGCATCGCCACAGCGAGTAACCACGTTTAACGTATTTCGAGCAGCGAGAGAGAAATAGACTGAGAGAAATGAAGAGGAAAGGGAGGGAGGTTAGCAAAGCGCGTGCTTGGTTGGCTACTCTACACCTGGAGAGAGGTAGAGGGGAATAATAGATAAGACAGAAGGAGGAAGTTCAGGAAAAAATAAACGAGGACAGTTAGTGAGGAGACATGCACAAAGCACTAAAGCACTGGCACGGGCGCGTGTTTTATAAGCTTTCGTGAAGTCGCGCCGACTCGAGGAAGCACAGCGGCCCCTTTGCAGCCTTGAACATGGAGGAGCGCGTAGGCCAGAGATCCTGTATCTTCTCTGCAGATAGTAGTATACTCTTAGCACGGTAACCTTTAGTTTATTTTATAGGTACACAAAAATGGGAAAATATGCTCCTTTACTAATCGTTAACGTGATTTAACCTTTAGTAAAGGAGCATATTTTCACATTTTTGTGCACGTATAAAATAAACTAAAGGTTACCGTGCTAAGAGTGTACTCCATCACAGCGGCGAAACTTGGTTTCTAACTCGCTCCGTCGAGTTGCATAGTAGGATGCGCAGTGTCGATGAACGTGGGCTACTGTCTCTTCGCGGCCGCAAAAAAATTCATGCTGGTCTGTTCACCATTCCTATGAAGAGGAATGGTGAACAGGAGGGTATAAACGACGCGTCATGATACAGGGAGGAACATTGCCATGATTCAATAGTGTTAAGTTTATTATGACGTAATTATGGTTTGTACTCGTCCAAAATTTCACTGTGGTGGATTGAACTGTCATCGTATATGTGGCTTTACCGCAGTTTACGCGCGCAGGGAGGCTGAAAAACTTCATTTTAATTAAGTGTTGAGTAAAAGTGTGGCGAGGGCTTCAGTCGACATTTACATGCATATAAGGGTCCACGCATCGTGTTTCACACTTTAGTTCGTGTCCTGAGAGAATACTCTGTGAGTGCCTGCGTGGGCAAATTACACCTCAGGTTCATGAGTTTTAAACTGAAAGTATCGATACCTTACAGAGATAATCGATATGGATCAGCTAGAAAAAGAGGCACAGAAAGAACACGATGCTTGCGTAAATTTACCCGCCTTCCAAGATGTCGTCATCCGAAGCAGCCATTGCGTAACCACTTCCGGAAGTCACTAGGAGGACGTCACATTTCGTGCACCTAACAATAAAAACAAAACTAAGAAAAAGAAGATCCAGCAAGTTGTTGCGGTTGACAAATGATCAATATTTTGGCAGCTTTGTAGAGACATATTTCAAGGGTGGCGTACAGGCGCCTCGTATCGTAAGGCAGAATACGTGCCTTGATTGTTATGCTATCGGCGGCAAAATTTAATCAATAAAGCGGAGTCCTTCAATGTGTCTTAATACAGACATTTTCTTAAGTTCAGAGTAAACATCTTCCAACAATAAAAAATGTTCAAAAGCATATTGGGCACGCTTGCAAATATATGACAAATGTGTTTGTCTTCTCACAAGAGGAAGATGAATTTTGCTTTCGACTCAGCGGTGACAAGATGTCTTTTAAATCTTCATCCTTATGCACAACTCTTTGTTGCCCGTCTCCCTTCTGCGCCGTAATGTAACAGGCCAGAACACCTTGAGCTCAGGCCGGCCTCTTGGGCTTTCTACATATAAAGTCATCTCTCTCTCGCGCGCGCGTGCTCTTACAAATTGTTTACCCAAAGCATTAATGCAGAGTTATTGCACGCAACAATATTACGTGAAGAGCACTCACAATACACAAGGTTCAATATGCGAATATTATAAAAGAAGGAAGGAAAGAAGGTCGATGCTATGTCATGCCAGCTTCAAAGAATATTGCTTCTTTTCATAATGCAATAACAGCGTATTTGTGTTTAGGCGTACTACTAAGTTTTATAGTGGCCTTTTACCCAACACTAAACAGAAAGAAAAGCACATGCGGGCTGCGCTTGAGCTGTCTGAAATTTCTAGGCAGGAGTCTGAGAGTCTCGAGATAAACTTTAAAGGAGAAGGACATCTTTCTTCCGTTCCTTGATCAAACGTCTATTTTTTGACAAGGAGGGGCCGCACGCACGCACCTCAACTGCTTTACCCGTACAGCGAGTGCTCTAAACTTTGCTTTCGCTTGCCCTTGTGCACGAAATGTTAGGGCCCCTTTTAATTCAGTCTCATTTTTTGAAGCTACACTACCTTGTAGTCGATGTAAGAGACATGAACGATGTTGACGCAAGAGAAAGAATCATAAATATAGCCGCCGTGCTTAGCTCAGAGGAGTTGAGTAAAGCAATCGAATTCATGAGGTGAGCCATTATTTCCATGACGAAGCTCGATGTGAAGTGCTTTACCTTTTCGACAAATGGTTTACGAAATCTCGATAGCTACTCGATATCACGGTGAACATTCATTGTAGCCTCGTAGCTGTCGCTGCCGCGAAGCTATAGCTTCTCCGATATATAGGAGGAGCGCGTCCTATATATCGGAGAAGCGCATCTTTCAGTGTTCCATCAAGACAAGCAGTGCTCAGGTTATAACTAGACACCGTAGCCTGGCGCATGGTGATGGACTCCGATCGCACGTCATTGTAGAGCGAAGGCATCGACGCCGCTTCAAAACAATGCTTGCCAGCGGAATGCACGTCACAAATCTGACATAGAGATTCGAGGCAGCGTGTGAGTTCCTCAATGGATGCTCGTAGAACTGCGTTCACAAGCCTCAGAAGACACGTGCGTTATCAGCAATTTTTCTATCGTGACCGTCGAGCAGTATACTGGCACGCTTCCTCCCGCCAAATATTTGGAGAGCACAGATATAGAGCTCATATAGTTTGCGTACCATGGTGCGCCACAAGCAGTCCTTTGTCTTTTTTTTAAACAGCAAATCTACGCCTACTCGACCCTTTGTCGGCAGCGATAGCGGCCTTCGGCAAAACAAGACACCCGCTGTTGCCCCCTGCCCTGAATGGTGCTATTGGCGCTCACACGAGGCAGACCGCGCGGCATTTGTGCGTGAGCGCCTTTGCTGTCTTGTGTTCGCCCAACTCTTGCACTAAGTCCAGTACACAAGAAAAAAGAAAAAGATTCACGCATCTCCACGATGTGAACCATGACGATTGGGTACAGCACTTGGGATCGTTTGGTATTATCGCAACGCACCGGTGGCATTGCCCACTCATGCATGTAAATGAGTGACAACGTGTGTGCATATTTACACACGCGTTGTCATTTATGCTCCTGGTCTTTATGAGGTTCCTGCGCTCCCACGTCGTAGATCGTGCCGAGTTTCTGCTTACCTTTAGTTAAAGCGCATGCTACGAATCCTTATGGTTCAACTACGCAAAAGAGAAATCTCCCACCGCACTACATTACAGGTCAATATGCGAATATTATAAAAGAAGGAAGGAAAGAAGGTCGATGCTATGTCATGCCAGCTTCAAAGAATATTGCTTCTTTTCATAATGCAATAACAGCGTATTTGTGTTTAGGCGTGCTACTAAATTTTATAGTGGCCTTTTACCCAACACTAAACAGAAAGAAAATCAAATGCCGGTTGCGCTTGAGCTGCCTGAAATTTCTAGGCAGGAGTGTGAGCGTCTCGAGATAAACTTTAAAGGAGAAGGACATTTTTCTTTCGTTCCTTGATCAATCGTCTATTTTTTGACAAGGAGGGGCCGCACGCACGCACGCACCTCAACTGTTTTACCCGTGCTGCGAGTGCTCTAAACTTTGCTTTCGCTTGCCCTTGTGCACGGAATGTCAGGGCCCCTTTTAATTCAGTCTCATTTTTTGAAGCTACACTACCTTGTAGTCGATGTAAGAGACATGAACGATGTTGACGCAAGAGAAAGAATCATAAATATAGCCGCCGTGCTTAGCTCAGAGGAGTTGAGTAAAGCAATCGAATTCATGAGGTGAGCCATTATTTCTATGACGAAGCTCGATGTGAAGTCCTTTACCTTTTCGACAAATGGTTTACGAAATCTCGATAGCTTCTCGATATCACGGTAAACTTTCATTGTAGCCTCGTAGCTTTCGCTGCCGCGAAGCTATAGCTTCTCCTGTATATAGGACGCGCTCCTCCTATATATCGGCGGAGCGCATCTTTCAGTGTTCCATCAAGACAAGCAGTGCTCAGGTTATAACAAGACGCCGTAGCCTGGCGCATGGTGATGGACTCCGATCGCACGTCATTGTAGAGCGAAGGCATCGACGCCGCTTCAAAACAATGCTTGCCAGCGGAATGCACGTCACAAATCTGACACAGAGATTCGCGGCAGCGCGTGAGTTCCTCTATGGATGCTCGTAGAACTGCCTTCACAAGCCTCAGAACACACACGCGTTATCAGCAATTTTTCTATCGTGACCGTCGAGCAGTATACTAATATACTGCTCGACGTTAATAATTTACACTGCTCGACGGTTGTTAATATTAATATACTGCTCGACGGTTGTTAATATTAATATCCTGCTCGACGGTTATTAATATATTTACCGTGTGGGAGGAGCCGCCGTAGCTTAGCGGTAGCGGGCTTGCTTTCGCACCGCGGGCGCCCGGGTTCGATACCCGCCTATCGCTTCTCTTGGTTGGTTGGCTTCAGACATTACGGTGCGTTCTTGTGTATCCGTGTGATTGTTATATCTGCATTTCAATCTCGTGCTACGATAAACGGTATGCCTTGGTGACCTTAACCTGTGCTCTAATATGTTAAATGTCTGTTTTAGTTCGCCCGAGATGACATGACCTGTATAAAATTCAAACACCCGTGGCGCATACCCAAATACCACGGGCATGAGGCACAAGTGATTCCAGTGCCGTTAATAGTGACGTACATGACGATTATGTTAGTTATGCATAGATCGATGATTAATGTTCGTCATACATTTATGCCCTACCATCTAAATTTTGGATCATACAGGGTGAACGAGAGGGCCAGGAGAGGTAGCGCTGCACTAAGGGAAAGGCCTCAGCTGCCTCACGAGACGAGTACGGTGAGTGTTCCGTGGCGTCCATGGCAGCATGCCTCGCAAAACTGAGACTCGCGGTAGACGCAAAATAAGTCAATGGAACCATCTGTAAACGCATTAATGTGACAGATACTACATAACAAGAAGTGGGTACGTATATAAACAAAGACGTACTCATAGAGAACAACATATAAAGTTAGGGATGACTACGGGAAACAGACAGAACAGGATATACATGGATAAACGTAATTGGAAAGGCAGCGATAAAGTTGCATAGAAGTACGTAAAGACGGAAGGAGAGAGATGAACATAGAGAGTGACGGATAAAGGCACAGACATGGACAGAAATGACAGGAAAGTCAGAGCAAGAAAACGAGGGGCAATAGAGTTGTAGCCGTGCCACACTGGCCGTTTCACTGTCGCTCTAATCGAATAATGTCCTGATCTAATCACATGATCTGTCCGCTGCACGGTGAAATTTACTGCCATTCGAATCTAATGGCTCCAGAAAATGATTCAGCTCGAGCGGCTCATTCGCCTTTCCACGGGATTCGAGAAATTTTCTAACCTACAAAAAATACATAAAATGCAAAAAAAGTTCCTTCGGTTTACTTATAATGTGCCTTTTGGGACAGCAACTTCTGACCTGTTTATTGATGCTAACATTATCACCATTCATCAGCTGTATCGCTATAGACTAAGTGTTCGTTTTAAATTTGAAATTAAAGACAACTTAGAGTACTTAAGAGAGATTGCGTGCCTGGAAAAGAAAAAACAGAGTTATGCGACACGAAAAGGGGAGACATGGATTGTACCGGCCGCTCGTTTAAACTCCTCAACGCAACGTTTGTGCCATACCTTGCCTTCCCTTCTCAATTATTACATATTAACAAATTTTGACCTTTTTTGCTGTTCATCAGGCAAGCTACGCCTGAAATTTGTAAACGGTATTGATTACTAATATGTATATATTTCGTTTCTGATATTTTGATTATTTTTTATTATCTTGTTCCAGTGTTTCTCGAATGATGTAGAGTCTTCACAATGATGTATTTTTTTCTGATTTCTTTTTTTTTCAAATTGTATATAAAACTGTCGGTGTGCTGCCGTGAGCCCTTGTAAATGGGGGCGGTGAGCTCGTCAAGCTGTCTGGAGACAGCTTTTTTTCGCCGCTCCTCTGTCTGTGAAATGGACATAAATAAAGATTGATTGATTGATTGATATTATAAGGGACCGTTTAATCTGGCCGATCACGAGCTGCGACGACGAAGATCGGATCGTCCATGAGATGAGGAAGATGAGGAAGAAATACAAGTGATGGTACGTGATGCCTAGAGATGAAGAAGAGTCATTCATAGATCACGCTCACACTAATGCCCTCCCGCAGTGGAAGCGGCCGCCCGGCCGCGCATTATCATGAGACCCGGCGCGTATATGGTTTCAATCGAGGGACATGAACAATCTCGGTACCACGGCAACGGAGGTCGGAAGGGATTCGGAGCGGCGATACGCGTTAATTAACAGGGGATGTTTTTGTCAATGACGACGTAGAGTCCAATAAAATGACTGGCGAATTTTTCGCACAAGCCGGGAACGCGCACAGGTGTCCACAGAAGAACTTCATCTCCGGAGGAAAAAGTGACAGGGCGATGAGTCAAATCGCAGCGCTCTTTCCGAACTTCCTGAGAGATGCCGGGGTTGATGCGAGCCCGATGACGGCAATCCGCGAGACGGGACAAGAACTGTTCGGAAAAAGGTGCCCCTGAGAGTGCAGGAGCTGCTGTAAGTAGCGACACGTCTTGGTAAACTTGGTGAGCGGCCATACACGAGGAAAAATGGAGAAAAGCCGGTGGCACGTTGTACAGCCGTATTGTAGGCGAATTTGACGAACGGCAGGATTGCGTCCCAGTTGGTGTGGTCAGGGCGGATGTACATGGAAATCATGTCTGATAGAGTAGGATGAAAACGCTCTATCAAGCCGTTGCTCTGCGGATGGTAGCTCGAGGTGGTCTTGTGCACGGTGTTGGTGGCACGCAGAACTTCGGTAAGAAGAGACGACGGGATGGCCTTGCTGATACCCAGCACCTCCACCACTTATAAGGGACCGTTTAATCTGGCCGATCACTAGCTGCGACGACGAAGATCGGATCGTCCAGGTGATGATGATATGTACAGATGAGGAAGAAATGCAAGTGATGGTGATGCCTAGAGATGATGAAGAGTCATTCATAGATCGCGCTCACAATATATACACTTGCTGGCCAGGAGTTAAGGTATACCGTGCCACTGAGCATCAATAATCTGTGAAGAGCTCGTGTGAATATGCTTTCACTTTTACATCTTTTAAGGCGTCAACCGTCCTACGAGAAAACGGCTGCAGGGGAAGGCTGCGCGTATTACCTAGCAGCAGTTTTGCGGCGAGTGTTTGCAACAACTCGGAGCAGGAAACTGTGGCCCTTAATTGTAGTGAAGAACTGTGGAAGGCGCAGAAGCCTTCAACAAATCCAACAACTACAACTACTGCAATACTTCTGCTAATGCTAAAACACCACCACCACCACTACTACTACTACTACTACTACTACTACTACTACTACTACTACTACTACTACTACTACTACTACTACTACTACTACTACTACTAATAATAATAATAATAATAATAATAATAATAAACAAGAGAATATTTCACCAGTTTGTGAAACACAGATTGCAGGTGTCACACCATCGAAGCGACAACATCATCATCCGTGTCGCCACATGATCACTTCGTGGTGACGCGAATGGTTCGAAAAAGATTACATGAATATCGGAACCGTTCGTGTTCGTGCTTGAATGTCGCAGGCTGGACTCCGTCAGCAGCTTGTTCCCTCTTCTTCTTGTCACCTTTACCTCGGTTGTTTGCGCTGTAGTCCCACCTGCCCATCGTGCGCTTGTTTACTTAGCCTGCTTCCCAAATTAATTTGGTCGGCAGAAGTCCAACAAAGGACCGTTTCCGCATCAGGAACGAAAGAAGAAGCAAATAAGGCAGGGAAATGACATAGCAATGATGATAAACGCAAGCACCGCGCTATCTGTAGGTTGTCTGGTATAAAGAGTCAAGGCTGCCTTCTCGTGTTCTCCCTAGCCACAGCGCATATCTTACCATCTTACCTTCCATTAATGGGTGCGCGGACTGCTCTGGACGTACTCGACTTGGCGCCATTTCTCACCCGTTAATTACCACGCAGTGACTGATAGTGAAAGCGTGGTACGGGAAGCGGTGTAATAGCTGCTTTCCTCAAAGTATCCTTACAGTGGAACGATTGCCTGTGCTTTATGTGAACTTATTTACCGCGAAGAAATCACAGGCTCGTTGATGCTGCTCACAGAAACAGAAAAAAAATAATGTCAGAGAGACCAGCCATGGTTGTTTGCACCGTGGCAGAACGGTGGGTAAGGTAGCACAGCCAGTTTTTGCTTCTGGCTATGGGCTCGTACACAAACAGTTTAGCCGGCGAGAGTTTCGTGTCGTGGGAAGACAAATGAAGCTACCGCTGCTTGCACTGGTTTCACGTTTCCAGCACGTCTACAGTCAATCTTGCACACTAGCACGTCGCGTGACTCATTTGTCTGCGATTCATACCCCGCGAAGTGACGCTGATAACGGTTTCGAAGGAAAAGGAAGAACTGCATCGTGCATACTTTATTGTTGCGCTTCTCTTCTTTCTTCAGTTTTCCGCATTGACTGGGGAAGAAGTATCTCCAAAACAAATTAAATTTTTCTGCTTCGTAGGGAGGCGGAGCAGATGACCAATACGACAGGAAAGCAGCTTTTTTCGAAGGGCAATCCCACCATGCCCTCTGCCGTGGTTTTTATCACCATTATCATGAAGAACCCTTTCGGCACACGATGGTGAGATGATAAGAGGTTGCAGCAATTGTGTAGTATTCGCCTAAGGCGCTTTTCACGTCTATGCCGATGCGCTCATAATTTAGTAAATTAATATTTGCGCGTAAGGAACACACGAAATCTAACGAGCGATATAAGGGTAGAAGCATAGTTGCTACGGTATACGTGTCATCTTCCCGCAACGCTTGCTGTCTCCGGAATACTTGGAATGATGCCACCACTCGTGAAGCCTGCGCGAAATATCCGAGAGGCACATCTGCGAGTATGCGTTGTGCATTTGGAAGCATCGCCCTATAGAAATATGGCGGTCAATGTACCACGCGACGTCGCAGAAATTTAAGGCAAGCGAATGATCGAAGCATTTATAAGTACCATAAAGAACGATTTCACTGTAGTCGTGCTTCCTACTTGCCTTGCCGCTGCGCTTGGCGATGTCCCCTTGTCAAAGGTACGGCTTCAGCGACATTCTTCGATCATCTCTCCCGGTGTTCTAGTGGTTATGGCACTTGAATACAGACGACCAAGCCGCGGGATCAAACCCGGCCTCAATGACCGCATTTCCACGGACGTGAAATGCTAGGCACCCGCGTACTGTGCGATGTCAGTGCACCTTGAAGAACCTGAGGTCGTCGAAAGTTCCGATGCCCTCCAAAAAAATTACAGCATATCCACGGAGTGAATGATGATGAGTGGGCGAAGCTCGGGAGGTTCATCGTAGATCGTGCCGAGTTCCGGATTTATTTAGTTAACGCGCACGCTACGAATCCTTATGGTTGAACTATGCACAACTGAAATCTCCCACCGGCACTACATTGCAAGTCAAGATCCAATGCCTATATATATATATATATATATATATATATGGGTGGCCGGTGAACGGTTCTCCAACGCGAGCAGTCGGTATTTCTCAATTAAGAAACTTGCTAGGAGACGCTGCCTGCGCCAACGTTGTCTCTCGCGGGTGAGGGCGCGTTCACCTTCTTTGCGAGCTGGTAGAGCGTTCATCTAAGAAAGAGCGTTTCCATCAACGCGCGCCTTTCGCGCGCGCTCTCTCTCTCTCTCACAAGACAGCAGATGGAAGAGTGAGAGAGAGAGAGGCACGCGCCGGGAGGCACGCGCCGAGGGCGAGCGCGTGCCTCCCGGGAGATACTGCCGGTTACGCCTGACGCCTGTCGCCTGACGAGGGACAAGGTTAGACTAAGAGGAGCTTCGCCCCTAAAAAGCGTCTGTAATATCATATCGGAGTTTTGGGACGTAAAAACCCTATAAATTATTACAGTCACACTCCTCAACAGGCATCTGTCGGCAACGTTGATAAATGAAGCCACTTCATGAAGCGAACACTGCTCTTGTGATACTCACTACGCGGTACCCACACCAACGAGGCTCTGTTGTGGGACACAGATGGACCTCGTGTCGAACTCACTCGTCTACTTGTGTCCCACTGCGTGCGCAATGTCACGGAATGTTTCAGCAGCGAATAAATGAAAATAAAATTGAAGGCCGCATGATCGGCTACCATTTCCTTCACTGCGTGTGTCAGAGATTGAAGATGAGGAACCAGCCCGTCGTTCTCAATGCTGCGTTAAGTATAGCTAGTACACTGAGACAAGGAAACTGTGGCGAACGTCGGAGAGAACTCGCCCGCCCAAGCTGATCGTTCCGCACGGGACGCGAACTGTATGCTACGAACCTCACCCTTATGTGTCGTTTCACCGTGCGTTTGTGTGTGTCTAAGGCCCGTATTCATAGAATTATCTCATACTTATCGCTAGTCTTCCTTATCTTCCCTGTGACTTTATCATCATTCATGAGCTAATTAGTCCAGCACCTACACCCAAACCTTGTCACAGTCCTTCGCGCTGATTACCATTTTATTCCCCGTAACGCGCCTAATATCAGTGCGAAAACGAACGATAAAGACAAGGAAGATTTACAAATAAAGGCCTAAAGCAATGTACAGTGTGCGCTTTTCTCATCTCTTCCTTTGCCTTCCCGGCCAGCGCACAGCGCAGCGGAGACTGAAAATAAACAACCATGAGTCGCGGAGGTCTGCTCTCGCACCGTCAGTTCACCCGTCGCATGTTCACTGGCTGAGAACGGAAGACAAGACGTGAAACGTGCTGCGCGTCACGTCACTGCGCAACCCTAAGGACTACGGACGCCAACTAGGCCACCAGTTAGTTCTACGGAGAGTCCGACATCGGCGACTAACGGTGATGCTGAGCGTGGCCGCCGCAACGTAATGCGACGCCGAAGCCGGCAACGTTACTTTTGAGCTGTCATTGCCGATTCAGCAGCACTGGGATCACATCCTACCGACTTGTAAGCCCACATATAAGGAAACGTTTTAAACGCGGAGATCGGGTGTCATATGGCGGAATGATGCAAAATGTTCAGACTACAGCATCGGCTGCTGTGCTGCGGTGTTGACTATTTTTCACAACATTTCGCCGTTCTGAAGGTGAGACTGATAATTTTTGCCATCAGATTAAACGTTCATTTCCTGTCTGATATAATTACGTTATACATAGGAAGGAAGGAAGGAAAAAATAGAGAGGGAAAGGCAGGGAGGTTAACCAGTGTAGGACAACCGGTATGCTACCCTGCACGAGGGGAAGGGGACGGGGGAGATTGAAAGGTGAAAGGAAAGAGGAAGAGAGAGAGAGAGAGGGTGCACATATAGCACATTGTCAGAGTCAGTGGCACCTGCATGGTACGTGACATCACACATCGCTGTTAAAGTCGTTTGTGCAAGTCCGTCGTCTACGTTATACATAAATGCCACTGGCTCAGTTAGACCATAGCATTTGTATTTTTTGCCACGGCACTGTGTCAGCATTACGGCGTCTAGTGCGGCGGTCGCAGCTCATCGTGCCAGCGGCGACACGCTTACGTCTGACGTATCGGGTTAAAATATTGTCGTCGAGATACTCGCCACTTCCTGCGGCAATCTTTCTCGCCCCTCTCGTGGGCAGTGGAGCGTGTGGTATACTTGGAGCTCGCGTGGGCGATGCTCTCGCGTTGACCTGCAAGCTCATCGACTACTCAACACGTGCGCTATAAATCACTCGCATCGACTAAAGATCACATACAGCAGCCAAATATTAACTGTATGCGGTCTAATAAATTCGCTCTGATTAATCGTTCATATGACGCCTAACTCGCTCGCAGCCTTCACTAGGGGAATCGCGTGCATATACTATAGGAGTCCGCGAATGCAGGTGTAAAGGTGAAATGAGCTCTCGCCTTGATTAATGGGCTGTCGAGCTTACTAATTCAGTGGGTTAAATATGAAAGAAGGAGAATGACTTGCTTTTTCTTTAAAGTCAACCATGAAATAGGGGTGCTGGCCCGCGCGGTAGCAGCATAGAAAGCGTCAGGGGGCCTTTCGCATGAACTTATTGCGTGCATCAAAGCTTCTGCGTCAAATTCGTAATAGGTCCGCATTTACCTATACGTAATAAGCAGTTGCCGTATTTGGAACTCGCGTGGATTAGTTTCCTTAAGCTTATCATTGAACATTCTGGACCATGGCTGACGTGAGCCTTAATTGGGGTGGACTCGGTTTTTGAAAGCAGAGAAGTCTGCAAGCACGCAGGCAACTTAGAAATGGAGTGCGGCGGCGCAGGCGAAGTTATATGCTCTCTACGGCTCACGCAAAGAAACGGCTGGGACGCAGTCCGCCGAAATTTCGATGCGTCGTCGTCCGTACCGTGCCCTTAACCACCGCAGCTCACTCGTGGGCGTTATCCATCCGTGTCGAGTTGCAGAACTCTCGGTTCTGACGTAAACATTCGGCCTAAATCTGGCTGGTTGAGAATAACTAAAGCGAAAGATGAAAACTTCAACCTTTGCAGCAAGAGAAAGGCAACAGGAAGCCAGGGAAGTCAACCTGAAGGCGTCCCTGTTTCGGTTGAAGTATTTGTACCTGATGCTTGATGAAAGCTGCTCCCAATGGCACCGATCTGATGCAGAAGTTTTTGCCGAAAATACGAGCCGTCAAGCAAGGCTACGGAGAGAGGGCGATGTAATGAGGAGGAAAGGCAGGGAAGTTAACTAAGCACGCGCTCGGCTGACTACTCTACATATGGGGATGGAGAGCGAGGGCCATAATCGATAAGTCAACAAGGCGAGTGTTATGTTAAGTTCTGTTATGTATCCGTTATTCATGCACTCCTTTACTTCAACACAAGTATTGCTGTGCTCTGCAGTATTTCTATCAAAGATCCTGATATTCAATTAAGCTATCCTTATATTTTTATGTGTACTGCCCCTCCTACTTGGGTCAAGTTGGCCTGCAGTATTTTTAAATAAAATAAGTGAATAAATAAAGCATTTTTAACGAGACAGAAAACTGGCCAGAACGTGTCAACCGGCCTTTGTGAATTTGGAGATGCCCTGAATCATCGCGACGAAATCGAGTCCCGTTTCGCGACTTAAGTAGGATTTCTATTGTTTAATTGAGTTCGAAAATCACGGCAACCGCAACGAGGCGTGATCTGGTGGTAAATCATTGGTGTTGAGTTTTGGAGTCTTCCAAATTGTTGTAATTCGCCTGCCCCGGTTCCGATAGCCAAACTTACGCTTAAACTCGCCGCCGATATATAAAATAAGGGGCGTTGAAGCTTAGGAGCGGTGCTGCCTTCGTGTTAACTAAAAAAAATTCACAGCATATCCACGGAGTGAATGATGATGAGTGGGCGAAGCTCCGGAGGTTCATCGTAGATCGTGCCGAGTTCCGGATTAATTTAGTTAACGCGCACGCTACGAAGCCTTATGGTTCAACTACGCACAAGTGAAATCTCCCACCGGCACTTCATTGCAATTCAAGACCCAGTGCCTATATATATACATATATGGGTGGCCGGTGAACGGTTCTCCAGCGCGAGCAGTCGGTATTTTTCAAACAAGAAACTCGCTAGAAGACGCTGCCTGCGTCAACGTTGTCTCTCGCGGGTGAGAGCGCGTTCTCCTTCTTTGCGAGCTGGTAGCGCGTTCATCGAAGAAAGAGCGTTTCCACAGTTAACGCGCGCTTTTCGCTCTCTCTGTCTCTCTCTCTCACAAGACAGGAGATGGAAGAGTGAGAGAGCTTGCGCGCCAGGAGGCACGCGCCGAGGGCGCGCTTCCCACACGCGCCCTCCTAGTAGCGCGTTCCTAGTAGGTAACGCGCGACTACTACGGACGGACAGACCCAAACCTTAAGGAGCTTCGCCCCTAAAAGCCGCGTTTAGCAGCAGCGCGTTCGAGAGCCGTCTCTGACGCGTAGCGCGCACACGCTCCGTCTCTGCAGGATTTGGCGCACAGTTGGAGCTGAGTGGCATGCTTTCCGTTGCATTAAAGGAATAGATGCTGTAAAATGTGGTTTCCTGGCTCTTTAGAGGGTCCCTGAAACGGTTTTCAGACATTGTTTCATTGATTAGGCTAGGTCATTATCGAACCATTCACAGCATAATTAAACGAAACACCATGCACCAAGGCAGCTATGGGCTTGATTTCGTCGGCTTCCCCCTAATTACTGCTGGTGCGCCTGAAATCTCGTAGTTGGGGGATGTACGCTAGGAACGGCTGCGTCTCCCGTGCCAACCGCTGTACCAAGGCCTTACTACCGACAATGCACCGCGATGTCGAACTTCGACCCTTCCACCTCACTAGTTCTGGGGTGGCTAGTATACTGCTCAGTAGAGTGCAGCAACAAGCTTTGTAAGGATGGAGAGTTTCTCGTTTTGATCTTCGGTATGTTTTTAGGTTCTCACACGTGAAAGGAATATCATCCTTGCCGGTCTTTGTTAGGTGAGCAATAGCCGAGAGGTAGAGAGGAAACAGCTAGGATTGAACAAACTTCTACAGAGGAGGGAACGACCCACACCCTAAGGAGCTTCGCCCCTAAAAAAAAACATGCGTGTGTGCATGAACCAGACAATGAAAATTGTGCGCTCGAGGCGGTCGATTTCAAACAGACAGGGAGTATGATGCGGGTTATTTTAGGGGCGAAGCTCCTTAGTGTGTGGGTTGTTCCCTCCTCTGTAGTAGTAGTATGTATGTAGCCAGCTCAAGTTTTACGAAGTGCTCACTAGATGGCGTGATGGCGCCTTTTTCTTGAGGCCAGGACACTGAGGGTGTTCCCCCGTTGCAAAGGGGCAGGCCGCCACCACATCATCATCATCATCAGCTCGCTTCATTCAGATGTATGGGAACGCGCAGCATGGGAGTCTGTCTGTCTGTCTGTCTGTCTGTCTGTGTCCGTCCGTCCGTCCGAGCGCTGCGGTGCTGCTTAGCTAGCACGTTAATTGATCAATAGATGGCGCGGAGGCGCTCGCTGCGTGCTGTGTGAGAGGAGAGCGCTAGATGGCGACACACAGTGTTTGTCACGTCTTTGATGATGTACTGGGCAATATTCACGGAAGATTCACGGTTTTTACCGATGAACCTCCGGAGCTTCGCCCACTCATCATCATTCACTCCGTGGATATGCGTGGATTTTTTTTATACGAGCAGCGACATGGACAGCGTTCCAGTACGTCCTACACACAACAGTCGATCGCCGGGAACGTGGTCTCGGATTGTTTTGGCTAATCGGTGAGTTCAGCAAGAAGACTGCAGATTCTCTTTCCAAATGCCGAATGGGGCAGTAGTACTGGCCGAGCCGGATTACGAGTTCTCTCATAGAAATTTACTGAAGTGTTAAATAAGGTAGAGGAGGAGAATTCGATGAAAGAGAAAGGAACGTTGGGTTCCACCAGCGCGACTGCTCTTGCAGGAAATACAGGCCGCCTTCAGAATATTTTACACAAGCTGCCTACGCGGCACGCCAGAGAAAGGAAAACGTCTTTCACTGCGGCGACCGTGTCTGTACGTACGGTAAATGACCACAGCTTGGCAAAAGGTCTCCCGTTATGCTTGGCCTCAACATGCACACTGAACGTCGGACATTACCCAGAAAGTCTGGGATGCGTCATTTCCTAAAGAAGCAGCATTCACGTCGGAAAAGATAACGTAGGTGTGAGGCTCTTAGCATGCGGAGCGTTACAAAGCAATAGCTAAATTTATCGAGTAAAATCTGCTCATCAAATCGCACCAATTTAATACAGTGCTCTCGTGGCCTTATAAAAATTGTTCGTGCTACTTTCTTGGGAGTTAATTTTCGAGGGGCAGCATGGCACAAATTCTCTTCTAAGAACGCTTACCTCCGCATCCATGATCACCAGCGCGTTGACGTTTGGTGATAATACTAGAGCTTACGCCAATAACCTGTATTTAGAATTTTGAAAGTTATTGAAGTCGCAAAGCTGCTCAATGCACTAACCTTTATTTGGCTGCTGTCATTATAACCTGAAAAACGCAAGCAAAGATGAACTACAACTGCACTGGTTACTGCTCACTTGCTGCTCTAAGCCACTATTGGCGCACTTTGATGGTTCAGTAAGTTCCACCTCAATCATTGGCCGAGTCTTTTCAGGTTGGTACGAGGGACTTCATTCATAAGAATAATTGATAATTTGGCATAACGTTGCTTGGTTAGTTTTGGCAAGTGAGCCGCAATGCACGCGGAAAAAGTGATCTGCACAGAGATGGGTATAATCGGATGCATAGGAATACAAGGAATCCTGCTCGTGGCAAATGTAGATAGAGAAACAATAATGGAGGGAAAAAGCAGGGAGGCTAACCAGTTATCGAAAACCGGTTTGCTAGGATACACATGGGAAGGGCATGGGGGAGATTAAAAGATGGGGAGAAAAGAGAGCAAAGACAGAGAAATGGCACAGAATACAATACACACGCACAGTCACAGGCCGTCGCTCTTGCCTGGTACGTGACAGCATTGTCACAGCCGCTTGTCTAAGTCTATTTTAAGTGCGAATGCACTTTATAAGCGACCCTGAATCCGCCGTCCCATAGCAACGGCGCGAGGAGCGGAGAGGAGCGTCTGTAGCAACGGCGCAGCGACGTCACACCCCACGTGACTGCGCGCGCTCCGCCTCCTCACCGCGGTTTGCGCGGGCGCACCGCTCTCCGCGGCGTGACGTCACGGCGCGCTGTGCAGCTGGCGTCGCTGTGCAGCTGTGTGTGTGGCGCCGGCGCGTCAGTCCGTATATAAACGTCCGCCGGCTGCCGCTCGCTCTCTTCTCGCTCGGCTGCGCGGTCGGTGCAGTCTTTCGCAGTATGGATCCATCGCAGGTTGGATCCATCGCGGTAGGAGTTTCCGACCACGATCAACGGTGGCTTCATAGACTTGGCGTTCAGTAGGAACTGTACGGTCCGCGCCGTCTTGCCGGATCCGCTCACCGTACATTTCTCGGATCACAAAGCGCTGGTACTAACCGTGAGCTACAACGATAACACCAATAGGTGCTGATCTGTAGTGACGTGTGTAGAGTGTGTGTGTGTGTGACGTGCTCGGCGATGTGTGCATTTATGCATCTACGAAATTGCGAGGTGTAAATAAATAATACTTCGTGTATAAATGTGTGTGTGTGTACAATGCATCATGACAACACTTTAAATTCATTATTTACACTTTAATCATAACTTTACTCCCCCTCATAGCATCACCCCGTGCATTCGCACTTAACCATGTTCACCCTCGGGGAAATGCTTTCTTTTTTCTTTTAGAAACGTCAGTATTGCTTTTGTCGCCCTCAGCTGCAAAGTGTTCTGTCAATGTCTCCGACGGACGCATGCATGTGTATTGTCAAGGGGCGCTAGAGCGGACGCTACGAATTGTCTCTGAACATTATGTTCAGGACAGTCACACAAAATGTGTTGTAGCGTCTCCCCGGTACGAAAAGCATCACAGCATTTTCAGTCATTTCAATGCGATACGCATAGAATTTTGTGAATGCTACCCTTAGCCGTTGAACCGAACCAGTATTTTACAGCGCTGAATGATAAGCCGGTTTTATCGGCCGCTTTCAAGACCGCAACCAATCTTTGATCATGCTCCTGTTTGTTTGCTCCCTACACCAAAATATCAATATACACGTGTACGCCAGGAAGGTAGTCATATATCTGAGTCATCGCTCTTTGAAATATTTCAGCACTGAGGAGATGCCGAAGGGCAATTGGAGGTAGCGGTACCTGCTAAAAAGAGTAGCGAGGCTGCGAGGGTGCATATTTCGGACGTCTGCTCATCAAGGTCAATCTGGTGACAGCCGGAATTTGTGTCGAAGCAGCTACATACAGACACACCCGCTAGAAGTGTTCTCTTTTTACGTGCTCGGTGATTTTTTTGGGATCCTTGCAAATTCTAATTCTGCCGTCCTTTTTCTCGACAGTAACCAAAGTACTTACCTAGTCTGTCGCTTTATTCTCTTTTACGATGATGCCCCCGCACTCCAGTCTTTGTAGTTCTTCAAGAGGGCCGCGCAGGGACAGAGAATACCACGCTGGTTGAACGACAAGAACCGCTGTTGGTCGCAAGACCATGCTGTATGGTCGCTTCAAGCAGCCTAGTCCCTGGAAGAGGTGCTGGAAATTCGTCACTGGTTGGAAATTCGTCACGGGTTATGTGCGATAGTACTGCTATCGTAGATAGTGCATATATATTAGCGTGACAATAAATCCTAGGTCGTTCTTATTCCTGCCATGGGGTGTTGCCTCAATTCTTAAGACACCAACGTCGCTAACGTTGCAGCCATAAGCGATAAAGCAGAGTGGCTTCTCCTCCGCGTATTCCCGTTGGCATACAGATGTGCATCAAAGAGGAGAGGTTGTTGACGGTTGTTCCGACTGGTGTGGCTATTTGTTGTGCACCATGGAGAGCGTGTGATCTCTTGTGCAAGGACTCAAAGTCTGCCGGCAGCGTCGGACCTTGAAAGTAGAATGCATCTTCCTGAGTTCCTTCTAGAGCTGCCCGAGCAGCGTTATCGGCGTGTTCTTTCCCTGTGATGCCGCAGTGGCTTAGAAGCCATTGAAATATAACGTGGCGCCCTTGCTCATGTGGTTTGGAGAAGACATCTTATATCCCCGCCACGGTGGTCTAGTGGCTATGGTACTCGGCTGCGGATCCGAAGGTCGCGGGATCGAATCCCGGCCGCGGCGGCTGCATTTCGATGGAGGCGAAATCTTGAGGCCCGTGTACTGTGCGATGTCAGTGCACGTTAAAGAACCCCAGGTGGTCAAAATTTCCGGAGCCCTCCACTACGGCGTCTCTCATAATCAGATCATGGTTTTGGGACGTTAAACCCCAGTAATCAAGATATCTTATATCGAGAACGAGTGGTTCGTGTGGCCCGCGATGCAGAGCTGATAGCACAGATTGTTGGGCTTTCTTGGAGTCGGTAAAAGTCGACCATTCTCGAGGTGGATCCCGATTTACTAACCAAAGTACTGCGCACAGAGCAGCTAGTTTCGCAGTTGTCGATGTCGTTGGGTAGTCAGTGCTAAAATCGAAGGTAATAGCTCTTGCTGGGACAACCACAACACCGCACGAACACTAAAGGTTTGTGGAACCATCAGTACATATATGTACACTGTCCGCATACTTTTCATACAAAACTAGCAGCGAGAATTGCTTTAGAAGAGGCGACGACAGCTAAGATTTTTTCTTGAATCCTAGTACGCTCAAATCCACTGTGGGGCGAATAACGCACCTATGGGGCATCGGTGGTTTAGATGCAGTGGTGATACCATTAGGAAGGCTGTCGTTGTACAATTTAAATGGGAAATATAGAGCTACGCTAACCTCACGGGCATATAGTTCTGTGTAGCGGACTATAATCGCATTAATTCCCACGACAGGCCTCGCAAGAGCGCTTCTTCGTAGTTCTGCCAACCGATAGGCCACCGAGTTCCGAATGTAGTAGACACGCCCTCGCAGGGGATTATAAATGTACGGGCATGTTTGGCCAGTGTATCTGTGGCCGCCTGAAAAGGGTAACTAATAAAATAAAGCCACGCATATGCATCGATATGCATTTCACGCTCCCAGAAGCGGTACTGCATGGTAGAAGCTGTTCCACTGCATGCAACGAAAAGGTGAGAACTAGTCGCATGCTCTGAACAAAACATTTAATGCTGTTGCCATCGCTGCCTTTTCTTACCTGCGCGACACCTCGTGCATACAGCTGGTCCTATTAACTGGTTTAAATGTTTAAACCAAAGGAGCTTGACATGTTCGAAGGACAAAATATGCCGTCTCTAATCCTCCCCGCGCTTCCTACAAGGTTTTAGCGTTGCCTTTGCAGTATTACCCCCTCTACGCCATCGTCGCATTCTGATGGCGGTGAAACGCTAAAGATCCGTGTGCTCTGCGACTACCCTGTATTGTTAGAGAACCCAATTTCGTAAAATTTTACTAAACCCTCCGCTACGATGTTCCTCTTCTTTCGCTCCCTTTCCATCAAGCCGCATGGACGCTGAGCAACGGCCGCAGAAAGTAGCGGCCTCTCCTTAACCGGATCACTGTCACGTACGTGTCATTTACGTACTTGAAAACACGTCAGATTCTGGCATGGCGATTATTTGCGCGCGAAGGAAGTATCACACGTTTAAGGGAACAATGACGACCACGATGGTTGCGTCCTTTAGTGGAAGCTCACAACGTCGCATTTAAAAACGACAGGCGATGTCGCTTCTCAAAAACGACAGCTTTGAGTGTGGGCGAACAGTCTGCACCGACGTATGCGCCTTGGAGCTTTTCTCAGTGCTGCCCATCGCACACGAATTCTTAATATGTCAGCTGTACATCTAGAAGGAGCCCACGCGGTGAGAAAAGTGGCGAACGATGCGAACGTCTGATATTAACGTTACGTAGGATGTAACATTATGCTGACACGTATCGAAATAACGTTCTCTTAATGTTCTTTCAGCACTCGCAAGAAACTCCCTGCGCATTGGCACATTCTTGTTACATAAGTTCTTCGAAGGCGAATGTCCTGGGCTGTTCGCCACGAAAAAGTGCTCCCGCAGCGTTAGGAAAGCTTTGCTGCATTTTTGTTACATTTATGGCCGCGTAAATTAACGACGTTTTTAATCTCCGCAGAAGCTACCGCCCGGAACACGAAATGTATTTTAGCCGCACTTAGAAATTCGAACACGCAACAGCACTTTCAGCTACTGTCACTTTTTGCCAACTGAAACGACCCTCGGTTAAGAAACCACGAAAGTGGCCATGTGAACAACAACAAGAAATAATATTATGGGGCAAAAAATGAAGCCAAGTCGAGAGAACATAAAAATTATGATGACGTGCGCACTCGATTCGGTCGCAATACGATGTATGTTGAAGTGTTTCCTCTCGTTAACTGGATGACTGAGCGATTAAAGAAATTGAAGCCGAGGAAACTTCAAAAACGTTAGAGCATCGAACTTCCCCCGCAAATCCACCAATTCGAAGCGAGCTCACTCACGTCAATTGCAAGCGTTTTCATGAAACTTAATCGTTAAAAAAAAGGTGATGAACGACGCACTTCATTACGTCGAGAACTGCGCCAAAAAAGAAAAAATTACAGCATATCCACGGAGTGAATGATGGTGAGTGGGCGAAGCTCGGGAGGTTCATCGTAGATCGTGCCGAGTTCTGGATTAATTTAGTTAACGCGCACGCTACGAATCGTCATGGTTCAACTATGCACAAGTGAAATCTCCCACCGGCATTTCATTGCAAGTCAAGATCCAGTGCCTATATATATACATATATGGGTTGCCGGTGAACGCTTCTCCAACGCGAGCAGTCGGTATTTCTCAATCAAGAAACTCGCTAGGAGACGCTGCCTGCGCCAACGTTGTCTCTCGTGGGCGAGCGCGTGCCGGGAGCCAAGCGCTCGCCCTCGGCGCGTGCGTGCCTCCCGGCAGGCACGCGCCGGTGGCTGCCGGGAGGCACGCACTACTACTACTACTACTACTACTACTACTACTACTACTACTACTACTACTACTACTACTACTACATACATCGGGGACGCACGACCCACGCCTTAAGGAGCTTCGCCCCTAAAAAAAGATAAGAGAGGAAATAGGTGCTAGGGTGGCAGTCAACGCAGTCGCAGATTAGAAACTGGAGACTTACTGGAGACACACTTAAAATAAACATGATAAAAGTAAACAAGTGAAATTTACGGGCTGATTCATTTGTGGGGTTTAACGTCCCAGAACCAGATCTGAATATGAGAGGCCGTAGTGGAAAATTTACAGATTAGTGGCTAGATAATCAACGTGAAACTTGTGCAACATCGCCGATGTTCTTGCGAGGCAAATGGAACCATAATTGGGAACAAAGAGCGCTTGTGCTCTTTCTCGCGCAGCTTTTTCTCTGTGCCCAGACAATAGCTTGGATTCACGCAGAGAAGGACTACATTCACACGCTTTGCAAGGTAGGCCCTTTGAGCGATGCTCAGTGATGCATTATTCGGCTGTTCAAACTCCTTCCGGTTTGGCCATCGTAACACTTCCCGCACGACAAAGCTGCATCCTCTCCCCGACAAGCCTACCCGCCCCAGTGGTTTGCCTCGCAGTTACTTCACTACCCTTTTTTGTACCTTCAACTTTCTTTCCTAGTGCTGCACCGATGCGGTCAAACTTGTTCCTATACGAATGACTTCCCAGCTTTTTCATACGGTGAGGAATGCAGGCGAGGAGAGTATCGTTACCACCGACCTCCCTTTTAGGAACACCATTTTTTTCCTGTTTTGACCTATTCATTAAGATTTCTCTGAGAAAGGCCAAATTAGTCTCCGGCAAGTTCCACGGATTTAATCGTGGTAAGGTGATTGTAAAAAGCCTCCTACATTCGATGCGAGAACAAAGTGCGCAAGGGATATTCTAAGCAAGTTGTGGCATTCCCGTTCTTCACAAGCCTGTAGGAAGGAGAACGAAAGCCAAGGATGTGCTTAAACAGACGTCGGTGAATATATACAAGTATAATCCTGCCAAGTAGTGATACTTAAACCGAAAAACTGAATGCATCCTTCCTCAAAGATTCCTACAGACATCAAATCCCACGCCGGCACGGTGGTCTAGTGTCTATAGTATTCGCCTGCTGATCCGAGGGCAGCGGTATCGAATCCAGACCGCAGTGGCTGCATTTCGATGGAGGCGAAATATTGAGGTCTGTGTACTGTACGATGTCAGAGGAGGTTAAAGCACCTCATGTGGACGAAATTTCTAGAGCCCACCGCTACGGCCTCTCCAATAATTAAGCCCTGATTTTCGGACGCAACGCCCCAGAAATCAATCAGTCAATCATATTAAACCCCGTACACTTTCCTTGAGCGAGTTAAGTACATCCATTGTAGAGTTAATACATCTGATTTCGGTAAAAACAAGATAATCTTCACCGTAACGCACTGCCTTGAGCACAACACCTTCCAAGTCTACTGAAGTGTCACGACCAATCAATACACATTATACGCAAAGGATCGCTGCTTTTGCTGTTCATTATATCTTCAATACTTCATTCATCAGTACAGTTCACCGCCAGCTTAAGCTCTCTTTACGCATTACACGTATAACCACTAAAATAATTCAAGCTTCATGGACTTAATATCCGGAAACACAGTAAGGCGCGGTAAACTAGAGCGATGCTCTGTAGAGGACAACTTCTTTGAAATTAGAAAAGGAGCTAGGCGGCTTGCTTGTTCGCGGACTTGCCACGAACCAGTCTTGTAGTTGACGCGTGCTCGGATGATCTCTCATGACTCGTGCTAAACGAGGATATTTCACATACAGGTATACCTGATCGCTCGTGTCTAACGCACACTCCTTTAAACGGAAATCTAGTACCCATAGAGAGGAACACCTTGCGGTTCTATTTCCTTTTTACTTTCTTTTTACAAAGCCTAATCGAAAAGGGGTAGCCATCGCACGAAGATGGCAACAAGTCCTCTATTTACTTTTACGTCAATAAAATATGTATCTGCGTCATCCCTAACTAATGGAAAACTGGCAGGCACAAAAGGGTACGTAAATACCCTCACTACCGAAACATCATTCACAAGCCAGTAGGTACGGTAGAGTTCATAACATCTAATATCTAGATGAATAAAGACAAGAAACTAAACCCACTTCCGCGCCTGACAAATCTCAGCAAACGGCTGAGCTGCGGCAAGAGTTCTAAGTTAGCCATAACTATCTAGTAGCACTATCATTATCAGTATCACCTCAAAGAAAGAAGTATCATGATTATCACTAAAATGCAGCAGTCGGGTGCGTGCATGGCCAGACATGCATATCTGGCTATATATGGCACGTGTCCATGTGCGGCCGTGTTTGCCCAATACGCATCAGAGTGTTACATGACATTCCTTGTGTTGGAAACAACTTAATGAACAAACAGACAATGAAGCCTAGGAAAGCATAGGGAAAGTTACTTGTGGCATTGGAGAAAGTAGAAAGGAATTAAAGTGGACGAAAAGACAAACCTTGCCTTCGGTGGGAACGTGACGCCTCCTGGCAAGAAAGTGCGTTCCACGCACGCCGCCTTGGCCATGAGTGGCGCTGCCTAACACTCCCAGGATAATACGTACATAAATACACAATAAAGTGGACGGGGGGATGACCGCCTTCGTAGCTCAGTTGGTAGAGCATCGGACGCCACATCCGAAGGTCGTGGGTTCGGTTCCCACCGAAGGCAAGGTTTGTCTTTTCGTCCACTTTAATTCCTATCTACTTTCTCCACAATTACTATACTACAAGTAACTTCCCGTATGCTTTCCTAGGCTTCATTGTCTGTTTGCTCATTAAGTTGTTTCTAACAAATAAAGAACGAGCCCTTGACCCCTTCCCTTTCGTTATTCCTTGTGTTGGTCCTTTATTGCCACATAGGCATCTATCATGATTTGGGCAAATTCGGCCACATACAGACACATGCCATTTATCGCCACATATGCCCAATTCCTGATATCGCCATATATAGCGTTTCTGTACGGGCTCCCAAGACAGCGAATTGGAAGTCGTTGGCAGAGGCCTTTGTCCGTCAGCGGGTATAAAATAGGCTGGGAATTATGATTATTATTATTGTGATGATGATGATGATGATGAAACATATTTCAGCATTTCCTACATACAATAGCTGACGTGTCTTCTTGCAGGTCGCTGCATTACGCTTAAGTGGTCTGTGCAAGTATAATTAAACAATAGACCAGGTCATTGGAACTCGAATACCAGCTGAAATATATGGAGGACGCGAAGTCGATACTGTGGTTTAGGTATTGAAACAAGCATGAGACAAGCGTACGACCTAGGCCGCATTACTAAAGCTAAGGACGCAATGGAGAAACAACTTATTAGCATATATTGAAGCACACCTTTCATGTTTATTTTATTTAAAAGTACTTTACAGGACCCATGGGGGGCATTAAGTAAGAGTGGGGGGCGTTACACAAATTATGCTTATTGTAATGGCAGAGCTTCGCCGTGGCTTGCACGCTCGCGCTAGGAGCAGGGCAGACAGGCGAAGACCCAGGCAGCACAGATGCTCGGGCCAATATTGTTTTTTTGTTGGCTTACGGAGGTCCAATGAAGGCCCTGTGATACCACTCATAAGCCAGCATTGGAAATTCCATCTATTAAGGTCTCCAACAATGGCCCATCGTAACCATTCAATTTGCAATATTGGTTCTTCCATCCGGTAAAGAAGGCATATGTGGGCCATAGTTGCCACTCAGCATACATTATTGGTGGTCCAGTGCACAAGGATGGTAATGATGGGTCAGTTTCTATATAGTCCTATCAATGTTGGTTATGTAATGGCGGCAGGCTGTATATATTGTCCAATCAGTCTCACTGCATAGCCAATGCTGGACTTCCAATGTTCTTTGTCGGACAATATTGTCCGCACACAAGAGTTGTAGCATCAATATTGGTAACATTTGCAAGTACACATGATATATCGGGAGGCAGGTACACATGGTGGCAAGTACACATGATTGTTTTCCTGTTTTACCAATATGAAGGGACCACTAGCTCGACTCGGTGCCGCAAATGAGTTCAGAAAGGTCATTGTGTATGTATTCAGTGCAGCAGGAAAAGTTATCTCTATAATTTACGTAATTGTTTATTTGCGCAAGTTCTAGCTAAGTGTGTGTGAAGTAGACTAGAAGTTGCACATTGGAAGTTGAGCAAATTACATCTACAACGCCATCATATGGTCCAAAATGCCCAGCAGCATGTTAGTGGCTTCCGAGCCCACGTGCATGGCATAGCAGGTCACTTTATCTGTTGTCATTGCAATATTTCCAAAATAATAGAAGTAGGCTGTGTATACTGTCCAGACATTCTGTCTAGTTTCTCGAATACAGGACAGCCAATGCTGCTTGCGAGACAATATTGTCCACACGTAAATACTGTCGCGCCTATGTTGTTCACATTGGGAAGTACATGACATATTACAAGAATGATCTCTTTTTCATTTGAAACAACGTTAATATATATGTACTACCGTGTGCACTCGCATAATTTTAGCGCCCACGCGTAATTTCTGCACTCCCGACTTTATGTACGGCTTACGCAAAAATATTACTTGCATGCTCTCCCCATGACATCCAGTGCCACGTGGCGCAGGCTAATGTTGTCCTTTTTCAGTACTGAGTGTTCTGTAGCCCAGGCTTCGCCATAGCCTATAAAACAAATTAAACATAGTGTTTGCCGATTAACTGAGAACCGTGCCGCCACGATAATTTGGACACGTGAATACGAGTTGGTCTTGATACTGGAGTATAGAGATGCTGCTCACAGCACCAGTGATGACGACTCCGAGTCGCAAATCCGCTAATGCTTGAATGTAGCCCACGAATGCATTTGGCTGTTAAGGTACGCGTTCTGTTGAGTGTAAGCTACATTCGTTTTTGTGATACATTTCATTTGATGCATCTCAGATCAGCACGCGTAAAGATTCCTTACGCGATATTCCGAAATTATTTGCGAAATGCGCATGTAATTTACGCACCTTTTGGAACTCCTAGATTCATGGAGAAAAAAAAACACGAGTTACGGGGTACGCGCGAGTAAGCACGGTATAAGTTATGCATGAGTAAATGCGGTATATGCAAAACGTTGGAAGGTAAAGAAAAGCCTTTGTTATCTTTCTACCTTGAGCAGGGGGCACAGGAGCCCGCCGAACATGGAAGCGTACCACGGCAGAGGGGGCGGAAGGGGGGAGCTGCCTGGGCGGCACTAATCCGTTTTGCTTCGCATACCTGTTTGGCATGTTTTCTTGCAGGGAGCTGGGGGTGAGGCAGGCGAAGCAGCTTTCACTCTGCAGAGGTTTTTCGGGCGCACAGGTTGTGTCGCACGGGCATCGTGTATCTGCTGAAACTGGCGAGTTTACGAAGTCAGAACACCTGAGTAGTCTACGGACACGGAACTTGCGGCTGCAAACTTCTGCATAGTGAAAGAGTGGCAGCCCTGCGCTTCTTTGGACCGGACATTTTAAGTGAACTGAACAGATGAGCCTCGACGTGTTGCGACAGTTATAAAGGTTTTCCTGAAAGATTCGTACCGATTTTAGCCATTCGTTTATTTTACTCATTGTGCATTATGTTGTACTCGCACCCTCATTGTGGCATGTGCCGGGTTTATTATAGCATGTATTACTGCGTATTTTCTTTATATTTGTCTATTTGCAAATGCACACGTGGTGGGCTTTGTTGTATACGCCGCGGCAGATGAAGTAATCTGTTCTAGCAAAGCTGTTTTGGTTCGTGTGATTTTCATGTTTGTGTTTTTGTCTTGCGTGAAACGCGTGTTTTCCCTATGCTCTTTAACGGTCATTTCTTGTTCCTGGTTTTCGGTTCTTTCGAAGTCGTCGGTTTGTCCCCACATACCCTCCGTTCCGGATACTGCATGCAGAAACATATCACCGTATCCTAAGATTCACTGATGCTGTGTTACTTGAGGAAGTGTTAAATTTCTACAATTCAGCTGTTTCGTGGAATCGTTTCAGGAACCTTTCAAGCTTCAGCAGCTCCACGTAAACACGTAAACCAAAACGTGTCGCATAGGTTTAGACGTATGTTTTCTTGTGCCTCTTCTTTTTGCTTATGGTGCTTATGCGTTTAGTTTTCTCGAGGCTGATCATATACAATGGACTTCAAACTCAGAGTGAATATTGATTTGTTGATTTTGTCAGAACTTTCTTTTCAATCCCTTCTCATGTCTCTTATACTCACGAATAAAATGTGTCACAAAGAAGACATTTTGCTTATTTGTATGTGTGTATGTGTTCGAAAGATACGTTTCGCCATTAACATACGAGTGCATAGACCATTTATGTCTGTTTTATGCTATCGTCATAACCACGAATCGTGAACATAACCAAATTCATTTCCCAAGCTGGCAACACATATATGCATACTAAGTACAAAATAAAGCTATTGTTACTCCCATAATTTACTGGATACTCTTGCTTTTTGCCTAGAGCCAGAAGCCTCGGCAAAACAAATTTAAGTGCATGCATGATAGCCAATAAAAAAGGTGGGGAAAATATAGAATTAGCCAATAAAGGAGGCTGGCAAGAAATTCTGCCTCATCCAACGATTAATGCTGGCAAAAAATGATGGACAGCCATCAATAAATTCTGGAAAGAACGGTTAGAGCTTCCATTGTTTATACAAGCTTACCAATATTGAAAATACAAACGATGGACAATGTTGGCCAAAGCCATTCTTTCCCAATTTTTTCCAACGTTATACGACTGGTATCCAACATTGGACTAATCTAGTTAAAAGTGTAGCATGGGACCCGAAATCCAATGTAGTTCCAATATTGTATCCAATGTTTTCCAACGTTGCGCGAAGGTCGGTCCAATGTTGTTGTGCTGCCTGGGGAGGACGACGAAGGACGGAATAGAACAGCCAGAATTGAGGACAACAACAACAACATAGAACAGCCGGCCCAGGAACGGGTGCTGTGTCTGTGTCCTTATTCCTCACAGTAAATAAACATTCCGAACTTGAAAAAATGTTCTAAAACAATAAATTGAAAACTAATGATAAAAGATACACTCCTAGGTCAATATATGTACATTACTAGTTCATGTTCAGTACCAGTACTGGGCAGCGATTTCAGAGAAGTGCGCTGCTATGAGTCTCTCCTTATTGGCTCTTAAAAGCATCAGTGTATCGAGCATCACCGTCAGACCACAGTTCTTGATGGATACCACTATTATGTGTCAGAATGTTTCCTCACTTAGTTTTTTCAAGTGTATTCATTAAGCACGCCTTACGGACAAAGATATGTTTAATAAGCAGAGCTGTTAATCACTACTAACCTTATGACAAATATCACGATATTCGTTAGCCGAAAGAGCAAGACAAAAATAACCTGATAATTCAATATTATTGCACCAATATTTGGTTCCTAGCCGGAATATCTGGAAGTCATATTTTCTGCAATATTAGAGCCCAATATCGCGTCATATGTTTCAGCGTTTTTGCTGCACAAATAGAGCCAAGGCAGTGGATCCAACGAAGTATGGATGCATCTGAGAATACGCTAGTGTAACAGTGCTGACAAAAACTTTGCGTAACTTCGTGGTTCAATCTTTATAGAGAAAGAGTGAAGGGATCGAAAAAACGAAGGTATGGTCTTTTTTTCAAATGTGACTGCACTGCGTAATGATTTCCGCTATACGGACCCCTTTATTGATCCATACGAGACATTGCCTAGTGCAGGGAAGCATTTGGTGATGTACGCAACTGTCGCCATGCTGTCAGTGGTTAGGGTCGCAAATAAATGTTCATTATTTTTCGAGCGAGATCTTCCTTTAGATATTTTTCGGGTAGGTGGAAAGATTTTCGCATGACGCCTGTCTTTAACTGCACAGCGCTTCGGGGGTTCGGCTTGTAGGCGTCACCGTCGCCTGCTCCCGTCGCGTGCTCACCCTTCACGCCGATAGCTGCGACGCGCAAGAGATGGCGCCACCGCCTTGCCGAGCGCGCGGTTTCTTCTCGTACGGCACTTTTCCGGCGCCCAACGGAAGCCGCATGGTTGACCGTGCTACTCACTTTCTCAGCTTTCACTATAGCGAACCTGTTTAGCGGTCCTCTCTCTCAAAAACCAGAGGCGGGCGGTGGAGGTCGCTCCCTTGTATTCCCGGCCAACGTTTTCACTATTTTCCCTACGTCCATTCGCGTACTGCTCCACTTCTTTCCCACACGTATCGCTCCGTCCCGTGTCCTTCCTTTGTCGTTTCGTTTGACCAGGACATTTCTGCCCGAGACAAGCAAAGCGAGCTTTCTTTCCGATTAGATTACTCGATGGCCCACTTGGTCACATAGACTATGGCTCTGTAATTGTACGACTCTGTAGCTCTACCTTGTGTCGACGTCGGCGTCCATGATGAAAATATTCATCTAGAGCTACCGCTATGTTTCCAGAAGCACCCGGCCATGCAAACCCTCTGTCATGGCACAGCGAACAAAATTCAAATTTTCAAAGGGAAATCCGCTTTAAAAATTATAATTTGACTGACATCCACACACATGGCGGCTTCTCCTGTGGCTCGTGTGACTACGCCAACGCAAGGTAATGGGAAAAGCCCTTTTAAAAAACAATCAAATAAGCAAATAATTTTTTGTACCATTGAAGTAATTATGCAGGTAAGAGGCTTCGCTAACTACGTGGGTGGGCTTTGTTGTGATTTCTGGATTTCCACCGCCATCATCTTAGCATTTACTGGCATTCGCACGTCATTAAAGACAAGTAAACAATTAAAAATATAATAGATGTGGTAGTAGTACGTATGAACATGTCCAAGAGCTCTGTACATGTGCTGAATTATAGCTGTCTTGCGTATATGCCTGTTGAATCATCTTTATGCAGGTACCTTAAAAAGTCCCCAGCCGTGGCACTAACAGCCCCGCGAAATGGTAAGTCCGGCATTGGTACGACTTTTCTCGCCCTCATATCTCACATCAACTTATCCCACCTAAGGTTTCTGAAGTACTCAACACACTCAGATATGAATTTTGCACTCAGACACACACAAACAAGAACGCATTGGTTTTGCCTCATGCATTAGGCAGGATTTAACAGATGACACATCGGCAAGCATTATGGGAAGTCGGAAATCTCACAAGGGCACATGATTTCAGACTGGAAGCGATCAGTACATAGAATTGAAGAAACGAATACAAATACAGTGTTAACGTATCAATTCACTAGCTGGTAAGACATCGGCAGAAAAAAAAATGATGTAAAGGAGATTCAAGAAGAATTTACCATGTTTGCGAATGAAGGAGTTCTCTGCGGATAGAGCATTTCGTAACACGTCTTTCCTGCCACTATCTTCCAACGGTTCACACCGTTGACATTACGGAGAGCAGGCAACGTGTTATATCAATAACACGCGGGTAAGTGCACTGCGACGACCGACACTTAGATGCTCGCTTACTTGTTTCGTTTAGATTAGAGTATTTTCTGCTTGTTTTAGGTGTGCAACCTACGAAATAGAGGCACTGCCGGCGTTTCTCTGCGGAAATCAGAGGCAGTAACCCGTGGTCGTTTTCCGCTCTACGATGTTTACATATTGCAGCAAAGCAATATGTGCGAAGTAGCACTTTATTCGTGCTCTAGTCACTTGCGTTGTATGTGTGCGCCAGGAGAACGGTCATATGCGGACCGCCGAGCTGAAATTTGCAGAGCTCACTACTCGCCGTGTAGCAGGCGGTCGGCAACCATGGTTATATCTTGCTCGACGTGGTCAAGCGTGCCGGACTGCTTGCCTACCACGGATCTATCTGTTGCTCAGGAACGGACACGGACCCCTACAAGCACACAGGTCGCGCGTGTGATGTTCCGCGAACCAAACAAGCAATGAGCGCAAGTGCAAAATACTAGTGTTTCCTAGAAAGCGCGAGGAAGGGGCGCAGTAACAAGAAAAGTTAGCCTACCAGCGTCGATGTGCACGGGGCAACATTAGGCCTAGTACATTCGCCTACGAAGGCATTCATTTCCTTCTGGCTCCACGCACCACCACTGCTGAGCCCTTGTGGATGACGACATCGCTCATCGTCATCGACATCGCGCCGTGCTGGTACGCGATGTTCTTTGCTAGAACAAGGTCACCCGTCTCTGCGATGAAACCTTGAGGCGGTTTGTCAGCGGTAGCCACAACTTGTGGTCTAAGCCGCTGCGTCTGTGAATACACTCTTTCGCGCCCGGCTTCATCCCGACTGATTGATGGTGCGATTGTCTTGTAACTAGCCGTAAGCGTGCCACAAGGCGTCGATAATTGTGACCGACACACAAGACGACGTCGCAAAATTCCTGAACCGTGTGGAGGCGCGTCTGTATATATATCGCCTTCAGCGTGAATACATGTCATCTTAAGACGACATTTTCATCACTGAAATGACGTCACAAAGGCAGATGAACAAGTGACAAAGAGCTACGATCGCTGGTGGTGCGAACCCACAACGATACGGGACGCGACGATAGGTGCGCTTTAACCACTGCACACGAAGAGCTTTTTCTTTTCTTTTTTGCATTGAACATACATATAAATAGGATCGTAGGATGTCTTTCTGGGCGCTGGCAACGACGGCAAACCAAATCAAGAGTTCAAGCGAAAAGGAGCTTTCCGCATGGGAAATGCACGAGCAAAGGTACATGACCCTGCTAAGTTGTTTGGAGCGCAAAAATAAAAGGTGAACGTTCTAGCGCGATATCGTTAGCTTTAGGTCGCTGTTCTTGGTGTCGTATTCCCACGTAAAAATAATGAGGGGAATAGTTTCATCCGTAAACCACGAACACAGAGATGTGCGTCTCACAAGTGCTTCTCACAAGTGCTACCAATGGACTTGCTGGTGCTAGATACATCTCATGCTAACGCGTTCTAGGCGTATCTCATGGGGCGCGATAACGGCATCCTTTCTTCCTGGACATCTACGCGATCCAGTGTGGAAACTGGAATGGGGAGTTCTCCCAACACGTGACAGGTTAGAGAGATGGAACATTGTCCCATCGTCGATTTGTGCTATTGTCCCCGTCGGGAATCTAACCAGCAGATGCTGCTACAGCGTGTGAGATGTGGAAAACTACGCGTTACTGCAATGTCGTTGATCGTGACGTGCATGAAGAGTATATCACGTTAGCGATGTAAACACCAGTCATTCATTTTTGTCATATATTTTACGCTAGCTCCCAAGCATTTGGATATACCAGGAGAACGAGGCGACCAGGAGAGTACCGAGAGGTAGGCGGCTATATAGGTAGATGGATACGGCCAAAGTGAGCCCACTTCGCCAGGAAATACTTCGTATTTATTGGTAGTGCGAGGGATTCAAATGGCTTACATGCTTTTAAGTCTTGGTTTTCGGAGCGTATGCTGCAGTGCGTGCACGTGTTACGAGCGTGCTTCTCGCGCTTGAATACTCTGAGCTCCGGAGAAGAAGTGCACGCGTACTGTTTTCACGATGATTGTTTTCGCGTATAGACGCCCAACACTGCCATCGCCAGCGACGCCGATATTTCAGAGGCAATAGAAGCTTCGCCCGGGCACGGCCGCTCGATTAGCAACGCGTGAGCTTTTATCCAGCGGCCGTGGCCCGTGTCTAATTTTATGCCGCTTTAAATATTAGAAGGCGCGCGTTCGTAGATGCCGAAGCACATGCAGCTGATCTCGTTTTCGTTCGAATGGCGCCGTGAGAAGGCCACGCATGGGCTCCCCAAGAGCGGCGTGTGCACGACGGTGCAGTACATTTTATTTGCTTTCTGTCAATCATTTCATGTAGCGTACTTCTCATTGGTCTATCGGATCAGGTAACAGGACATCGCGATTTCAATGACCAACCTGGTTCACTGGGTTTCCTTACAGCGAAAGTGGATATGCCTAGGACGTGCAAGAACGTCGAGGTCCGTGAGTGTGCAGAAACTACGGAGGGAATGAACGTACGTTCGAAGTCGGGGCGAACGGTACAGCAATAAAATAAAGAATTACACCATTTCCCGCTAAAGGGGACCATGAGGCGATGGGAAGCAGCATGAGGGGTGCACACCGCATTTGCATCGGTTTGACGCTAGCAGACGCTGCCTGCGTCAGCGTTGTCTCTCGCGGGCCAAGGCGCGTTCTCGTTTCTTGCGAGCTCGTAGAGCGTTCATCGAAGAAGGAGCGTTTCCATAGTGAACGCATGCAGTTCGGAAATGAGAGGAGGGATGCCGAGAGGAGAGGAGATGAGAGAAGGAGAGGAGGAGGAGGATGCGCATGCGCAGTGCGGGTGTGGACGCCGCACGGCGGATGGATGAATGGAGGGAGTGAGGGACATAGCCCCGACCATAAGTTGCTTCGCATCTAAAAAGAAAGGCGCGCGATTAGCTGAAACAGTACTGGACATGTTTCTCCCCGCGGCAGCCGAGCGCAGCAGTTTATCTCGGACTGTGAAGTTAAGCGCGCTGTAGCGCGATTCACGCTGCCACGAGGATAGCGTAGCAAACGAGCTCGTCCATGCAGGGCCACCGCAACCTAAAAATATCTGGGTCGTGTAGTGAAGACGCCGAGTACAGTCGCGACGTGGAACGGAGGCGGCAACGCCGGGCCGGCTCTGTATACATTGGCCGAGCGTTTTAGCATCGCTGTAATTAGTCACCTGTACACTTGAAGCTATGTAAGGTGTGTCGCAACGCACAATGGAAAAGCGGACCCGCTCTTTCTCATGACCCACTACAGCCACGCCCTTGCCCTGAGCCCACCGGTAGATATAGTAGTGATTATGTGAGAGACAATACGGAAAGAAGGAAGAAAGGCTAGACACATGTTCTACCGGCCAGAGGCCGACAGTTAGCTGATGAAACCAGGTCGATATAGCCGAGTAAAAAGACGTCAGTTTATTTGGAGCTCAAATATATAGAAAAGGAGAGGGAGGGTAAGAAGGAAAGAAGGGTCATGGACGCAAGCGCCGAGGCGCGTCATCTTGGCCCGCTTGGTTACCTGCTGCAAAACGAAAGCAAGAAAGAAGGAAAGAAAGAAACAAGTGTCTCAGGCAGTGCAGAAGGGGTCAGCACTTTACCGCGACGTACGAAGCACACCCTTGTCCGCAGCCAACTGGCACACGATGGTGATAGCGATAATGATAGTGCTGAATGATAGTGTGACGTTGACACCGCTGCTGGAGCTCCGCTGCTTATTGAGATTTCAGAGGTGTGGGGCTGTCCTTAGGTTCTCTTACCGCAACGTTCACTGCTGTTATCAGGAGATGTCTATTGGCTCATGTCGGTGCCGCCGGCGCAGACGTTACGACATTGGATGAAATAAGTTTAGTGAAGCCAAATTCGTACGCTGCAGCGAAATGGCATAAAGCTCCTTTTCATGTGCGCCCGACCCTTCAGAGGTCGCAGTTAACAGGGTAATACTAGACGTTGCCGCGGTTCGTGCCCTTCCTCTACACATTTAAAGACCCAAGAATCCCTTGTTCGGGAGAAAGTGGCAAAATGCCATTTATTTGATTACAGGGGCGAAGGCGCGTCGGTATGACAGCGCCTAAGAGGTTGTGCGGCGGCAGCCACGTATTTTGCAGTGAATAGAAACATTCGCTTCGCGGCCCGTAATGTCTCGACGTTACGAAAACGATCGCCTGAGGCGTTCGCTACAACGCCTACACCGACTGCACGTATCGTTATCGAATAAAGGCTCCGAGAAGAAAGGTGTAATGGTGGGTCTCCGGCCGGAATCAAGCGATGTCTTTGTGGCTTAAGGATATGGCGGTGAAAACTTGATGCTAAGCTACTCATACCTCGCGCTGAGCGAGGAAAGAAAAAGAATAAAGAAAGATATTTCACTATATTCGGCGAGTGTTATAGGATCGCTGTTCCAAGTTAGGCAGTTTTCAAAGTTCAATCCGGGCCCCCTGGAGCTTTAGCTTGTCAACTCGCAGTTTGCAAAAAGCAAGCACACTGGTTGAAGAAATTGAATGACTGCTTCAGGGCGTATGAATACGTCAGGAGGAACAGGGGTTCGAGCTGAGACGACACGTATATGTGAAAGCAAAAGTAAGAGAGACAGAGAGGAAAACAGACGCAACTCTAACGAGCAGAAAGTGACACCAGAGTGAATTTTAAATAGTAAATTAGGACCTCTGTGGCTTGGGGCGTATTTGAACGTGAAAAGAAACGATGACGGTTTCGTTCGACGCGGTTGGAACGAAACCTGTAAGCGTTTGAACTTGCCCGCTAGGTATGCATAAAACATTTAGGGCATCGAGCTTCACGGAGAAGAAGTAAGACAGGGCCGAGTCACTTTCCGCATACCGCAGAGAAAAGCAACTGTTCTTATTCGGTGTGACTAAACGGTTACGAGGAACTTAAGGGTGAACTTTCGGATCATACGCTATATAATGCGAGAAGAGCGGTGCTGTGTCGTTTAGCACAGAATGCCGTACAGTTTGATCAGTGTTACAAATGTTGCCCTGCGTGGTTAACGGCACACAAGTCGTTGGTCTTAATGGTTTCGAGACGAGGGAGAAAACCGAGTCTAAGAGGACTAGAGCGACTTCCGTCATGACACGCCCGTGCGTATGCATTCCTAAAACTATTTCGCTTGATAAGCTAGTACTCCTCTCAGTCCTTCATTGCGTCATTTTTTATAGTTCTTTGCCTGTTTAACACACTTACACTGATGCAGCGCTGTCATACACACTGAAACAGGCTTTCTAAAAAATGGCATATAGTAGTGGTATCTTAGTCACCGTTCCTGCACCACTGCATCCTTAGCGCGAGGAATGTCACTTGAATTTCTTTTTACTCCAGGAACAACTTGTTTCTGTGCTTATGGCGAGCCTGAGGGCTGTAATTATGTTCCCGCATTACGAGGCACATTGCTGAATAGGCAGGATAGCAAACTCCTCGGGGGTCTCGATGTAGTTACTCCCTTGGCAAAGATATATGGTACGGAGCACAATTAAGAGGGGTGAAATAGTGGGGAGAGCAGCGGCGCCGCACGTGGTTAAGGGAGCACGAACTTTGGCCATTCTTCCCGTAACGTGATGTTGCAGAGGAAAAGCAAGAATACTTATAGTGAAGACACGCGTGCTGCAGGACATAAATGAAATTCCGTGATTATTCACAAGAAAATGATCATTTCTGCGTTTTTACGTCCCCAAACCACGATACGATTATTAGAGACGCCGTAGTGGAGTGCTCCGGAAATATCGACCCCTTGGGTGCTGTTCTCGTGCAGTGACATCGTACAGTAAACGGGACTCAATATGTCATCTCCATCGAGATGTAGAAGCCACGACCGATATTGGAAACCGCGACCTTCGCATCAGCAGCTCAGTTCTAGGTTCTGCTGCTGACGTCTGTACGCTACGCCCCTTAGTGGCGTTTTTTCAGCGTTAGATAAACCAATAATTCTAATGAATGTTCTGCGAGAAAGCGATGCGAACGGTGAGCAAGATGCTATTGCGTTCTACTCTTAAAGCGAAAGCTTCACCATCAGCCTATCAGCGCCCATTACAGGGAAAAGTCCTCTCCTATAGACAATCAATTATCCCGGTCCTATGCTAACTGTCCCCAATTTATCCCCGTAAACTTCTTGATCTCATCTGCCCACACAACTTCCTGCCGCTCCTTGCCACGCTTGCCTTCTCTAGAGTTCCACTCTGTTACCCTTAATGACCAACGGTTGTCTTGCCTTCGCATTACATGCCCCGCCCAAGTCCATTTGTTCATCTTAATTCCTATTAATATATCCCTAACACGTGTTTGTTATCTAACCCACTCCGCTCTCTTCTTGTCCCTTGATGTTACATCTACCACTTTCCCTTCCATTTCTCGCTGCATGGTCCTCAATTTAAGGGGAACCCTCTTAGTGAGCCTGAAAGTTACTGCCCTGTAGGTGAGCACCGGTAAGACACAGCTGTTATTCTTCAGAGACAATGGCAAGATAACATTACTTATCTGAGAATTCCTGCAGAATGCACTCCACCCCATTCTCATTCTCCTAATTATCTCAGGCTCATCGTTCGGATTAGGCCTCTCCCAAGTAGGCATATTCGCTTTACTTCCAATGCCTCGCCACCTATCTCAAACCGCTGCGTTCGCCCAGGACTATTGAAGATTGCTTACTTTTCTGCACAATAATTTTCAAACCCACCGTTTTAAGTCGCTTGTTTAGGCCGATAATCATGCTTTCCATTCGCTTTCCGAGTTAGTTAGCAAGGTAACGTCGTCAGGAAGTCTGAGGTTACTGAGGTGTCCATTTGCACCAACGTCTTCCTGATCCTGACGTGTTCACCCTTGAACCCACCTCTTCCTAACGCAACGTTCTAAACACCTCCTGTAAACATGCTGTGATTTACAGTGGAGAGATTGTGTCCCATTCTTTAAGCCATTCCTTATAGGTATTTTACTTCTCTCCTTATGGAGGACTATGGTGACTGTACGTCCGTTGTAGACATCTTCCAGTATTCTTGCACTGTGCTCGTTTACGCCCTGATTCCGCATGCCTGAATGACTGCTGCGACATGGACTAAGTCAAATGCTTTCTTGTAATCTAATCAATCACCTGATAGTGTGAATATGGTGTACTATGAATAGCCTTTACGAAACCCTGCTTGTTGATTGATTGATTTGTCGTGTTTAACGTCCCAAAACCAGCTCTAATTATGAGAGACGCCGTAGTGGAGGTCTCCGGACATCTTGGAGTCTCCCCAACTCGGCCTACTGTCAACCTTGCTAGAGGTATCCGGAAATTTTGAACACCTGGGGTTCGTTAACGTGCAATGGCGTCGCACAGCGCACGGGCCTCAACATTTCGCCTCTATCAAAATGCAGCCGCGACAGCCGGGATTCGATACCACGACCACCGTGGCGCGGCAACGCTGCTTCTTCGTTAGGTTGACTGAAATATGACGTGGCATGAATTCTGTAAGCGATTACCTTGGTAAATAAATTTTTTGTAGGCAACTTACAGTAACGTAATCGGCCTGTAATTTTTCAAGCTTTTGTGTCGCTTTTCGTATGGATTAAAATGACTCAGGCAATCTTCCAATATTACGGTATGCTCGCAGTCATTAGGCACACCGTATATAGGCTTTTAAGAGATCTGCTGTTACCCGGCTCTCAAAAGGTGCCTTTTTCCGCTTGCATCTCTTTGGAAGATTTTATTGCTTCCTCTGTCTATACTGGGGGAAGTTCGACCTTTTCTGAACTGCTTCTCCGTTCAATATTATCCTGGTTATCGCACCTACTGTAGAAATCTCTGTAGAACTCCTCGACTACGGTAACTGTCTCATACCTATTTGTGATGACATTGCCTTGCGTGCCATAAACGCATACTTCTTATTTTTGCCTATGCATCGACACCTCTTCACCGCTTTCAGGCTCCCTCCGTTCTTCATAGCATGCTCAATCCTCCCCGTATCATGCTTTCTTATGTCGGCTATCTTACGCTTATTGATTAGCTTCGAAAGCTCCGCTACTTCCAATCGGTCAGTTGTGTTAGATACTGTCATAACTTGCCGTTTCCTAATCAAGTCTTTGGTTTCCTGAGAAAGTTTGCGAGTAATCTGTCTACCGATCTTACCTCCTACTTCTATTGCATACTCCGTGACTAACGCGTATGAGATTACCGCTGACTTCCTGAACGCAAATGACTGCTTACTCAGTTAGAGCTGAATGTCTCTTTCGCAGCGCTATCCTGCATTCTTCGACTTTCCGTCTTACAGTTAACTCATTGATCGGTGTCTTTCAGTACTAGCTTATTACGGTCCCTCCTCAAGCGTAACGCAATTCGAGATCTCACCATCCTGCGGTCACAGCACCTCACCCTGCCCAGCACTTCCACATCCTGCATGACGCCATTGTCATTGCATAGTATGAAGTCCAATTCATTGTTATGCTCGCCAGTTCAGTCTTCTGTACGTCCACTTCCGATTCCCCCATTTACGAACGAAGGTATTCACGATTCGCAGATTATTACGTGTTGCAAACTCCACTGATAAGTCTTCTTTGTCATCCCTACAACCCATGCATAGTTCCTGAACGCCTTGTCTCCAGCCAGCTTCTTTCTAACCTTAGAGTTGAGGTCTCCCATGACAATGATGGCTTGCTTCTCTACTTTAGTCACTGCCGATTCCACATCTTCATAGAAGAGTTCAACGAGCTGGTCATAATGGCTAGATGTAGGTTCATAGCCCGGTACCACCTTCAATTGATGCCCCTTACTAAGCTTAATTACAAGACCCTATACCCACTCGTTAATGCTATAGTATTCCTATATGTTGCCAGCAATGTTTTTCTCGAAGAGAAATCCCACTCCTAGTTCTTTTTGTCCACTAGACCACGGTTACATAGGACGTAGCCATTTTTCAGCACTGTAAAGGCTTCCCCGTCCTCCTAACCTCGCTGAGCCCTATAACGTTCCATTTAGTGCCCGCTAATTCTTCAGACTCCCGTCATTAGAGAAGTTCTTGCGTTAAAGATTGCGAGCTTCATATTCCCATAGCGGCTTGTCCGGATCCAGAGATTCTTAGCACCCTCTGCTGCGTCACAGGTCTGACCGTCGCCATGGTCAGCTGCTTTGCAGCCGCTGGGGACTGAGGGCGGAGGTTAATTGCCGTATTCATGAGAGGTCATGTCCGTTACTACACCAGGGTGGTCAATCTTGCTCTGGTGAAGGAGTGCGTTACTGGCTATGGTCGCCGGTGTCCGGCTGCACTCCAAAGCTCCTTCTGCAATTTTATCAATACTCGGACTTTTTTTAATCCGGTGGAAAATTGTTCGGAACCGGTGTTCGAACCATGGTCCTTTTTCGCGTGAGGCGAATGCTCTACCTCTACGCCATCAGAGCAACGCGAAGCGTCAGCTGAAGCTTAAGCGTCCTTTCAATGTTCGATTATGTTCTGAACTCTAGCGAGTGCCGAAAAACGTCTCGGGATATTGCGGACATCGTGAAGAACGAATAAAGGATGGCGTATCAGAACGCCGATCATCACAATGCGCACAACTGCAGCCATCTACGTCGTCACCACAGCCATCAACGCTTTAGAGAGAGCAGGAGAGAGAAAAAGTACCTTTAATGGCAGTCCCGGACATGCTAGCCTGGTTAAGGTGCATCCAGACGAAGGACGAAAACCGGATTTGCCTGGATGGATGGCGCGTCACGTGACCGCACATCACCGATTCGCTTCGTCTGCGTCTCGTTCGCGACCTGCGGACACGGATAATGTGAGCCCCTGTTTCACATCCAGATTCTGGCGGGGGAGAGCTGCAGCTTTAGCGTGCCGGCAAAAAGTGACGGCAACCAGTACTCTTCTCGCCCTCTCCGCGCGACTGTCGTCGGCTTGCCGGTGGGGGAAACACTGTCAAACCATTATTTTGGTAAACAGTGGGGAGGCTGCGCTGAAGAGTACACCGGTTCTCCGGCTCTGTCGTCTGCGATTGCTTCGTCCGCCGTGTGGATGCACCTGCAGCCGGACAGTCCGACGAGTACCCGTCCGCGTGGGCAAAAAATCCGGTTTCCGTCCTTCGTCTGGATGCACCTTTAGGCGCCCATCTTGCTTCTTTAGGTGTTTTTCGCTATTCGCGATATGCACATGAATTTCATGTTAACACAACACGTACAGTCAGACTTACACACACCTACGTAGAGACACACGCTGGGAGACCTAGTTCATAGCGTTTCATTGAGGCCTATTGACCTTAGAGGTGATAGCAAGGTTTTCGTGCTGCGTAGTGCACCGGTGATATCATGCCACGGGGCGAGGAGGTGCACAGCAGTGGCGTAGCCAGAAATTTTTGTCGGGGGGGGGGGGGGGCTAGGAGTTTTCGACGGACAGGATGGACGGAGCCTCACTGTGTATATATATATATATATATATATATATATATATATATATATATATATATATATATATATATATTGTAATGGCGAAAAGCTGCACAGGGGCTCGGACGCTCGCGCTTGCAAAGCGGGGATAGAGAAGCAGAGGAAGACGACGTGGAGAATAGAACAGCCGGCCTGCAGCTAAGGCGCTGTGTCTACGTCTCTCTTCTTTACAATATATCCTCTTCCTCTGCTTCTCTTACCCTGCGCTCTTCTAGCGCGAGCGTCTTATGCATGGCGAGCTCTCTGTTTTTATACATTACACTCGGCCACGACTGCGAGTGACAGTAACGGGCGAAACTGTCTCTGGAGGGCGGCACTGACTGTGTCGCGCTGGACGGTCTCGGCCTCGCCCCGACTTGGGTTTGAGCAACGGAAACCTCTGGTGGCCGGCACTGAGTGTGCCTATGTAGCCGTTACCGAATTGGTCTCGGTGCGTGGTGGCTTGCCGTGGTCTGTCGTGGTCTGTCTTGCTGTGGTCTGTCCGGGTATGTCCTGGAGAAGTCCGGGTCTGTCCTGGAGAATTCGGAAGGAATCCTCAGGGGGCCTGCACTGGCTGTGTCGCGGTGGTCGTTGCAGGAATTGCCGATGCTGTGATTTGACTCGCGGGGCCACCAAGGGCACATTCAGCAGGCGACATTTACTATGCAATGGTGGTCGAAGGTCTTTACCATGCTGCGACTTCCCCTGGCAAGCTGCCAGACGTGTCTCTGGGAGGGAGTGTCGCGCGCAACGTCGCAGCGGGAGTTTTTTTCGCCTGGTGCTTTTCCGTCGCAGATCAGTAGACAGAGCAGCGTGCTTTCCGTAGTTGGCCGCCAGGTGTAGCATACCTTGAGCTGCAGTAACTTGGAGCCCTATCGTAGGCTCCCACGACGAACGCTGCCGTTTTGTAGGGCGACGCCACTTGCAGTTCGATGGCGTCGGCTGTGTAGAGTTCTCTATGCATCTCGAATTAACGGGCCTGGCCCGGCCTTGTGAAGCAAACCGTCCTCCGTTTTTCTGTTTAACAACTCCATGAATGGCAGGTTGCACAAGCTTGTCTTCGACGACTGCGGCGATCTTCAGCGAGGTGTTGCTCAGCAAACAAGGAATGTCTGTACAGTCGTTAAGCGAGGGTACTGAAGACAGAGCTGGCTCAGCCTTTTCAGGGGACGTATTGCCAGTACAAACGGACATGTCCTGTTCATCATGGTTCTTGTCGTCAAGATCGTTGTCGGTCTCGAGAGATGGTGATAGTTCCTGAAGTCGCGGAATATCCAGCCCTACCGGAGTCGGCACACCCATGCCCCTGGACACTGGCACGCATGAGGACCGTATCCCAGGCTGCTCTCTAGTATTTGGAAAACTTGCTCCACCGCCACTCACCGACGCAGAACTCGAGCCGCACACAGAGAGGCAGCTGGCCTCCGTACCAGGGCAGTCCACGATTTTTTCTGCTGAAGAGCTCCTGGGTGCACCAGCAGAGTCGTTGTGTGTTATCTGGTCGTTCGTGGCGGAGAGACGTCTGGCATGGTCGCACACATGGGGAAGCGGGCCGAAAGCAGCTAAGAGCTTGGCTAAGAACTTACAATATATATATATATATATATATATATATATATATATATATATATATATATATATATATATATATATTTCGGAACGAAAATGTGCACGCGGCGCATTTGCGCGGACCGTCGCCCAATAAGTATACATTCGTTCAGCATCTGCGAACTACTTCAGCCTTCAGTTGTCATATCAACTGGGTCCCGAAATAACGATACTCTCGCCCATTCAAAACATTTACAGAATGCAATGTATCGACGAAATCTAGTAGAAAGACATTTATTTCCCCGCCACCGCGAAGATTCGTCACTTGCGCACGCTACTACCTTTGTGATAATTTCAAAATAAAGTATAATTATCGATGTACACATACGCATGAAATGCTGTAAAGAATTCGTGATAGCAGGCGCAGCCGGGAACAGCGGGCAGCATACCTGAGGTAGGTAAGCTGAAAATGACGCTATAACAAACACATTTTTTGAAACACTTTATAAATTGATCGTGGCGTTGTCCTGATAAATTCCGGAAGACTCTCTCCAACTTAACATGCTAGTAGACATACAGGACGACATTTTGGTATATATTTCGTATTTATGGATTTCTCACCGAAACTTACCTGTTCGCTACATTATACAGGCGCTTCTTTTACCAAATTTTCGATACATTTGCAGGAAGAACAGAGATTCGCCTGCGATTGTGATTATAAGCCGCTTCAGATCTATCTGTCGTGAACATATTACCACTTCTTTTTTAAAAGAATTAAGTCTATTGCGTTACAGAAAAATGCCGTCCTCATTAACATTGTAGGCCTCCCAAAACATGGCTTTGTCTCCACTAAACTCACAAACACCACCATCCTGGCCCTTTCAAGAATAATTACTGACACATTTGTTAAGCTGAAAAACGTGCTAAAATATCTCTTAATATTGAAAAAGCTTTCTATGTGGTTTGTCACTTCACACTTCTAGCCAGATAAATTAAAAATCCCATGGTGCTACTGGGACTAACGCCAGTTTAATCCTACATTTACTTCGAGGCATGCGGAATGTAAGTTGCGATCAATAAATCTGATCTGGAACTCACTGAAGTGAACTCCGGAATGTTGAGATGTCCCTACTTCGCGCAAAGGGGGAGGGGGTTCTAAGCCGCAACAATTCACAAGTACCACAACTACGCTACGACTCCGTTCGAAATGCTTCACGCAATCACCCCCTCTGGCCACACACCTCAACAACCATTTAACCAAACCGGATTCGTGCTGGGGCCGGGAAGAGGAAACAGTCTTAATTAAGCCATCAAAACATGGAATTTAATATGTGAACATGATCGAAGTATACACTTAACAATTAGTAGCGAACGTAATGATGCAAGGCAAACAAAGAGCAACGTAAACGCATAGTGCAGCACAGGAATTAACAGCGGAAACAAACTCATCAATGAACGGCAGATACAATGGGTAAAACAGCTCATAAACTAACGGCGCAATGTCTTAAGTGCGCTTGCTGCCGCCAACGAAGACAACGCTTATCTGGGTGGGCTCCATCGGCGCATAGGTCTCGTCGCCGGCCTGTGGACTGGTCCTTGGGTGCTCTCGAAGGCGCCGTGGCTCACGGATCCTCCCCGATCATTGCTGCTCGCATCGTGCTCTCGCAGACTACATCGTCTCTCCGAGATTGGAGAGCCGAACGGCCAGGCTTGCACGAGAGATAGCAAACGAAGCTTACTTCTTCACACGACAGAGGGCCTTTCTTCGAGTCTCCCGAATCTCCAAAATTCCACCCTGTCCTCTGTCCCGAGACGAGTTTTTCTCTCCGACAGCCCGCCTCACCAGGGCGTCTATCTAATGGTTGTCTACGGCAACGTCGCCGGTAGAAATCGCACCAGTCCAACCCGCCATGCGACCATTGTTTGGGACTCGCCTCCACAGTGTAACGCAGTACCAGCTCCTCTCCAAAAATATAAAAAAGCAAAATATAAACATTCACAAAACTCGACATTCGGACAGGACGTCGGACAGCCTAACCGGCGACACTTGTGTACAGATTATCGTAACGAGCGTTAGCTACCACCGCTTCCATTCCGAAGCCTCTTGCTTGCACTCCAGGTGCAAGCAATTTGGCACCGTCTAGGCGCCCACAGGCTGGAAGTGCCTGGTGAAAAGACGCGCCTGTAGGCAGTCCCTCCTTTGTGGCCGGTCAGATGTGCGCGTACGAGAAGCAGTTCTACTTACTGCATTGCTCGGTGATCGAAGCATACCGGGGATGCTCCGATGGCTTTATTCAAGCACTTATGAGCGCGCTGGGTTCGCTTTGGCGTCGACATTCTGTTTCTTCAAGGTCGCCGACTAATGCACACTCTCATCTGGGGCCGCCGCGCAAACGTCAGCTCTGCTGTCAAAGCGAGGTTGCCGCAGAACTCGCGGGTAACGAAAGCCCCAGCGATTCTCTGACCGCAGCGGCAGTCGAAAAATAGGATTGTGTCTCGCCCGTGTCTCGGCCCGCCGACGCGCCTCGGGGAGCCACAATGGCACAAGGGTCGGTATTAGGCCCAATATTTCCTGTATCAATTACGTTCGCCGTAAGCTTCTAACTTGCGAAGTTCACAAATGTACTCACTTGATGCAGCACTAGCATCGACAAATACTAGATTATCAACTACTACTAGCCGTATCTCACTGGTTTTGCAAACTGAAAGGTCATGTGTTTTAACCTTACGAGATCGCTTGCTACACTGAGTTGAAAATATTACATCCATAGCGCTCGATTTAGACACGTCAAGGTTAAAAAGAAGTTTGTAAAAGAAAGCTTTCTTATGGTTCTTACACGCCCTATGACCTTCATCGCGCTTTGTACGTTCTTCATTCTTATTTCGCTGTCACTTAGGTTCCTGTTGAAAAACATGGGGGCTGATGTAAACAACTTCTTTCGCTGCGTTACTACGCGAGGTCACATATAATCACATATAATCCACATCTCGTAGGCACGTTAAAAAGCCACTGTATTCTCAGAGGATATAAGGTATCATGTAAGTACAAATCAGTTGAAGAAAATGACTTAGCATTCGAGGTCTCGCTCATTTGTTGGCGCTGCGAAGATGAGCTTCCCCAGAAAACGGAGAGCTACTGCTGTCCTTGAGACATATTGCCGCGAAAGCGACGATACGAATATGGTCACCCCTTCTTGAATGAATGTCGCGACCACCGCCTGCTGGTAGCGGAGTTGTTGACCCTTGTGCACGCTCGGCGATGAACCGCAGCGCGGTCTTTCTGTCGACTCGTTATTCCGTAGTTTACTAGCTTGTGGATAGCACTGCAAAGCAGTGCTGTCCACTCGGAAGGTTGGTTGAAATTTTCTCTCTCTGGGGCATCGTGCTCGCAAGGGGACACGCGTGAGCGCACGTTGCTACCATGTGTAAGTCGTCAAGAAAAATGACGAAAGCGAAGCTGTATTGGGCCACCCATGTAGGGGCACTGCTCAAAAAGAAAAAAAGACGCATTCACTGTACGCCACATTCCCCACGCGACCGCATACAACGTACCAAAAGCGTCAGCGCCCCACAGAAACAGGAATAAGAGGGGAAGAAGGATCGGGCGGCACAGAAGGCGTTGCACAGGGAACAGCGGCGTACTTTGCTTTGTGTTTGGTTGGCTAGCTCGATGACCTTGGCCTACGAACGTTTCACCCGCAACAAAACCACGCATGTTTCCGGGTACGCAGACTCGCAATGTTCTTCCATCACCGCAGAGAGCTAATTGTCAACACATTGCAGAAGCGTCTGCCTGCCGCAGTGCTGTGCTGCAAAGACTGCAAGCTCCCCTTTCAGTCTCTTATCGCCGCATCCTTTGCCAATAAATGACATATGCCCCTCGTTTGCCAGCACCGTCCCCTGCAGACAAGCTACAACTTTCCCCGCCATAGAGTGATAACTTCCTTTGCAAGTTGAAAGAGCCGCGTTCTTCGTTTTTAAGCCCACCACAAAGACGCGAATGCCCGTAGCCGCACCTTCGCCGAGTGGACGCCTTTGTTCGTATATGTGATGGGCCAGCATAGATAGGCAGTGGGGCACCGGCCGGAAAAATTTCGGGGGGGGCTTCAGCCCGGTCAGCCCATGCCTGCCTACGCCACTGGTGCACAGCTCCAAGCTTAGTGTAACAGAGCATTAGTCTATGCTTCCTTGTTTCCATTAGATAATTTTGACCTTCGGCTTTGCTGTTATGCTTCTTTTTTGATGGCTCAAGACCAGTGCACATAGCTCGATGCGAGAAAAAAAGAACACCAGGCGCAAGATAGCGCAGCAGTACCTAAATTATTCATGTATACACCGAAACCGAAGCGCACGTGCCTTGTGCTGTGTGTTTCCTTCCTAAAAAAAATCACTCGCTGTTACTATCAGCGCCCACGTCGTAGACTTTCCAATGCACTCCCAAACGTTCTTGTTGGCCTAGGAAATTTCTAATTTTTGACGAAGTTTGCCTTTGGAAGTAATTGTATCTTTAGGGCGGATCCCGTGGCATGTTAAAATGGCCGAAAATGGCATCCTCACAGGACAGCCTCTCACTCCTCACGTTAAAGTTGTTTTTTTGTCCATCTGTGCCTAATATATGGGTCTCCATAAGACCCAGGAAAGCGCGTCGCCGGTTCTACAGGCTTATTCTGCACGAAAATACCTATTCGGACATGGCTAAGCTGGTTCAAGTGTCGTGTATTTGCCAGTAGTGGGCTGGCAGTGACATTCGTAGCAACCACAGTAACGTGAGATATCTGAGCGTGGGCGGTGGCTGCTTACGGGAACCAAAAGCGCAAGTAAAAAAATTAAAAATTATACCATTGGACGTCCGAGTGGTGCTTGTTTGTCTGAAATAAAACAATATGTGTTATGGGGGAATTCGTAAAACGCTAGCTGCAGCGCACGATAATAAAGGACGCGAAAGCCAGTGCCTGACTGCACGAATTCTGGGTACGCAAGAAAAGCACTGTCGGAACTTTGGTCGCTGGGTGTTAAACGAGTAAAGGTACACGCCAGGAATTACCACACAATGCTGGACGTTTTTGTGTGTACGCTGTGCAAACTCATTGTAAATGTTTCTCGATGCACTAAACATACACAGATACCGAAGAGGAGGAACATTTTCACTCTACGTAACAAAAGTGAAAAGTTAAAAAGAAGACACAGACAATATGAGCATCACATATTGAGTGACGCACCTATGCGGAACGCATCTATGAGGTAATCCCGAACGTGAAACGTTTGGGGGCTACAAGCAGCTTCCCGCAGTTATACCTTGACTCTTCACAGAAAAAGTGCGAAACGTAGCGATCGTGGAAAGGGTTAGTGAGGAGGCACATTCTATATGCGTGTTTTCAATCTACCCTAAGGATAAATAGGCGCTTAGCCGTGTCCCCAGTATGGGAGACAGAAATTAGCGCCTTTTTCCTTTCCTTTAGAATCTCTACCACCACCTAAGGATAAATCTTCATCTTCAGTCATCACCATATCTGACCATTCTCGCGCTCGGCGTAGGACGGTTCTGTCCCGAGGGATCCGGAGCTGGATGACTACTTCATATGGTCTACTGCATTGTAAAACTTCTAACTCGTGACAGCTCGTGAAAAGGATATGGAGCTACCCGCTTGTAATTTCCATTAGTTGAAAAAGCATTCCATATGCTGATTCTGAAGTATTTCGGCGCAATATTCAGCGTACATTTAATAGTGTCTGTTTGAAATCCTAGAAAATTTTGAGCGCCTGAAACGACAGCGCGACCTCAAACTCCGGCATAGGTACTATTCAGGGACGTGTCAGTGAGCTCACCTTAAGACACTCAGAAGCGTAAACACATTTCAAAACGTTCGTTTGCTCTAAATTAATAGATCTATACAAAAGCTAGCAAAAACGCAAGGAGTTGGAGCCCAGTGGAGCCGCCGTTCGGATGCAAAGCAGGAGCACACATTGTTTTCCCGTGGCTTCTGAGGGCGCGCCACTCTTGGAGGCCATGGCGGCGACTAAAGTGATGTCAGCTGCAGTGTTGAGGAGAACGCGCGCTGGGGAACCAAAACCCTGTTTTGCGTCGCTCTAAATCAAACTGTAAAGTAAAAAGAAACAACGTATATCATATATTAGAGGACCAGAAATCCGAATACATACATAGTGCAGAATTTTGAGAAAACATGTCATAACCTCTTATGGAACAGCTTAACAACGAGCTGTGTCGTCGCGCGCGGTGAAACAAATTCTGTCTTAGGGCCTTTCGATCTTCGTTGTCTTTGCCCACGCAGAATAGAACACACGTGATTCAGCCGGCAGAAACCTCCGCGTTTCGTGAAAGTAGATTAAGACACGTGATTCAGCCGGCAGAAAGCTCCGCGTTTCGTGGAAGTAGATTGCCTCGCGCGCTTAACGGAGCATACGGCTCCGGTTGACGCAAGTGCATATAAAAAACAAGGTCTGGTATGCCATTGACGCCTGCAGAAATGGTGTCGCGCTGTCACCTGCTCACGCACGTCAAGACCAGAATATGAGCTCACGGCAATGTTCAACGAACATTTACTTTTGTCCCATTCCAGCAGCTCTGAGTGGAACTCGAGAAACTGTTTCGGTAAGCATTGTACGCTCGAACGGCCGATATTTTAAGAAATCCGGAAGCGATACAAAACGCCTTGCCCGTTACGAAACGTTCCCATTGTGCTGCAGAAAAAGTGGACGCAGTTAAACCGCAAGGAAGAGGGCACATCTTAGGGAGTTAATTTTCGCAACTTAGGAAATCTTCGTAATGTTGTTCTTTCATAAGACGAGCAGCGCATAAAATGCAGTCTTCCGCTGGAAATAGCTTATAAGGGGCACGGTGAATGCAGTACGCCAACTTGAACGCCAGGGTCGGGTTCTTGTGTGCAATGATATTACTGTCATTCACTATTTATGCTGGTAGTGCCTTGCCCACAGGGGCCATGTCGCGGAAGTGGCGAACGGGGGTCGCTCTGTCAAGTCCATAAAACTGTCGCAATGTATGACTACGGAGTCAGCGGAAATAAGGTGACTGATTTTCGACCTATTTATTTTGCGAGCTGCTACCCTCTTTCTTTAGCGCAACGCTTCATTATTAAATATTTAGCGGCACATTCAAATGTGTCGTCAAGAACAACTACTACAAGAACAGACGGAAGGAACGTAGTGGCCACAAGACCACTTCGCGAAACTGAATTTCAACAGAAGTGCATATCTTTCGCCGAGCAATGTGACGCAGCTTTATGGGTGCGCCTTCACTACGTTACCACATCCGCAATGACGTGAACTTCGCACGTGACTGCTGCAAGCAGTACGCCAAGTTTCCGCAGTTTTCCTCGCTAATCCAATTTTCAAGTCGCGTGCGATGCGCGCTCGTTGTGTTTGCATGACAGGCCATGCACAAAGGGCTTATACAACCCTATTCGGGAAGCGGGAGGGAAGGAGGGTGGAGATGTCAAGTGGCGATTCCGGGCTCGTAACAGCGGCGCTGCTTCAGGCCGAGGTAATTCCGTACGGTGCGTTGACAGATACCAGTGGCGCTGTTACATAAAAAAGTCACAGTTTCGCCGCAATGGCGAAGCAATGAATGCGATAGCAAGAAACTGTAATGCTATACGAAGTGAGGCTCGCAGCTTCAGGAGCAATATTAACTGTAGCAAACATGCACTTGCTAAGTGAGCGCCCCGCGTGGGCAGCGCGGGCTGGTACGAAGGGCTTTATACGTTGTGTGTCACAAAGCTAAACATACAAACGTAGGGGAGGCCGCTCAATGAACAAACAGAAGATCAAGTGAAGCACGCACGAAACGAATCCACAGACATACAACGAACGAGCGCGAATAAGCTGTCACAATGGATACTCTCAGTTTGAACAGCGCTCCTGTTGCAAAGGCGGCCGAAGCAGCGAAGGAAACTAGCGTGCTTCAAGTGTCGAGCTGTGACACTTGATAGTTCGCGCTCATCTTCTGTTTGTTCGCTTAGCGGCGTCCCTTGAGCTCGAGTGGCTTTCGTACGCTCCCTTGAGCTCCTCACGCCATCTCGCTGGTAATGCAGAAACGCTTATAAGCGCCTGCCGTCTCTGAGTCCTGCCAGCGGTAAAGGGTGTGTATATAAGGCTCGCCGTTACCTCCCCGAAAGATCTGCTCTTTGTGGCGTAGTGGTTAGCGCCACGCGCTGAGGAGCGAGAGGTTCCCGGTTCGATTCCGCGCTTCGGAAGCATTTATTTGAATTATTTTTCTTTGGGACTTATATATATATATATATATAATATATATATATATATACTTATACATATACGGTTCATGACGGCGGCGACGGGGACGGCAAAAACCAGCCGAGACTGTCCATATAATTGCTATCGCAATAAAAGGGACAAAGCTCTTCCTCTGACCCGCTGCCTACACTGCTACATGATAGCGATTGTGCGAAGTACAATATAGGAAGCAGGGGTTAGAAGGAAAGAAAATAACTATGAAATACACCAAGCAAGCAACCCAAGCAAGCAAGCAAGAAAGAAACAGAAAAATAGCCTGGCGTTGCACGAAAGAGAAAAGCGGAGAGAAAACCGGCCGCTCTGTCGCGACAGATAGCGGCTACACCCATGACCGACATGTGACAAAATTTGAATCAGGCGTGTTGCAGCGGTGTCCTGTACGGTGAGGCGGTCAGCTATCTATTGCGCGGCAGCGGTTCACTTGAACTTTACGTGTCCTGTTTGGGGCTATCATGGTATTTCACACTGTCTGCACGAAATCCGCAATTTCCTCATCTTCTTGCTTTGCAGTAGACTGTAATTCACAAGAAGGACGCTTGCGGGGTTTTCCTACAGCATTACGTTCATAGTAGTATACCGAATGGTTGTACTTATTCTTCACCGTAACGCCTGCCACAATTTTTTGCCGAAATTAACAAAATATGTAGGCAGATGCTGCCTTCGCCAGTTGGGGACAATACCTACTGCAGAGGCGCTGTTACTGCACACTCGCATTACAGGCTTCTGGCGCCTGCAGGGTCTGTCCATTTCAGGAGCATTGGGCTATGATCTAGAAAAACAAGCCAACACAATATACTTACCTGTAACAGGCAGTTTATGTAGATGCCGGATCGCGGAACTAAAAGGTGAAGCAGTAGGCATCTCGATAGCAATGTGATTTGCTCTAAACGAGCGTGCCGTTTTCTTTAATCGAGAGTCTTCGACCTATACAGTGCACTCATCGGTGCCGTTTCGTGTCAGTTCAAGACCACAGATATCAACCTCACTGACAAGGGGTTTTTGTTAGTCATGGAAAGCTGACGTGCCATTTGCAGTTTACGTTGATTTCGGAAGCCTGGTGTTCGGATGCTTCTTTGAGGTATGTCACAAAGGTACGTGTCTTAAATACAAGCAAAATCTCTCTCTCTCTGGTGTAAGGTCATTCGTAAATCAGATGCAAGATGTGAGAAGCTCAATTAAACGAGACATTATTTTGTGACGAACTATAGCGCAAAGGGAAAGAGAGACTATGAGAAGAGGAGAAACACAGCTCAGAAAATGAATTTATTTCTTCATAAATGTGCATATAAAGCAAAGCTGAGCAAGAATATAGAAGGCACAGAAAAGTGCGAGAAAAGAACCCGAAACGACTACTCATTGTCTGTGCGTGCTCCAGTAAGACTGTCTAGTTTTTTCTGAGTGAGTGCAATGGATGGCACGCTTACGTATTGCTCGCCCTTCCGCGCAATCGCAGCAGCCTCGAGTATTTCACGACCATTACATCAAAACTTTTCTCCGGCTACACTGCGATTCTTACAGGGTCCCTGAAACGTTTTTTTTTACATTGCGTCACTGATTAGGCAAAACAATTGTGAAATCATTCACGCCATAATTAAAGCGAAGCATCATGCGCTAAGGCAGCTATGAGTTTATTTCTGTCGCCTTCCTCCTTACCACTGCTGTTCCTCCTCAACTCGATCAGCTGAAGGAGCGCGTGCTAGCGACGACTGCGCCTCCCGCGGCAGCCGCCCCGCCGAGCACTCCGCAGCGACATAACGCCTCGATATCTTTACTGAGGTCGCCGGCCCCGGCAGTGCTAGCTTCTGTAATAGAGCGCAGGCGACTCGTGTGTACGCCGCCAGATGCCGCGACGATACCTGTGGCCGAAACGAAGAAGGACGTTTTAGGAGCATGTTCGCAGTTAGGTTGGGAAAATTACGTGCACGTCACTTGCTAGGGGCCAGTCAACAGCCTCCCGTCCATCGTTCGATAGGCGGGGGCGTTTGAAAACGCATTTCGGCGAGCCGCTGCGATCTTTTGCGATGCGCGTGTTCAAAGCTTTATTGTAAATGACACACTTTACGCAGAGCGCTGAAATCTGTCCTCTAATGATCCTAATGACTCGCTGTACCTGATGACCATGTTTGCACGAAATCTTCAAGACCGTTAAACGGAGGCTCGCAGGCGCGTCTGTCACAACAAATGGCGATGTGTACATCTTATTCCGTTTTCAAGTTATAGTTATGTTCCATTAACCGAAAGTTTATATATGGTCCCCACTGCCCTACATACAGCTTGCCGCACGCTAGTGACAGATCATGGACATCTTGCACTCAATCAACGAGAGGATTCTTCTGGTTCGTCTTTCCCTCCCTCCTGAGCAATAGTTCATGTTGCATAGTGCGGATAGCTTGTTCGGGGCAGAACGGAAGACCATTTGAACTTCCGCACACGGAGCTGTCCTTCGGAAAATGCGCGAAACTACATGGATGTGCACTTTAACGACAACTATTCTTCTTTGTCCCTTTCGTGGGACTTGCGCTTGGGAGCCCCAGAAACGCAGCTTTTAACACGAAAGTGTTTCATGCTAGGGTCCGCAAAGAAATCTGTGACGTAAGTCGCTAACGGAAGTAGACGTCTGAAAAGTAAACATGCATTTCAGATCGAAAAAGCACCACTCCCCGGGATTTGAACCCACAACCAACCAGAGGCGCTACCACCACACCACCGAGAGACTTGCAGCATGGAGGAAAAAGCGGACCTTAATATCAGCTTTATAATTTGTATCTAATTCATGTCCGGTTAAAGCAAAAGTATTTAGAAATCAAAATTGTTCTTTATATAACATCGCCTGCCTCTCGCTGCGCTCTTGGTTCACAGTGGTGGTACCGCCATCTAGGGGCGATGGTGCGAAGTTGTAAATTGTCGTGTTAATATGCGTGCCGGCAGATAGCGCTTCAGTAGCTCGACCCTTCTATCGCCACGCAGGCTACGGCGTCTTGCCGGCGCGTTGCTTAGCCACAGCCACTACGCAATTTGTTTTGTGTGACGTCTATAATATCCTGTTACGTTGCGACACGCCCTAGTCCAGGAACGGAAAGACGACCGTCGAGAAGCAAATTATGCGCCTTTCTCACCACGAAGTGGGCGTTCACAAAGCGATCCGCTGAAAAAACATTTCAGATTTCGCTTGCAAGGTTTCGTCACAGGGAAAGCGAGTTCTCTCTACGGTTTCACCGTTTTGCGGACGCTCCTGGTTTATAGCAGGTTTGCGTAGGACGCTGGTGCGTTCAGTGCAGTGTCTCCAGGAGAAATGTGAGTAATTCTAGAGCTTTCGCTTGCGTTCAACTGTAGAGGATGTCTGTGCAGTGTCGAGGTGCCTCTGGTGTAAACATGCAAGGTATTCACGTGTCCAGAGTATCCAATCCATCCTTATCCCCTCGATTCGCCAGAATGCTGCTTCTGGGCGAAGACACGTTTCACTTACGTATTATACCTATTCGTATGTCGCGGGGAATCAACCACGTTTGTTTTTACTTTTGGGAATACCACCACGATAAGGGAAAGCAGTGAAAACGAAAACCAGCCCTCAAGAGACCGTCCATTTACAAGCTGAAGCTGGTTTTAACGGCATCGGTTCATGATTTATTGAGTACATTTGTAAAACACCATCGCGCATGTTTCCATTTAGGACTATCCTAGAATGTTCAGACGAAAAGGTAACAGCCGGGAAAGGTTTCACATTGGTAAGCAGTATCATTATTTTGTCAAAGCTGCCGCGTGCGAACGTGCTGGCACGTCAATTAGAACATATCAAACAGAAATGCGAGGGCAAGTCCCCCCAGGAGTGCGCCGGTGAATGGATGAACTCATGCTACCATGTTTGGTAATTTAGGAGGCCAACAACTGCAGATCAGAAAGGCCTATAAAAAGGAATATGACACGACGAATTTTTCTTTGAATATCTTAGGTGAAGAAATGTTTTATTTATTTTTATTTATATATTTGGAAATACTGCTCTCTGGATATCGAGACATAGCAGGAGTGGGCACTAGATTTCAGTACAAACAGCAGCAACAACAACAAAACGAAAAGAAAGCTGAGACTGTGCAAACAGATAAAATGTTCTATGCCTACAAAGTGCTCAACAAGGTAATTAATAAAGTGAGGGTACGGATGTTGTTGCAAACAAAGAAATATAAGAGCACTAATAGCATACAAAACAGATTAAAATGTGATATAGTGAGGTAGTTGCTCAACGAACTCTTATCAAGTTAAAGCACTAAGCGAGCCATGCAAGTTTTTCCAGAGTTCAACTGTGGGCGGAAAAAATGAAAATCTAAAGCAGTCAATGTGTGTCCTGAAAGGAATAATGTGTAGTCTGTGGGTGCGTCGGCGGATATAAAAGAGAAGGATGCCTCATAACCGGATGACGTATGGGCGATTTTGTGCAGCAAAAGTACGCGTTCACGTGTGCGCCTGTGCTCCAAAGTCAGCAAGGATAAGATTTGAGCATGAGATGAAGGTGAGAAGCTACGGTCATTACGACCGTAGATGAATCCGATTGCTTTTTAAATGCGAAGCATTTCTTAGCGAACTTCGGCGAGTTTGAGCGTATCTATCTATCTATCTATCTATCTATCTATCTATCTATCTATCTATCTATCTATCTATCTATCTATCTATCTATCTATCTATCTATCTATCTATCTATCTATCTATCTAGCCGCCTACAATTTTGTGCTCTCCTGGCCGTTTCGCTAATCGGATGTTTACGAAAATTGGTATGCCACATCATGACTACATGACGAACATAAATGGCAAGTCATAACATGAAAATCATGTTATGCATGTCATGAGCGGCATGATTTACATGCCACGGTCTTAGTGCTCTCGTAGCCGTTTCGCTAATGGGATGTATGCGAAAATTGGTATGGCACAACATGACTGCCTGACGAACATAAATGGCACATCATAACATGAAAATCATGATATGCGTGTCATGAGCGGCATGATTTACATGTCACAGTCTTGGTGTTCTCCTGGTCGTCTCGTTAATGGGATGTATACAAAAACTGGTATGCCACAATGACTGCATGGCGAACATAAATGACAGGTCATAACATGAAAATCATGAGATGCATGTCATGAATGACATGATTTACATGTGACGGTCTTGGTGCTCTCCTGGCCGTTTCGTTAATGGGATGTATACGAAAATTGTTATGCCATGGCATGACTGCATGGCGAACATGACTGACAGGTCACAACATGATAATCATGATATGCATGTCATGGTCGACATGATTTACATGCCACGCGTTTCGTTACCAGGATGTATACGAAAATTGGCATGCCACAAGATGACTGCATCATGAACGTAAATGACAGGTCATAACATGAAAATCATGACATGCATGTCATGAGCGACATGATTTACATCCCGCGGTCTTGGTGCTCTCTTGGCCGTTTCGTTAGTGGGATGTGTAGGAAAATTGGTATGCAACAATACGACTGCATGACGAACATAAATGACAGGTCATGACATGAAAAGCATAACATGCACGTCATGGGCGGCATGATTTACATGCCAGGCGTTTCGTTAATGGGATGTATACCAAAATTGCTATGGCACAACACGACAGCATGACGAACGTAAATGACAGGTCATAACATTAGAATCATGACACTCGTGTCATGACCGGCATGATTTACATGCATTGGTCCTGGCGCTATACTGCGGTTTCGTTTATGGGATGTATGGGCTGCATCTACTGACCAGAGGGTGCTACGTAGCTCTCGTCGTACGGCTCAATCGCGCACGGTGGAAACCGAGGCGACAGCGACGCGCGCGTTTCTTCGCTGCTTTCCGGGCGTGCTGCGAACCACACGAACGCTCCCGGCGTTGTCCTTTGTAACAGTTTGTCGCAGGTTTGGAGCGCGCGTCTCAAAGGAAATAAAAGGAAAGAAGGTGCGACGGGCGGTTGCTGCTGCTATAGAGTTGGAGACGCGCATCGCGTTCGCGTATTTCCCTGTCACAGTCTGCCCAATTTTGCTTCTTCTCTCCGCCAGGCAGTGCATTCTGGCGCTGATGTCGCACATGGAAAACTCGACTGCACGGAGCCTATACGAAAATTGCTTTGGCACAACATGATTGCATGACGATCATAAATGACAGGTTCATAACATGAAAATCGTGACATGCATGTCATTAGCGGCATGATCTACATGCCATCGTTTCCTTAAAGGGATGTATACCAAAATTGCTATGGCCCAACACGACTGCATCACGAACGTAAATGAAAGCAGTGAAAACGAAAACGAGCCCTCAAGAGACCGTCCATTTACAAGCTGAAGCTGGCTTTTAACGGCATCGGTTCATGATTTATTGAGTACATTTGTAAAACACCATCGCGCATGTTTCCATTTAGGACTAGTCTAGAATGTGCAGACGAAAAGGTAACAGCCGGGAAAGGTTTCACATTGGTAAGCAGTATCATTATTTTGTCAAACTGCCGCGTGCGAACGTGCTGGCACGTCAATTAGAACATATCAAACAGAAATGCGAGGGCAAGTCCCCCCAAAGAGTGCGCCGGTGAATGGATGAACTCATGCTACCATGTTTGGTAATTTAGGAGGCCAACAACTGCAGATCAGAAAGGCCTATAAAAAGGAATATGACACGACGACTTTTTCTTTGAATATCTTAGGTGAAGAAATGTTTTATTTATCTTTATTTATATATTTGGAAATACTGCTCTCTGGATATCGAGACATAGCAGGAGTGGGCACATGATTTCAGTACAAAAAGCAGCAACAACAACAAAACGAAAAGAAAACGCTGAGACTGTGCAAACAGATAAAATGTTCTACGCCTACAAAGTGCTCAACAAGGTAATTAATAACGTGAGGGTACGGATGTTGGTGCAAACAAAGAAATATAAGAGCACTAATATCATACAAAACAGATTAAAATGTGATATGGTTAGGTAGTTGCTCAAGGAACTCTTCTTAAGTTAACGCACGAAGGGAGCCATGCAAGTTGTTCCAGAGTTCAACTGTGGGCGGAAAAAATGAAAATCTAAAGCAGTCGATGTGTGTCCTGAAAGGAATAATGTGTAGTCTGTGGGTGTGTCGGCGGATATAAAAGAGAAGGACGCCTCATAACCGGATGACGTATGGGCGATCTTGTGCAGCAAAAGTACGCGTTCACATGTGCGCCTGTGCTCCAAGGTCTGCAATGATAAGATTTGAGCATGAGATCAAGGTGAGAAGCCACGATCATAACGACCGTAGATGAATCCGATTGCTTTTTTCTGAATTGATTCCAGATGCTCTATGTCACATGTGAGGTGAGGGGACTATACAGTTAAAGCGTATTCTAGTATCGGACGTACTAGTGATTTGTAAGCAGTAAGCTTACATTTATTGGTTGCATTTGTTAAAGTTCGCTTAAGGTAGCCAAGCTTCCGAAGTGCTTTTGCCGAGATGTGGTTAATATGGGCATGTCAGTTTAGGTTACGTGAAAAAATAACACCAAAGTATTTCAATCCACTTACATGGGACAAAAAACTACCATTAGCACCATAAGAATAATTCAGCGGCTTCTTTTTCTTACCGAAAGTCATGCCGACCGTTTCGGTAAAATTAATTTTAATTCGCCACGTATCACTCCATTCGCAGAACATAGAAAAATCATTGTTTAGTTCTTGGTGATCATTAGTGTTCTTAACAGTGCGGTATAGGACACAATCATCGGCATATAGGCGCAACTTGACGGCAGTGCGATTAATCACATTTTCTACGTCATTAATGCAGATGACAAATAACAGAGGTCGAAGCACTGAACCCTAAGGCGCACTTGATTTGACTGTCACTGATGAAGACTGCATGCTATTCAAATTTACTAACTGGGATCTTAAGTGTAAACAGTTACGTATCCAGTCTAATAATTTAGACCCATTTAATATTGCTCGCCGTTCACACAGAAGTTTTTTATGGTACACCTTGTCAAATGCTTTTGAGTAGTCAATGAAGATAGCCTCCAGTTGATCGTGGTTATTGAGAGCAGAAGCTATGTCGGTGCGTAAACTGAATGAGTTGCATGACAGTGGCAGCACCAGAGCGAGAGCCATGCTGGCTTTGTGAAATAAGATTTTGACAATTGAAATACTTAACGATGTGCTTATGAATATTATGTTCAAGAAGCTTACAAGTGGAGATAAGAGATATTGGTCTATAATTTGCTATAACTTGTTTATTGCCAGATTTATGTATGGAACGACGACGCATTTGAAATGCGAGTTATGCGGATCCCCCATAGTGGAGCGACAACTATGAAAATGAAAAATTAGCGACACCCGTTAGTAGCAGAAAAATACCATGAAATCATTGTTGGTGTTCTTATATTTAGGTAGTTACTTGAATAGTTAGAAACATTCTTCAGAGCCATATCGAAATGCTGTTTATAGCGCTGGAAGCCCACTGAATGAAAATTGCTGACAAACCAATTTCCTTTGAAAAGCGTTTCCCGAAATACCAAGAGTCACTTATCGTTATAATAGAAACATTAAAGACATACTAGTACGTGCCAAGGTAAACACTCCGCGTACTGCCTGCCTAATAACATGCTCCCGTCCCAGATGTCCTACTTGCAAACATATTCAAAATTATCTTAAGGTTAAAAGCGCGAGAAGTGACTATGTCCATCATGTAAAGCCTAGTTTTATTTGCACTAGTTGAAACGGTTGTTAACTTGTTGAATATTCACCCTGTCACAAACAGTACATTGGCGAAACTGGCCAACAAATCGGGCACCGCGCGGACACCGCGAATAATCTGCCGACGGCATTGGCACTGCAGGTCATAATTTTGACAAATTCAGACTTTGCATAATTCCGGCCAACTTCCTCTCGGGCAGGGACAGAAAATGAAGGGAATCGTCTCATCTACAGGTTCAATACCCTCCAGGCTCTAGGTATAAACGTTTCAAAGGGGGCCCTTCAGTTTATTGGATGCGGTGGTGGGTTAACGACCGCGATGGTGAAAGGTCTAGGTATTTCGGCTATGCAACGCTAACCATGTCTCTTCGGAGTCTCTTTTCAGGTACTCTGATCCCCATTTGGTCCGATGAAAGCCACGGCGTTAAACATGTCACGCCAACACATGATGCCTCAGCTCCCTTACCCCCGCTCTCAGCCCCACCCATTTTTCTTTTTATTCTTTCTTTCTCACGTGACGCTCTTCTCGTCTCCTTCTGAGGACTAGGAAGAGTATGGAAAGCGTAAAGAAAGAAACGCCCTAGAAGGCAGTTGCCATCCTGACGAAGACAATTCCTCTGATCGAGACGTTGTCTCCAACGACATTCCTTGTTCTCCATCGTTTTTACCAAACCCTTCATAGATTCAAAGCCTTTGTTTTGGTGACGCGACGTCAACGGAATTACATGCAACATGCTACATACGTCTGTGGCCACATACGAACACGAAGCAATTCTTTTCTACCAGGGAATATTTACGTGGGCCCCTCGCAGACACTTCTGACTTCTCGGACGTCACAGCGAGCTGTTGCGGGAACGTCAAGGCGGCGTCGTGGGCTGTAGTTTCCTTTTCCGCGTTCTCTCGCTTTCCAAGTGGCTTCTCGCTGTAAGCGGGGTGCTTTCGCTATTGTGAGAGAGTGATGTGCTGATAGGAGAAAAATCGTTTCACCATTTAATGCCCCTTTAACTCGCACTTAGAAGCAATGAAGAAAACTACACCATCTCCCCGAAGTGGACCATGGGGTGATGCGGAGCATCGCTGGGAGTTTCAACGGTGCATTTAACGGCGGTGTTTACAGGTTTGCAGTGTTCTCGGTGCTACCTTTGCGGGGAACCTTGCGGTGAACCTTGCGTGTTATTGCGTTGTTAACTTGGTTCGTTACCACGCATCGCGTGACCATTGTCAGAGTGTGGGTTGATGCTGATGCGTACTTGCGTCAACCCACCCGCTGACGGAACTGTTGCTTCGATCCCACAACGCCACGAACTTCTTTCATCGGAGAGGGAGGACATACTATACTGAAGCGAAGCGTGCGCGCTCTCTACCCGCTTTATTTATTGCAGTAGCTGTTGGAGAGAGGGAAGGGAGAGGAGAGTCGCGCATGCGTAGTGTGAGCGCGGACGCCGGACGCGTGACCTACCCAAGAGCAAGAGATGCTCCGCATCTAAAAAAAACGTCAGTGCTTAGCCGGTACAACATGAGTACTTCGTATTTCTACAGCTCTTCACTTCGAATGTATTATCCCTTCAGTTGCCTCAATGTTGTGCAATAGCGCCCATTTTGTAAGTACAGTAGAGCACTGTGTACTGTTTATGTCGCACGGGCATCAGATATCTGCTGAAACCGGCAAGTTTACCAAGTGAGAACTCCCGAGCAGACTATGGACAAAAAACTACCATTAGCACCATAAGAATAATTCAGCGGCTTCTTTTTCTTACCGAAAGTCATGCCGACCGTTTCGGTAAAATTAATTTTCACTCGCCACGTATCACTCCATTCGCAGAACATAGAAAAAGCATTGTTTAGTTCTTGATGATCATTAGTGTTCTTAACGGTGCGGTATATAGGACAAAATCATCGGCATATAGGCGCAACTTGACGGCAGTGCGATTACTGACATTTACTACGTCATTAACGCAGATGACAAATAACAGAGGTCGAAGCACTGAACCCTAAGGCGCACTTGATTTGACTGTCACTGATGAAGACTGCATGCTATTCAAATTTACTAACTGGGATCTTAAGTGTAAACAGTTACGTATCCAGTCTAATAATTTAGACCCATTTAATATTGCTCGCCGTTCACACAGAAGTTTTTTATGGTACACCTTGTCAAATGCTTTTGAGTAGTCAATGAAGATAGCGTCCAGTTGATCGTGGTTATTGAGAGCAGAAGCTATGTCGGTGCGTAAACTGAATGAGTTGCATGACAGTGGCAGCACCAGAGCGAGAGCCATGCTGGCTTTGTGAAATAAGATTTTGACAATTGAAATACTTAACGATGTGCTTATGAATATTATGTTCAAGAAGCTTACAAGTGGAGATAAGAGATATTGGTCTATAATTTGCTATAACTTGTTTATTGCCAGATTTATGTATGGAACGACGACGCATTTGAAATGCGAGTTATGCGGAATCCCCCATAGTGGAGCGACAACTATGAAAATGAAAAATTAGCGACACCCGTTAGTAGCAGAAAAATACCATGAAATCATTGTTGGTGTTCTTATATTTAGGTAGTTACTTGAATAGTTAGAAACATTCTTCAGAGCCATATCGAAATGCTGTTTATAGCGCTGGAAGCCCACTGAATGAAAATTGCTGACAAACCAATTTCCTTTGAAAAGCGTTTCCCGAAATACCAAGAGTCACTTATCGTTATAATAGAAACATTAAAGACATACTAGTACGTGCCAAGGTAAACACTCCGCGTACTGACTGCCTAATAACATGCTCCCGTCCCAGATGTCCTACTTGCAAACATATTCAAAATTATCTTAAGGTTAAAAGCGCGAGAAGTGACTATGTCCATCATGTAAAGCCTAGTTTTATTTGCACTAGTTGAAACGGTTAACTTGTTGAATATTCACCCTGTCACAAACAGTACATTGGCGAAACTGGCCAACAAATCGGGCACCGCGCGGACACCGCGAATAATCTGCCGACGGCATTGGCACTGCAGGTCATAATTTTGACAAATTCAGACTTTGCATAATTCCGGCCAACTTTCTCTCGGGCAGGGACAGAAAATGAAGGGAATCGTCTCATCTACAGGTTCAATACCCTCCAGGCTCTAGGTATAAACGTTTCAAAGGGGGCCCTTCAGTTTATTGGATGCGGTGGTGGGTTAACGACCGCGATGGTGAAAGGTCTAGGTATTTCGGCTATGCAACGCTAACCATGTCTCTTCGGAGTCTCTTTTCAGGTACTCTGATCCCCATTTGGTCCGATGAAAGCCACGGCGTTAAACATGTCACGCCAACACATGATGCCTCAGCTCCCTTACCCCCGCTCTCAGCCCCACCCATTTTTCTTTTTATTCTTTCTTTCTCACGTGACGCTCTTCTCGTCTCCTTCTGAGGACTAGGAAGAGTATGGAAAGCGTAAAGAAAGAAACGCCCTAGAAGGCAGTTGCCATCCTGAGGAAGACAATTCCTCTGATCGAGACGTTGTCTCCAGCGACATTCCTTGTTCTCCATCGTTCTTACCAAACTTTTCATAGATTCAAAGCCTTTGTTTTGGTGGCGCGACGTCAACGGAATTACATGCAACATGCTACATGCGTCTGTGGCCACATACGAACACGAAGCAATTCTTTTCTACCAGGGAATATTTACGTGGCCCCCTCGCAGATACTTCTGACTTCTGACTTCAGACACTTCTGACGTCACAGCGAGCTGTTGCGGGAACGTCAAGGCGGCGTCGTGGGCTGTAGTTTCCTTTTCCGCGTTCTCTCGCTTTCCAAGTGGCTTCTCGCTGTAAGCGGGGTGCTTTCGCTATTGTGAGAGAGTGATGTGCTGGTAGGAGAAAAATCGTTTCACCATTTAATGCCCCTTTAACTCGCACTTAGAAGCAATGAAGAAAATTACACCATCTCCCCGAAGTGAACCATGGGGTGATGCGAAGCATCGCTGGGAGCTTCAACGGTGCATTTAACGGCGGTGTTTACAGGTTTGCAGTGTTCTCGGTGCTACCTTTGCGGTGAACCTTGCGTGTTATTGCGTTGTTAACTTGGTTCGTTACCACGCATCGCGTGACCATTGTCAGAGTGTGGGTTGATGCTGATGCGTACTTGCGTCAACCCACCCGCTGACGGAACTGTTGCTTCGATCCCACAACGCCACGAACTTCTTTCATCGGAGAAGGAGGACATACTACTGAAGCGAAGCGCGCGCGCTCTCTACCCGCTTTATTTATTGCAGTAGCTGTTGGAGAGAGGGAAGGGAGAGGAGAGTCGCGCATGCGTAGTGTGAGCGCGGACGCCGGACGCGTGACCTACCCAAGAGCAAGAGATGCTCCGCATCTAAAAAAAAACGTCAGTGCTTAGCCGGTACAACATGAGTACTTGGCATTTCTACAGCTCTTCACTTCGAATGTATTATCCCTTCAGTTGCCTCAATGTTGTGCAATAGCGCCCATTTTGTAAGTACAGTAGAGCACTGTGTACTGTTTATGTCGCACGGGCATCAGATATCTGCTGAAACCGGCAAGTTTACCAAGTGAGAACTCCCGAGCAGACTATGGACAAGGAACTTGTGAATGCAAACTTCTGCATAGCGAGAAAGTGGCAGCCCTGCGCTTCTTTGGAGTGGACTCTAGGTGAACCGAACAGATGAGCCTCAACGTGTTCCCACAGTTCTGAAGGTTTTTGTGAAAGCTTTGCATCGCATTTAGCCATTCGTTTATTTTTACTCATTGTGGATTCCGTTGTGCCGATTCCCTCATTTTGGTGTGCGTCGGTATTATTATAGCATGTATTACTACGTATTTCCTTTAGATTTGTCAATTCTGAAATACACACGTAGTGGGCTTTGTTGTATATCTTGCGGTGGACTAAGTAATGGCTCCTAGCAAGGTTCTTTTGGGGGGGTTTGTGTACCTGTCATTTTTTTTCCGTTGCGTGAAAGGAATGTTTTCACCTTGTTCTTTAAGGACCATTTCATGTCCCTTGTTTTCGCTTCCTTAGAACTCGTCGGTTTGTCCTCACAAACCCTCCGCTCTTGATTGTGTATGCGGAAACATATCACCATATGCTAACACTTAGTTGTATTGTGTCAGTTGAGGAAGTATTTAATTTCTCAAAATTCAGCTGTTTTGTTCAATTATTTAAGGCATCTTTCAAGCTTCAGATGCTCCACCATTTCATAAGGAAGTAAATCAACACGTGTGGCACAGTCTTCGGCGCACATTTTCTTTTGCTTCTTCTTTCTGCTTATGGCGCCTATGCGTCTAGTTTTCTCAAGGCTGGTAGTATACAGTGAACTTCAAGCTTACAGTGAATATTTATTTGTTGATTTTATCAGACATTCCTTTTCAACCACTTCTCATGTCTATGCAAATTCGCAAATAAAATGTGTCAACTAGAAGACACTGCTCATTTGTATGTGCGTATTTGTTTGAAAGACGTTTCGGCGCTAACATGCGAGTGCACTTACCACTTATGCATGTTTTGCGCTTTTGACATTACTACAAAGCGCGAACATAACAAAGTTAATTTCCCAAGCTGGCAATAAATACATGTACACTACATAGAAAATAAAGCTCTTCTTAATCCAATAATTTACTGGATATTCTTGTTTGGTGCCTACAGTCAGAAGCTTCGGTAAAACTAATTGATGATAACGCAAGGAGTTTAAATAAGAGCCAATGAAAAATGTGGGGAAAATATTAGATCAGTCAATAAAAAAGGCTGCCAAGAAATTCTGGCTCACCCAACGAAGAATGGCTAGCAAAAAACGATGAAGGAGCCATCAATAAAGGCTGGAAAAAACGGTTCGACCTGCCATTGCTTATACAAGCTTACCAATATTGAAAATACAACCGATGGACAATTTGATTAAAGCCATTTTCCCAACTTTTCCAATAGCCAATTTTGGACAAATGTAGTTTTAGGTTGTAGTGAGTGAAAGGACCGTCACGTTCGCTCACGTGCGGTGCGGTGAATGATGGATACGGTACACAGTAGGTAGGCAAACACACATATATTGAATGGGCACTCTCAAATAAACAAAACAGCCATGCTCGCGGGCTACACATTCAGTCTTACGCATGCATCGTTCTAAATGTGGAAAGTTACGTGCATGTGCGCAAGCTCACGGCTATGTACACGTCGGTAGCTCGAGGCGTCAGTGTGGTGCCTTCGAGGACGCGGCGGGCCGGCGAGGTTGTGGAGCTCGAACGCTGGTGGCGGCTCTGGCTCTCGAACGCAGCACGGAGTGGCGTCGGCCCAGCGCAGGTAAAGGCCGAAACCCTAAACCAGTAGGTGGCGGCCACACTGGTCACCCGGCGAGGTCAGGCAGCAGTCACCGGCTACCGACGTTCGCAGGACCGGTCAGGAGGCTGCCCAGCGCTTCAGCCCGGGTAGCCCTTTCAGACCTCCGCTCCTCGAACGCCGGCTTCCTCAGCCTTCGTGGCGGCCGTCCTGCTCCTCGTGCCTTCCTCCTACTTTTTTTTTTTTCCGCTCCGCCACGTGCCACGTGCACCCTTTTTTCCGCGACGCGCCGCTTAGGTAGTCCACCTTCGTCGTCGTCGTCTCGTTTCACCACATAGGTGTAGTGCGGGCCCGAAAATCGAATGTATTTCCAAATTTGTCTCCTATGTTTTCCAACGTTGCGCAAAGGTCGGTCTAATGTTGTGCTGCCTGGGAATACGCTGCCTTCTAGCGAAGCGCACACGAATATATTAAAAGCGTAGTAAAAGGTTACTATAGCGTGAAAATAGTAGACTTGTGAGTACTGTCCAAATGGTTATTAGATGAGAGACTAAGGCGCGTTTTAAGAATCGACTCGACACGAATGGACTCGACGCGAACACTCACAAAACATGCGCAGATACACTCGCAATACGTACACCTTTTACGAAACTTTGTTCACGAAAACGGTGCGAGACAGCAACTTGTTGCCAGAAGAATGCGTCTCTGTACGAGATAATTGTGATTTCTGTTCGCGATTGCGTTTGGGATCGTGTACTAGTTTTGTTTGAACTCTCTGTTACCCATGAGAATGTTAACATTTTGTCTGTTTAATCTGCTAACTTACATGTCAACATTATGTCATGTATTCTATTATTTATTTATTCCTGTGGAGAACGCAACCCATTTTAAGAGCGAGCTTCCTTAGGGCCGCGTATGCGTCCATTACGCTACGCAAAACCGAAACCAAAACTGAACACCTGCACAACGAAAAACGAAAACATTTGTGTAAAAAAACCGACTTTATGTGTATACGAATCAGTTATGCGTATATCACAGCAATAGCCTTGGGCGAACACGGCGGTTTCAGATAAGTGGCACGGCATCGGAAGTAGTAAGTGAATATCTCTACTTAGGCCAGGTAGTGACCCCTGATCCGAATCATGAGACTGAGATAATTAGGAGGATAAGAATGCGGTGGAATGCATTTGGCAAGCATGGTCAGATACTGATTGGTAGCTTACCATTGTCGCTGAAGAGGAAAGTGTATAACAGCTGCATCTTACCGGTACTCACCTACGGGGCAGAAACTTGGAGGCTAACTAAGAGGGTTCAGCTTAAAGTGAGGACGACGCAGCGAGCTATGAAACGGAAAATGGTGGGTGTAACCTTAAGGGACAAGAAGAGAGCGGTGTGGGTTAGGGAACAAACGCGTGTTAGGGACATATTAAGAGAAATTAAGAAGAAATGTGCGTGCGCGGGCCATGTAATGCGAAGACGAAGCAACCGTTGGTCATTAAGGGTAACAGAGCGGATACCTAGAGAAGGCAAGCGTGGCAGAGGGCGGCAGAAAGTTAGGTGGGCAGATGAGATCAGGATGTTTGCGGGGATAAATTGGGCCCAGTTAGCACAGGACAGGGATAATTGGAGATCCATGGGAGAGGCCTTTGCCCTGCAGTGGGCGTAGACAGGCTGATGATGATGATGATGCTGGTAATTATAACATCGTTCTTCCTCGTCTACCAACTGGGAATATGTTCTCAATTCAGCGTTCCAGCATGCTGACCCGGCAGGGCGGCTGTATAGAGCGCCGGACTTTCGCGATGCGATCCTTTTAGCGCTAAACCCATGTGATCTTCGAGGAGCTGGACACAGTGACGTTCCTGCCTTGTCCTGATTCCTCCTTTGTCCTGCAGTGCGCGTAGACAGCCTGCTGCTGCTGATGATACTACAGCAGAATACATGATACAAAAAATACGCCAGGCACCGCCGCATTATAAAATCCAGATCCGCAACCGAACCACAACCGTCATCATCATCACCTGTACCAGCTCGCAAAGAACGAGAATGCGCCCTCGCCCGCGAGAGACAGCGCCGATGCAGGCAGCGTCTGCTAGAGTGCTTGTTGATTGAAACCGACTGCTCGCGCTGCACAGCCGTTCACGGCCATCCCATACATATAGGCACAGGACCTTGACCTGCAATGTAGTGCCGGCATGAGATTCCTGTTGTACGTAGTTGAACAACAAAGATTGACAGCGTGTGCGTTAACCGAAAGTAATCCGGAACTCGGCGCGATCTACGACGTGGGAACGCAGGAAGCTCATCAAGACCAGGAGCATGAATGACAAAGCTTATGTAAACATGCACACGCGTTGTCACTCATTTACATGAGTGAGTGGCCAATGTCACGGTAATTTACGGTAACACCGAACGATCCCCGGTGCTTCGCCCACTCGTCATGATTGACTTCATGAAGATGCGTGGATCTTTTTCTCAGGCTGTCTCCCCTGCGATGATGCATACGAGGCAACGCAGAAATCCTGCAAATAAAATAAATGAACTCCCCTTGAAGGCACGGAACCACTGCTCCAAATATTCTTCTTTGCTCTAGGAAAAACTCGAGTAATCTTAGACCGAAATTGTTATGCAGAATTCCTTGAGCGCTGACTGAAAAGTGCCTGGCAATGTCATGAGTTTGTAGCAGCTTCTATAGCCTATCACACATTGTTTATATACGATTCCATAACTGTTTTGGCCCTGTTCATATATCGCCTGCATTTATTATGAATTTGTCTATGTTTACTTGCTGTAAGTTGTTACGTTTAATAAAAATTGGTATATTCTGGTAAGTGATCGCCAAATCAATAAACAAAGTACACAGAAATCTGTATAAGGATGTTACTTTGTTCTGAATTGTCAGCCCACGTTAGGGCGTTGTGCCATTATAGAAATCATATTCATAATAGCGGCATCACTCCGCTGGTTAGCCAAGTTGACTGCCCAATGGAATGAATTCTCCAAGCTGACTGTTAGTGCCGTTAGCATATCTCCCTTCGTTCTCCTTCTTTCTGTAATTTCCTCTATTTTCTCGTTCTCCGCGTCAAAATTTTCTGCAAATAATTTTCTCAGAGGATTTCAGAATCAAATCGCTGAAAATCTCAACTTTCTAGGCGTTCCTTTATTCGTGTCTAACGCATTTTTAAATAAAAGCGTTTATTTCCGCTTGCTTTGGAAGAAGCAAGGACTTGGGCATTAAGAAAATATATTCGGTGGTATGCGCGTCCATTGAGAATTTCCATTGACGCAACTCCGGTTGGTCTGTTTTTCAGATTCCAAGAGCCCGGCTTTTGCTTCGCTTCTAGCATTATTTCAGTCGACCGCCCTAATACCCGTTGCCCCATACCTCTAAAGCACGACCTTTGAAGAAGCAACTCGTGAAGCTAAAAAAAAAGTGCATTAGCAATTCAGCGGGGAAGAAAGTCCGATAACTTCTCCTATACACATTTGATGGCCCACAGTGACTCAGCGATGAGACGATTAGGCAACACCAGACACAGTAAGTGGCTTGGAACGATGCGAGTGGGCTTTGAAATAAAACGTATCCCGCCTGTAGCTTTGGTATTGTAGACGTGCACGGCGTAAAACTTGTCCGTTTACGAGTCTCACATTGTCTCGTCAAGTTCTGGCTTAGCGACTTTTAAGTCTTTTTTAACAGAATGCTTGAGATATGCCAGAGGGAGGTGAAGTTTTTATATGTATGATGTTGCAGAGCGAATTACAAGAGAGAAGGCTGGCACCGGAGCTATATACAGAAAGAAAAAATATTTGGCCATAAACGTTGCCGTGTTGGTGAAATATAATTGGATTTATGACGACGAAAGAAACGCTTTGATACAATTTTATGACCGCAGTGAAATCGCACGTGCGAAGGCAGAGTGGTGGGCGGATGAGTGGAAGTGCTTAAAGCTTAGAAGAATCCTAATCTAGATTTTCAAAATGTGTGGTACCAACCTTTGAATCATTGCATTTGACCAGGACCGTGGGACGTCTTCTAACTCCTCACGAAATAATACTGCCCAAAGGCAAGCCCATGCAATTTATTTGATCAACACACACACACACACACACACACACACACACACACACACACACACACACACACACACACACACACACACACACACACACACACACACACACACACACACACACACACACACACACACACGCACGCACGCACGCACGCACACACACACACACACACACACACACACGCACAATTGGATTTGGATGAACGTGTACAGGCACTGCTGGCTAAAAGCGCCAATAGAAAATTCGGCCTGACTAGATCTGCGACACCTGTATTGGAAGTAATAGTACAACTGAATAATAAATGCTTCATGACTGAAGCATACGTGTCCTCAAAATGTCATGTGCCCACATCACTGAAAGTGCATGTAATTAAAAAATGGAACATTACTCAGTGAGTGCGGGCAAATGCTCTGAAGTATAGCGCGTCTATCGAATCGTCCTTAGCGCACGTACGAGCAGCTGCCGACTAATCGGTCGTGTAGTCGCGTTACGTAATGAGCGCCTATTAAATTAAGTCAACACAGGACGTCGTATGCGCATTGTGAGAATTGGCTCCGGAAACGCCGCACAGTACGGAAGAAGCGGACGGCTTGATAGCATGAAGTAAACATTGCGAAGGTATGCCGTTGTAGTGAGCTCCCTAAGTGACGCAGGGAAGCGCTCTCCGGTTTGCTCTGCTTACATGTCGCTTGTCCATTCTCGAGGAAAAAAGAAAAGGAATTACGAATAAGTGGGAACACTTGGAAAGAGTTTTCTTGGCAAGGAGGGCGAAAACTGCCGGTATGTTTAGTCATTAGCGCGAAGCTATCTTCAAAAACGAAGAAGAAAAAGGCACCCGCGGAGCACGGAATCGCAGTCAGGCATTTCGTGACGCGAACTAATGCTGGCGGCGCTGCATTAGCGAAGTTAGGCGTGTAGGATTAACGTAGCCTTTTGTCCGCGGCCGCCAGCTCCTAGAAGAAGCGGAGAGAAAGGGGCTCCTACGAAAAAATAAGAGACCGCGTCATTTCCGGAATGATATCTAGAGAAAATAGAACGTTATCACAGAGGGTCTGACTGAGCGAAAGGTTTTTTTTTTTTTTGTTTTGCAGGTAAACCGAGGTCTCTTTAGGGGCTATCTTTAACCCTGAGTGCACTTGCTTGCGGTCTTTATTTCGGGAGCCACAATGACATTTGGACCGAGGATAATGCCACAGGAAGTGCTGGCGCTGCAGTCGCTTTTCTTGTGTAAGTAGGATCGCGTGACGCCGCTCCTCTCCGCTGGTGCCCGCACAGTTCTCGGCATCATATTTTCGCGTGACTTAAGCGGCGCACTTTCACAATTTTGGGCAGCTACATTCTCGCAGATCGTTTTGAGATCGCATAGTTTCATACTGGCTGCAATAGTTATAGATTTGGGCAACTCGCACATAGAAACGTGAGGTTGTATTGTCTCGTATACGAAATCAAATGGAGCTAGGCGGCCGATTCAGGAAGGCAGGCTGGTTAGGGTGATGTTTGTTTGGGCACATTTATGGACATTTCAAAATCATTTGGAAATATCAATGACATTTCTTTAATAAAAATCAGAGTTTGCCAGAAGGACAAAGCGAGGAATGCGATAGCAATGCATGATATGATAGACGATGTATATACGAAGTAAGACTAGCAGCTTTGGGGGCAATCTGAATGGTAGTGAACGTGGGCTTCTTAAGTGAGCATGCAGGCACTTAAAGTACTGTGTGAGGGTTGAGCGGCACAGACAATGGCCCAGCAGAACTCCGAAATAAGTCATCTTGTTTTGATGCCTTCTGTGACACGCTTCACACCGCGCGACTGCGCTAAGCAGCCTTCTCTTTGCACCATCGAAAAACTTGGCCCAGCACAGCGGCATGAATCGAGCGCGCTCCTTCCTGCGCTCGTAGACGCATTCGCGTGAGCGCTGTGTGGCAAGGGCACTGCCGGTCTTGCGGCGATACATATGCGAGGCGCCTTGAACGCAGCACGTGAACGAGGCGCTGATACGCAGTACGCAGCACGTGTGGTGGCTGCCGAGATAGCGCGCGCGCCTGCTATGGCGACCGCACAAAATGCACAGGGGCTGCTCGAGCGACAACCCCCCCCCCCCCCACACACACACACGCACTCACGCACACACACACACGTAAACCTTCCTGCTTTTAGGGGCGAAGCTCCTTAAAGCGGCACCCGTTCGTCCCTCGTCGTAGTCGTAGTGCGTAACCAGTCTTACGCTTTGACATCCAAGGTGGTGCCGGTGGGAGATTTCTCCTGTGCGTTGTTGAACAATAAAAAATTCGCAGCGTGCGCGTTAACTAAAAGCCGAATTCTTCTGCCTCTCATTCCCCATTAGCAGCCATTGGCAAGTTCCAGTAGGAAACGTTAGTAGAAGTAGAAGTGTAAGTGTTAGCTAAAAGCCGACTTCTTCTGTCTCTCATTCCCATTAGCAGCCATTGTTTACCTCCAAGGTAGTGCCTGGTGAGATTTCTCCTGTGCGTGATTAAACAATAAAAATTTTGTTCAAAACGCCGTTGATTGATGAAATAAACCAACGAAAGACGCCAGATGTTTTCGAAAAGCAAAACGAAACGACGCCAGATGTTTCTAAAGCAAAACGAAAAGACGCCAGCTGCTTAACGAAAGACGCCAGGTGTTTTCTAAAGCAATGGTTTTATATTCAAAACCATATCGCGATACAGGTTTCTCAATCGTTTCACGTCAACTTTATCGGGCGAATTAACGGACGAAATTTCACGGTTTAACCGATGATTACTTCCACGAGCTTCGCCCAATCTCATCATCATTCACCTCGTGGATCTGCCGTCAATTTTTTTCAAGCTCGTTAGAGACGGGCGGGGCGTTTCACCACCGCTTCGACACAGGCCTCCCGAGCGGGGTGATGCTATCGTACGCGCCCTCCGAGCGACGGTGATGGGCCGGGCTCGTTTGATCTCTGCTTCCTCCGCGTTCGGCGGCCCCGCTCGCATGATTCTACACGCGGGTAGAGCGTGCGATGCGCGGGGGGTTATCAGTTTGGACTTTGTACGGGACATGACTGCGACGGCGACGGCAAAAACCCGTCGAGACTGTCCATATAATTGCTATCGCAATAAAAACTCAGTATTATGGTTTACGCGGATTGGTCCCGGACCTCCTAAAGTCTTACTTATGACACACGAAACAATGTGTTTGCATATCGGGAAAATGCTTAGACCCCTGAATTTAGAAGCCAGTGTTCCGCTGCAATGTGTTAAAGAGCCCAAGTGGCCGAAATTTCCGGAGCCGTTCAGTATGGCGTCTCCCGTGTTCTTGGGAAGTAAAACCCCAGATATCAATCAATCAATCAATCAATCAATCAATCAATCAATCAATCAATCAATCAGTCAATCAATCAATCAATCAATCGATCAATCAATCAATCATCACTCTTCCACACAGGAGCATACAGGGATTATTCTGCTTGGTACTTCCACAAATGATTTAACAAACATCAGTAAATTACCACACCACGTAATGTACGCAGATGACATTAACCTTCTCTTCCAGTTGCGTAGTCCTGGTAGCTTGTCGCAACTACCGACACGGTGCTTCGGAATTTACATTTCCGGAATAAAAGAATTTCCTTACAAATTAACTCTAATAAACACAATCTGCTCTTTTTGCGTCCGCGCAAAAGCACGTAAATCGCTCTTCATACATAATCTAGCATACAGAACAAATTGACGCCACCGCTGATGTGAAAGCACTGTGAATGATTTCTAATCAGCACTTGTTGCAAAATAAACACATACAACGCGCGGAAACAGGTATGGTAAACCCTGCGGTGCCCTTCGAGATGTTCATCATGAAATATGGTCCTGTTGCCGTGCAACAGAACACTTATTTGCCATGCGAATGATTAAAGCCTAGTACGGGGAACAGTATCGTAGAAAATCAAGCAAGTCATCGCATTTACACACACAAAAAGGAATACAAGCACAGCCCCATGTCGGTTGTTTATCTCACAATATCAATAGAATAGATTTATCTTTTGCTTTATTGTTACCTGATTTCATTACAGTCATCTGCTTATTCTTCACTTAAAGTATAATGAAAGCTTAAAACAAAGCAGCATGAGATTTACGTATCTTTTATATTAAGCAAACTTCATACTCTCAAATACGGCATCCGGGATCGAGAAACATGGGTGGTACCCTTTTTCAGAAACTATTTAATCATGTGGCGCAGCAGAGACGCAGCCACTTTTGCGCAAGTAAATACAATTTAACTAACTAACTAACTAACTAACTAACTAACTAACTAACTAACTAACTAACTAACTAACTAACTAACTAACTAACTAACTAACTAACTAACTAACTACATAATCATGAAAAAGATAGGCTGCTGTGCTGAATATCAATATTACCGAACCTGAAAGGGAACCTGTCAACACCAGTACAGTTTCCCCTCAAACTGAGGCAGCACTGAATTAACCGCTACTGTGCATGTGAAGAATGTACATCGTCCGCCGCGGTGGTGCAGTGGTTACGGTACTCGACTGCCACACAAACAACACGGGTTCGATCCCTGCCGCGGTGGTCGCATTTCCGATGGAGGCGAAAATGCCAGAGGCCCGTGTACTGTGCGCTGTCAGTGCACGTTAAAGAACCCCAGGTGGTCTAAATTTCCGGAGCCCTCCACTACGGCCTTTCTCTCCTCTCTATCTCTTTCACTCCCTTTCTCCCACCCCTACGGACGCTTAGCCGTGCTCCCTACATGGGCTGCAGAAATTAGCGTCCTTTCCTAACCGAACCTCAATCAATCAATCAATCAATCTACATCGTATTTCGGTCTGATTTCCGTTCTTCCTTAGGCATATAAATATCTTTTCAGTTTGGTTTGTGTGTAAATATGGTTCCCTATGTCCACACGTGCCTGTAAAGATGTATTACTTTAGTATGTTGCATAGGTCTGCGAATTCCATTAGAAAGTCAAGCTTCTCTTCTTTGTGAGAAATGTGTTGTAATAATTGAAGAAAATATGCATCGTGCGAAAAAATAGAGGTAGGAGAAAATGTTAGTTGTCATCATATTTCAAACCAGAGGAGGAATGTTTCGCTCTTTTTTTGTCGGCATATATTTTGTACAGTGATGCTTTTTTTGTTTGTTTTTGCGACGTAAGGTAAGGCAGGGTAAAATGAGACCCGCGGCAGAAAGCGACATTTTCACTTTTATGATATTCATAGCTAAAAGAAAGCGCCTCGATTTCCTCTTTATTGCCTCAATAGGCACCGCCGATTCCATTTCATTTGATCAAAAACTTGGCGAATGTTCGAAGACAGGCTTGCAAGAAAATTGCGTGCTTGTTAGTGAAGTGAATACCCAGAGAAAATGGTGCAACTGTGCTCTCTCGATTTGTGAGAGCCGTCACGACGGTACTGAAACGTCACTACAATGACGACAAGAGTTGCGATGCGGGCTTGTTGGTGGTTCATATTAAACGTGATTTGATGTAGCGCAAAAAACAAGACACGGACAACAAGAAGGCACATATGGACACCACACAGCGCTACTAGCAACAACAAGTTTATTTTCAAAATCAGACCGCTTATAAACCATAATCGCCAAGCACAAAGGTCAGCACGTGGGATCACTCAGATAAAAGCAACAGTGCCACACATCAAAAAACGAAATCAGAACATAGAACACCATCTATCACCGCTTACGCAGAAAACCCAGTTCCTTATGTGACAAAGCTATCGAAGGCTTACTAATACACAAATCACCAAGTGCATCGATACGTTCCGCTTCCACGATTAGACGCGTGATCTCATCCTTATGTCGACCAACGATGATAGTGTTCTGGAACAAAGGCCGGCAACCACATGCATGAACGTGGAGAGCGAGAAACCCTTCAGGTGGCAATTTACTCGACTTGTACTTGTGCTCTTTCAACCGTTCATTCACGCACCTGCTAGTTTGGCCGACATATTGTTTCCCACACGAGAACGGAATACAATAAATAACACACGTCTTGCACTCAACACCAAAATTGTTTGTATGCTTTTTTGCGCACATAACTTTTTGCCTTCTAGATGGATTAGTCAATGAACACAATTTGCCGAGTTTATCGGGCACAGAAAATACCACCCTAATATTGTCACGTACAGCTACCTTCTTAAGATTATGGGACAACTGGTGAACATATGGAATTACGGCCGTGCGTCTAATTTCTGCCGTTCTGTGATGATGAGCGTTAGCATGCTTTGCACTTCCGCGAATTCTTTTTAGCTCTTTTTCTACAACAGAAACTAAAACATGATCTGGATAGCCAGATTCTTGCAATCGTATGATCTGATTATGGAAGCTCTGCTTAGTTAAGTGGGCACATGACTTGTTCAATGCATTACTGAGGCATGTCGTCACAATACCTCTCTTGGTTAGTTTTGAATGATTCGAATGAAATGGGAGCAAGGCTTTTTGAGCACGTGGGTCATAGCACCAGCATAGCCGGTTGTCAAAACAAACGAGTCTTAAATCTAAAAACCTAATGCTACCATCAATCGGCCACTCAACAGTCACTTCAAGCGGCTTAAGACCAACGCGAAACACATCCAACACATTGGTGCTAGCACTTTTGAAATTTTCCCACGAGCTGTCGATAAAAATAATAAAATCATCCACATAACGAAAACTTTCTTCACATTTGTTCCTTCGAGACGACAAGCCAAGTCTCTGTCAAGTTCCGCTAAAAACAGGTTGCTTAAGACAGGCGCTATACATGACCCGATGCAGATACCCTTTTTTTGCAAAAGAATATCATTGTTCCATTCAATGAACGTCGATGTAAGATAAAATTTCAGCAACGTAATAAAACCATCAGGAGACACACCCGAATCAACAGAAAACTTGACTACCCCAAATTGGTCAATGCTGCTTTCAACACATTTTAGCAATTGTGGATGGGGGATGGAATAGTATAGATCAGTCACATCAATAGAGAAGGCTTTTAGCCCTTCATTTTTATGAGCTTCCATGAATTCTAAAATGCCACCGGAACTCTTGACTAAAAACGGGTCTCGGACCTCGAGAAGACTAAGTTTCTCCAACAGAAAAGTGGCGAGTTCCTTTTGCCAGGTGCCTATTTCCGAGACTATGACTCGGAACGGAACGTCAACTTTATGAGTTTTCGCGTTAAAAAATACATCCAAGCTATTCTTTTTACTCTTTTGAATACATTTTAGAGTTCCAACGACATTCATATTTTTGCACAACTGAACAGCCTTTGCTTTTACTTTCTTCAACGAGACGTCTCTTTTAACACAGAAAACCCCAGAAATGGCATCATTAGCTTTTCCTAAAAAACATGCATGCGAAAAAACTGCGAAGCCTCCTTCTTTATCTGCCTGCAGAACACATAGCGAATTATCGACCAGGTATGACAAAACGCGCTTTACAGGAACATGTGAAACCACAGGCTTACACCGTGACAAGGCGTCTACTCCTTCTGAGGTAAGCCTTTCTTCCTCACCCTCTGTAGCATTCCGCGACACTTGGCGAACGACGGTCAGCAGTTCAGGATTTGTCCTCTGACTTTGAACACCAAACTTTGGCCCTAGTTCCAGGACTTGAATGACGTCATCGGGAAGCTGCAGGCCTTCAGGAACATGAACTTTGCCCTTGGCTTTCCGGCTTACCCTGGTCACACGCTCCCGAAGATAGCGCAGCTGTGGCACCCAAAGCACATCGGTAACTTGCCCAGCCAATTGCAGGTACCTTCTCAACTGGAATCCGGCGACAGACGACTCCAAGGAATTGTGAAGCTGTACACCAAGGTGGATTCTGAACAGGCGAATTTGGCGATACACTTCAGCACGAACAATCTTAAGCATCCTTCTTGCATGGCCGATGGACGGTGAAAAGCCCGCGAAAAGCGCGAGGACATCATCCGGAAGAATACCCATGCGGATGCAAAAACTGAGGGAACGTGCCTTGCAAGTTGCGTTGGCGATAAAGGCTACAATCCAGCCTGGATCTTGAGGAACATGTAGAAAGTGGCCCGTTGTACGAGAAATGTAGTCGACAAGAGTTGCGATGCGGGCTTGTTGGTGGTTCATATTAAACGTGATTTGATGTAGCGCAAAAAACAAGACACGGACAACAAGAAGGCACATATGGACACCACACAGCGCTACTAGCAACAACAAGTTTATTTTCAAAATCAGACCGCTGATAAACCATAATCGCCAAGCACAAAGGTCAGCACGTGGGATCACTCAGATAAAAGCAACAGTGCCACACATCAAAAACGAAATCAGAACATAGAACACCATCTATCACCGCTTACGCAGAAAACCCAGTTCCTTATGTGACAAAGCTATCGAAGGCTTACTAATACACAAATCACCAAGTGCATCGATACGTTCCGCTTCCACGATTAGACGCGTGATCTCATCCTTATGTCGACCAACGATGATAGTGTTCTGGAACAAAGGCCGGCAACCACATGCATGAACGTGGAGAGCGAGAAACCCTTCAGGTGGCAATTTACTCGACTTGTACTTGTGCTCTTTCAACCGTTCATTCACGCACCTGCTAGTTTGGCCGACATATTGTTTCCCACACGAGAACGGAATACAATAAATAACACAAGTCTTGCACTCAACACCAAAATTGTTTGTATGCTTTTTTGCGCACATAACTTTTTGCCTTCTAGATGGATCAAATCACGTTTAATACTACAATGACGCAAGTCCCTGTAGTTACATTGTTCCTTTTTATTGCCTACTTAGTTAGTGATCCATTCATTTATGCGCATTATAAATCATATATTTTTTGAGGAAGGTGAGAAGGTTGTCCAAAGCACGCGGTGTACGCTTCCAGATGTTGCGGTGCCTGCACACGACATCCGAAGGTTGCGGGTTCGGTCCCCACTGACGGCTGGTGTGTTCTTTCGTCCACATTAATTACTTTCCGTTTATGTCATAGTTACTACAGTACAGATGAAAACTACGAATAACCTCCCCCATGCCTTCCTTGGCTTCATTGTCGGTTAGATTTATGAGGTTGTTTCCAACAAACAAGCCCTTGATCCTTTTCCTATTTCGTTAAAAAGGGAAACAAAAGGACAGAAAACTATTGCGGGTGCTCGATCTGCAAGAATCTGTGGTTGAATTAGCATCACAGGGGCTCCTCCTGTTAAGATTCGGTGCGCAAAATGTGTTGCATGAAAGCTGCGCGGCTGCCGCAACTGAACTAATTCATCCCACTCGGCGTCTTGTTTTTGCACCGCATGTTGGGGAAAAAATGAGACACTTGTGACACTCCTTATTTTTTTCTCTTAATTGAATACACGAAACACGGCCATATTTTTGTGCTATGCAGGCTGTCCCTGTTAAATATAACGAACGCTTCTGAAAATATTCAAGGCCCACGTGCTGTGCGACGTCAGTCTATTGACAGCCCATGAGGTCGAAAGGACCCCTTGATGTCGAAATTTCCGGAGAACTCCAGTGCAGCGTCTCTCATAATGACATCATCGTTTCGGTGCGTAAAACCCCAGAAATTAAATAATAAACATATTGAGTATCAAGCGGCATAGCGGTAGGCATCTTTTTGTTTTTTTCTTAGTGTTAGCAGAAATTTATCAGCTAGCTTTTCTAATCTTTCGCTTCAGCAAGATACTGTGAATATGACAGTTGCAAATCAAACTTAAGATATGACCGACTGAAGTGTTTGCAAGTGGTTGCCGTTTGTGGATCTCCTCATGTTTGTCCAGCGATATTCGAGCCACTTTGGTAGCAACGTGATGACATGTACGTGTTTCACTCAACGCACGTTCACCGATCCCTTATGGCATGTTGAAATGAATCGAGAGTGTAAACCACGGTGTAAACCATTGGGATAGTCATAAAGATCCCTTTCATACTACGTTGCACGTGAGTTGTTTTAGTTTGCTTGACTTCGAGTGAATGTAATGGCTGCAGTAGGCTTGTTAGCAATAGGCTGCGAAGGTGGACACCCGACCACCTGTGACCCTGATATTTCTGGCTGAGCACAGCTGGTATACGTGACACCTGATTATGTCATTGTTTATTGTGGCGTAGAATGACACGCCTACTATGTTAGTGATGTCATGGCTTGTCAGTATTGTTAGTCATGCTTTCGCATGTCGCGACGCCCAAAGTTGGCATATACCAAACCGACAAGGCGGCCATGCTTGATGTCACTTTCTTTGGTACCACCCGTGTTCAAGATGGCAACAGTCACCTCTCACTTTTCATGAGGTATACGAGGCTTCCGCGTGAACATGACGTGGTTCCACTCCTAAGGAAGAAACAATGTATGGTGAACGCCTTCGGGTAACCGTCAATCCAACGGAAATTGGGTTTGGGTCTCTCAGTTCGCACTGCGTGTTGTGGGCGGCTCAAAAGGGAACAGGTAATCGGCCGAGGAGGGCCCGGCTACTCACGGATTATTAAAGTTCGAACATATTACACTTTCTTCTGCGCCCGTTTAGCGGTCTTGCTCGGTTTGTGCGTTTGACCTTAAATAAAGAATTTGTGGTTGCCTTTCGTGGGTCTCTTTCACAACCGTCCGATTTTTTTCAGGTGGCGTACCTTGCGCCTGGAATGTCATGTTAAGCGAACAGCCAACATTTAATGGCTTTTATATATCAACCGGTTTCATAAGCACTGTTGTGAGCTCAGTCAAGGGAGAAGTCACAAGCTGCAGCGCCACCTAACCGGCTATCTTCGCTCCATTGTTTTATGGCAAACTGCAGGATGCAGGGAACCTCTGCAAGGCTTGCGCAGCTTGTTTTCGCTTGCTCGAGTGAACAGTCTAGATGGCGCTTACGATTCTCGCGTACTCTCCCAGAGTATATTGATTTGATATCCAAGATAAAAAAAAATCGCAGGAAAGTACACTCTTTACAACGAGAAACTATTGAACAAAGGGAAACACACTCGCCAGGTAGGCGCCGCGACCTCAGTTACGCGTCAACAAGCGGGCATCGGCCTCTTGTGCACTTCGCCGATACTTCTGTGCAAGCAGTGTACGCTTAGACGCAATATTTTTGCAGCACCGGCAACACCGGTCTTGGAGATAGGGGGCGCGGAATGGGAGCGGGTAGAAAAATCATAAACAAAACAAAACGAACCATGGCCGAAGTAATAACACTCGGAGAGTACATCTCTGGTCTTATTGGCTGCTGCGGTGCGAGCGGAATGTCAATAATGGCCTTATACACTGTAAGAGGCAGCTGTGAACGCTATTTCGCCTGTGTTTAAGAGGGCGGCTCAGGGATGTTAACGTCTTCAAGCGCCGTAGCATCTCAACTCGGTTTCTTTCATCGAACGTTCAGGAAAGTTATCCACAGAAATGCGCCGTAATGATATTCTCGTGGTGCCGTTGTTTACTGCTGCCTTTTCTCTTGGTAAAGGATTACGCAAAAAAACATGATTGCGTGTTACGATGCTAGCTGCAAAAGCTCATCGTTCTGTTTCAACACACACGCAATAGTCAGCTCTCTTAACTCTTCCATAAGTGCTAGTCGACCAAATAAGCCTCTTTACAGTTCTTTTAAAAATATTTATTTATGGTAGTGAGATTTATAGGCTGAAGGGCCCCACAGAAATCTGTATAAATGAGTGACGTATGAGAAATGTGGCTCTGAGAATACGAATAGGCTAGGATCGTGTTTCCAAGAGGCTACAGGTTATGTCTTCTACCTTGTGCATAATGCAGACGCTGTGAGCATTAAGAAAAAGTACACGTGTAAACACAGTAGCTGTTTTAACGGTCTCAGAACAGAATGGCGCAGATTGTTTGTCCGTAAACTAATGAGGCTTGGTCGGGTGAAAAGAATATATTGATACGATCGGCACGAATTAGTAATGTTCTTCAAGATCGTCTCTTTGGGCAAAGATGCACAGCTACCTACGTGATTGTCATGCTGCGCAGGATCCCTAGGAGTCAACTTCTGTAACCTGCTTAAGGCAGCCCATTGTGACAGCAAATTGAATGACGGTTGAAATCGTCACAGTGACGGTTCTTTGCAGTTTCGGGAGCCGCAAAAAGCCTTCCGGGCTCGCATCGGTGTTGTGCAGTGACTGTGCAATGTCCCAACACATACCCAGGCCACTTAGGTGGTCGCTAGAAAGGCGGCGTGCGCTTAGGCTTTGTCGAGTGCAGCTTCCATCTATCATCAATTTCCTGGTCGTTCAAGATTGGCGGCTTTACTAAAGCACTTAAGGACCTAACGGTAGGACAGGGCTTCGTTGATTCGTCTTACAAGTCTTCGTCAATTTTTTCTCTTACGCGAACGGCGGTCAGAGTCCAGAAGATTTTTTACTATGGCCACATTTTCATTCACGCGGCTCGTCGAACGGTGTCCGAATCTCTCTGTTTCTTCAAGGGTTCGCCGTACGTACGTGAACTCACAGAAACGTCGGAAAAGCGTTGTCTTGTTCAGCCTCTTTAACTAATGCAAGCATAACGGAAGCGGTTTGGCCGAGGTGAAGAAAAAGTTTCTTCGTGTTTCACAGTCCTATTGCATGATTTCTGAGGTTGTTGGTGCCTAAACCAGGATATGGTTATGACAAGTGTCGTATAGTGCAGCGCTCCGGAAATTTCGATTACCTGCTCTTCTTTTAAGGGCAACTTGGGAGATATTTCAGTGTCAACGCACGCCTAAATAAAATTTTCAATATATATATTCTTCTCAATACTGTAATAACCAGGTGCCAAGCCGTGCATCTGCAGGTTGTTCAACTTTCCTGAAAATGAATTCTAAAAATTTTCAGCCGATTCCCACCCGGGCCACCCTGTGTTTTTGACGTCATTACTTTTCACGCTGCCTTCCCGAGCACTCAGGCAGTTGAGAGAGAAATGGTGATATTCCAGCGCAAAAATCTTCACTGTCAAGTTTAGAAAACCTGGAATAACGCAACATATCGTCGGACGACATCGCCATTTCTATTTTCCTGGCACCAGCTATATATTTCTGATGGCGGGAAGGCTCTGAGGTTATCACATGGGCTGCACGACGCATCCACCCGTTCCCGTTTGAACACATTGTTCTTTGAGTTATCTAAAATTGTTGGTGAGTTTCCCAGTATACTCAACCATCCTGCCTACTACTGGACCACGACTGTCATTAAAAAACAGCCATATCAGAATATGGCGAAAAAAGCGCCGGAGTTCCCTGTTAACGTGTGCTGACATTGCATAATACATTCGGCCTCAACATTCCGCCTGCATCGAAATGCATCTCCCGCAGGCGGAAGTTGATCCCGCGACCTTCGGATCAGCAGCCGCGTGACATAGCCACTAGACCATTGGGGTGGGGCGTTTCGATCCTCCAGCGTACGTTCCCTATTTCAGACTTTCGGCAGTGACACCCATTCGAAAGTAGCTTTTGCGCCATTTCACGTTCTAAGTGCGTTAGAGTTCGGACGCAACTGCCGTCTGTAACGTTAGTTCGGTTAGAGTCTCCATGAAAAATCCGGGCAGCTGTGCCCTAGTGGTGTTAAGGCTGAGAATACGGCGTAGCTGGTGGCGTACCCCTCCTGCACGCCATCACTTCCCTTTCCCAATCCTTACTACACTATACTGTACAAGCTTATTTGAAGCTGTACCCCCCCTCCTACTCCCCACCCCCCCGTCCTTCCTCCTCAACCTGACCTTCCTTTCCAACGCTTCCTCCTTTTCCTCCACTTAACCGTACCTTCCTATTCCACTCCTTAGTACACTATACTATACAAGACTACGGTACGGTCTACCTTATTCCCTCCTGCTTTCTATCCTCGTCAGCCCCACGTCATTTTCCAAAGCGGTTAGCTGGGCTAGTCGGAATGTAGACTTGTAATACATTTCCAGCACTAACAAAATAAAGAAAAGAGAAGACGGACGACAGGGCAGGAGATAAGCAGGACGCTGGTCTTTCAAGTGATTTTTATAGCAGAACGGTACAGATGTGCAAACTGTTATACGCGCGCAAACGCTTGAGATCAACCAGTGTGGCGCATTCACAATGCCACTCATAAAATAATCGCAGAGGCAAAGTGGTCCATTTCTTTGGCTGACAGTGAAATAGAACAAGTGTTGCTATAGAAGGTCTACATTAGTACACCATCTAAATAAACAAAAAAAAACGAGTGACCTTAATTTTAGGTCGGGCGGTCTCATGCCTCCCATTTTCCACAAGGCCAAGTGACCTCCCAAGCGTACAGATCTCCTATCTGCCGAGCTCCAGGCCGGAAGCGCGCTCGTCCCTATTTTACCGGTATGTACTCGGCGGCAGCGGCGGATGCCTCCTTGCCCACCACAGCAACTGTGGACGCTCAGCTATTTCATCAAGGCCGTGGTGGGTAAAGTGTGCTCAGGAGACCTGGCACGTCCTTATGGGGCCACCTTTCTAAGTACACGTAAACCGAGTGTTAGGTGCGTACTCCTCTAGCCGTTCTTAAGCCGGTGGGTGTCCGGCCGGCACTGGGATCCGAACCTCGTACCTACAGCACCGAAAGCGGACGCTCGACCATTTCGCCACCGCTGCGGTTCGTGCGTATTCCATCTGTAATATGCATCTGCAATAATGGGGCCCTCAACAAGCTTTCACTCCGCCAATGAGCACTTGTTTTTGGGCTAGTTGGTGATTTAGCTTACTAAACACGTTCAGGCGCAAAAGGAAACGAGGAAGAGAGCTACAGACGAGTGCCAACTGTTATGTTCGGCGGCAGATCGGCGGGGAAGAGCAGGCGACGGCGCCCTAGCGCATGGCTTTTCCCGTAGAAACGTCGTGGTATGCACTCTGTACGTAGTTGACGTGGCGGCTTTGTTCCCGCGACGCACGCGGTCAGTAATTGCTGTGACGGACATAGCTGCACAGCATAGGGTTGACATGACGGCTGACAGGTCTCTTCACTGCGGTACAGTAGAGCATTTTCGGAAGAGCATCCGAGAAAGGAACAACAGGGGGGGGGGGGGGGGGGAGTCGCTTGCAAGAACAGCGGGGGCTCGCTGTCAAAGTAATCCTTTGACCTTTGTGCTCGCTCGAACTGTCGTCAACGGGTCGCTCCTTCGGAGGAGTTGACCCCGCCGTGGAAATGTGCGGAACTGATTTTTGGTACAATAGACCTGCCAAACGGTTCTCTTGAAGCGGCGGTTGGGTTGCATGCCGCCGGGTAAACAGAGTGGCAATGTAGGCCTGCTGCAGAGTTCTGCTAACTGATCACGTGATTAGTGGATGATATCTTTCGGTGAAGCTCGGTGCAGCAAGCGGGTCGAAAGGTCGGACCGCGAGGGCGTAACCGTAGGCTCTCATGGAGAGGGTGAACATGTACGTGATTGGTAAAGTGCTGCATATGGGTTGGTCCCAGGAGGCGGTCGCAGAAGCGATCAAGTGTATGTAACGGAGAAAAGAGAATCGGAGAGAGAGAGAGCTGAGGCTAACTGGGGTCGCAGACGCGGCAAGGTGGTCAGAGGTCGAGCTTGGCGCTGCCTCTGACGAGTTATGATGAAGTTTTAAAGCTTAGTGCTTATTCACGTTTGAGTGCAAACGTTAAGGGCTCGGGATGAACGGAGCCCAGTTGTGTTGTTGAGATGTCTGTGACAGTACTGGCCGCCCCGGCCGAGTTTGCAAATAGTGTACAGTTTGAATAAACCTACGTGTTTGCTGTGAGGACATCTTGCTCCAGATTCCGTCCTTCAACGTGTCGCCGCGGACATCGGAACCATAGAGAGAGAAGATCTCATCACCCAAATTTAACTCCAACTACGAACTGTTTGTTTACGGTCAGGTTACATAGCTGGGTGAACTTTCCGACACACGCAGCAAAGCAAAGCAATATGACATTACACATGGTATCTTGGAATGCGTCTATCTAAAAAGCGTGTTTCAGTTGTGTACAGCGATATTGAGGTGTCACTGACACTAACGGGCCCTTTCTTATATGGAATGCCTCTAAAGTTCTCTTGCGGTCTGATCCTTGCCTTTCCGAATGATTTTTGTGAGCGTGAGTTGCGGCACAAATGAGCAAGCTTTTACGTGCGCAGGAAGATGCGCACCATCACTTTTTCCAATACTGTTAGCGTGCTCCCTCAATCGGTCATCAACACAGCGTCCCGTTTGTCCTACGTAAAGACTTCCCGTAGCTCAGGGAAACTGCATAGACGACTCCTTCGGCACAGTGCCTGGAAGGGTCTATGTGCTGTTTCTTGCACCCTTGGTGATTATTAGTACGAGAGATGCGTAGGCACAAGTGTGCCAGTTGGTTTGGAGCCGGAAAGACCACGCGTACCCCATACCTGGAAGCATCTATCTTCAGGCTGTGACTCACCTTGTGCAAATACGCACGCTAACAGTATTGGAAAAAGCGATGGTGCGCATCTTCCTGCGCACGTAAAAGCTTGCTCATGTGTGCCGCAACTCACGCACGCAAAAGTCATTGGGAAAAGCAAGGATAAGACCGCAAGGGAACTTTTGAAGGCATTCCATAAAAGTAAGAAAGGGCCGGCTTGTGTCAGTAACGCCTCACTGTCTCTGTACACCACTCAAATGAGCTTTTTAGATAGACGCATTTCACGACACCATGTTTGATGTCGTATTGTTTTGCTTTGCTGCGCATGTCGGAAAGCTCACCTAGCTGTGTAACCTGACCGTCAATTACCAGTTGGTAGTTGGCGCTCATCTGTCTCTTTCCTTTGTTCTATTTTCTCTTTCTCGTTTCTTTTTGCCCCTCAACATGTTTAGTAAACTGGGATGCTTCCAATGGGATGCTTCCAATGGGATGCTTCCGCCAATGAAAATGCAATCGAAATGAGTTAGCGAGGTTCGCGTATTGAACGGTGACGCGCCTATGACAATAAGCGTTGTTCATGTGCCCGTAAGTGGGCAATCTTATTTTCTGTTTTATTAATGAAGAATCGCAATCCCTATGGCCGACCTTCGTATACTGCGAACTCTCAGAGAAGGCGAACACGACGTACAACGTCTGCCACTTAATGACGTGAGCTACGTAGTCCAGTGAACCGTGGCGAAAAATGCGCCAGGCCCCGCCACGGTGGTCTAGTGGCTATGGTACTCGGCTGCAGATCCGAGGGTCGCGGGATCGAATCCCGGCTGCGGCGGCTGCATTTCGATGGAGGCGAAATGTTGAGGCCCGTGTACTGTGCGATGTCAGTGCACGTTAAAGAACCCCAGGTGGTCGAAATTTCCGGAGCCCTCCACTACGGCGTCTCTCATAATCAGAACTGGTTTTGGGACGTTAAACCCCACAAATCAATCAATCAAATCAAAAATGCGCCAGTAGTAAAGAAGAGAAAGGGGTGTCGATACTTCTTTATTGATTGTGAATAATGTATTCATTCAATAAAACGAGAGTGCCGTGGTGCTTGGGGCAAAAGGCGACGATAAAAAAAAAAGAACGTCACCCGAATGGGTCACCAGCGCCATGCACATGGTTCACTAATAAGTGGAATGTGCTAAGATATACATGACGCGTCGTATCGCAATACGTCAGGCTCAACGACAGTGTAATCTTCGCCGATACAAACGCATACGGCCCGGCTTCAGGCAGCCGCAGACGCTCGCTTTAACGACAGCGCGCACCCTCTTCCCTCCATCCACCACGACACAATACCCTGGTTACATTTTTCCTATTCATCACGAACAAACAAGCCCGTACGCACACACACGCCCGCACGGTGCGTAGACCTCTTCAATTGATCCTAATCAGCACAATGCCAGCAACGCCAACAACACGGAAAGTGTCATCGTGTCACAGCGACCCGGTGCTTAACGTCCAATTCTCCCACGTGGGAGGCAGTGGGTGAGTAGCTATCGCGGAGGCGCGCATGGCGAGGTTTCGGTGGGAAGAAAGCAATTAGAGCAACGCCATTCAATCAATGTCCTGTCTCCCCTGGGATAGGCGCCGCCGTGCACGGTGCGCTCCTCGTTCGCCTCGCGCTTCGATTGTGGACGAGACTGACGTCACTCTCCCTTGGTGTCGCTGCACTTGTTGCGTCGCTTTGTTGGCGACCGGAATCGGAAGCGATGCTGCCGTGTACTCGCAACGTGCCGAGAGATTAGCGTGAGACGAGAAAACCGTGTCGAGTGGAGGGGTGAGCGTTGCTGAGAGAGAGCTAGAGAGAGAAATGAAGGAAAGACAGGAAGTTAGCCGGCATAAAAGCTTCATTCTTGCGACCCTGCAGCGGGAGGGGAGGGGGGTTCATAGGGATGTAAAATAGGAGAGAATAGCGGGACTAAACCAAGGCGTGCAAAAAAGAAAAAAAGAAAAAAGCAGGAATGGGATCGATATACAGGGTCATCCAAATTAAGTCGGCAGGTTCTTTATAAATTAGGCGCTAAGATGTACATAAATACCACCTCTACAGTAAGATTATGTGCTCAGGGGGTCACAGAATGAGGTGGGAATTATTGATGTGGGTGATTAATTAACTGAAATTGAATAGTTAACTTTCTTGCGGATGCTGTAAGCAGCCATGTTTGTATTCAAAAGTTAGACGCAATCGTGTTTCTACACAGTTTCATTTGGCAGAATCCTCCTAGCGCATTTCTGGTCCTAAATATCGAACTACAACGTTTAATTTCCGTTCGCACGATTACGCATGCAAGACAGTGAGTACCGCCGCAAAGCTCCTCCCCTTCGTGACGTACCTGCTGTGTGCGGTGTTTTGTTCAATGCCCGCATCAGCCCACGTCAAGTCAGAACAATGCCCGCTCGTTTAGACAACATCATACGCGAACATAGCAGCTCCCTCCTGCCCATCTTCTCACTTTAACCCGGCTTCAGCGCTGGCTCCCTTGTCTCGGTATCGCAGTTGCTGCCATCCCTACACGCCGCTCTGTTCCGTGTTTCGATAGGTCTTCCGTGTAGAGCAGTTTGCTATTATGCAACCCAAGACTGAAAGGGTGCTGGTTATCGACTTTGCATATGTTTCCACCCCGTTGTCAAAGTAAACATCGCTCGCAGCAAGTATACGTCACGAAAGGAGGGCCTTTTCGGCGGTACTCATTGTCTTGCATGCGTAATCATGCGAACGGTAATTAAACTTTGTAGTTCGATATCTCGGAACACGAATGCGCTAGAGGGATTCTGCCAAATGAAACGGTGTAGAAACACGAATGCGGGTAACTTTTCAATACAAGCGTGGGTGCTTACTGCAACCACAGAAAGGTAAATATTGAATTTTAGTTCATTGAAGCCACCTATTTAAAAAAAATGAACACTGCATTCTGTGTCCCTCAGGGCACATAACACCACTGTAGAGGCGGTCTTCATGTTCATCTTAGCGCCTAATTTATAAAAAAGAACTGTCAACTTAAGTTGGATCACACTGCATAGCCGTTACTATATGTCACCGGCACGTCAAAATGTCACCAAAACAAAATCAAATCTAAGTCAGTTTCAATGTAGTGAAAGCTGCATGAACTGCGTAAAAGTGATTCCCCTGTTTTGCTTGCTTATCTCTTGTGCTTATCGTCGGCGGTATCACATTATTTTTTGCTTAATCGTAACGGCGACGCGGTTACTGACCTCTAACGTGTATCTTTTATTGTAATATACTAATCTCATTTACTTTAATATTTCTTAATCCGGATCCATTGCAACCAGCTTCGATCAGTAACTACAATGTGTCGGCCTCGTTTTCAATTGCTCTTTTCTAAGCGTGGGTACGACGATATGAGCTCACAGAAGACGCCGACATCCCAGCCCACTAAGGTGCTCAGCACTTGAAACTTAGCACAGCCACAACCGACTCGCGGTGCGATGCCAGATCAGGTGACCGTTCGAACATTCTCAAATTACCTGTTCTGAAAGTGGCCTGTCGTCAAAGCGGCCACGATTTCTACATGAGTGGGCCCCAAACGCCGATTCATGCGACACCTGCCGAAATGACGGCATCCCGTTTACGCTGCTCAATAGCCGCAGACATATGGGAAGGGATGCTCCACAGGAGCCGATAATTCAAATTCAGAGTTAGAAAGCTTCGACTGCCCACTTCCCGTAGAAACACGCGCGCGTCTCACAATGTAATTACTCACAATATCTACAGAAAAAAAAAAAGGCAAACCCAATATCACGAGGAGCAATAAATACGTGTATGTACATTAGGAAAAGCTTCTCTTACGGCTTTTTAAGAAATTGCTGCAATTCGTGGTATCCCAACCTCATAAAATGCAAGCATTCATGCATCTCTCTAGCTAGGATAAGAAATTGAAGTTCACATGGTTGCGTACCGACCTTCGTTCGCCTAATGCGGTCCTTCTATCAAGCGCACAAACGTGTGAAGTGCACCGAAGGCACGACGATGAGCTGCCTCTTCTTGTTACTTCAGGCTCAGCAGGTTCTGTCCTTACGAGTGAAATTTTTACATCAGAAGAGAAACAGAAAAGTGCGAGGGAAAATACCACAAATATGCCGAGGGTCAATGTATATGTTAAACACTAAGGTAAGTGATTTCCCTATCTCTTAGCACCATAGACGGATGAGTGGCGCATGTTCCTGCTGCAGGAAGAACTACCAACGCTTCGTAAATTTGCTGTGATCCACAGATCTCGTGAAAATGCGCAAACCTTCGAAATTCGGTTTACGGTGCAAGCACGGTGTTGTGTCGGCGTGCTCACGTGGTAAATTCTTCATACCAGTGTTGTCCCTTGGAAATTTCGAGGAGTGCACGTTTTGAAGAGACGGGGGAGGGCATCTGTTTGCGGGATCGATATATTAAGTTTAATAATTTAATATTTCCGGCAGAAAAAAATTTTTTGTCGAATACGCTATATGGCGACGCGACGTCGCACACTTGCGGAAGCTCCCAAGCTAAATAAAGCAGCGCTGAGCATTTTCTGGCTGGGCCCTTGTAGTAGCTGCAATGCGCATCCCTAGCCTGCAATGCATGAGCATCGAGACCGAAGATGGTCTACAAAGAAAACGGAATCAGGCGCGCTTATGTCCGAGCGCTCGCACTAGAGTTTTTCTTCTTATCATTTCATTTCGAAAGATTGCCCTTAGGCATAATACGCTGGCGTCAAATGCACTCAAACGGATTGGATTCATTAACAAAATAGAGAGCGAAGGATGGAAAGGCCCATGGATCCAGCGATGTGGGTCTCGGGTGGGCGACCAGGCCTGAGGCCTGTTGCACGGAGGAGGCGAAGCCGGCTTAAATGTAGGCCTGCCATAGCAGGATGCCTCATTGTTGCGTTGCGTATGACGACATGATAAAGTCAGTAAGATGCACCTAGGGACCGCGGTACTGTGTCAGCCAGAAAGCGGTGACCGACGGGGGAGCACCCCTGCTTGCCATAAATGGAGTTGGCCATCGTTGAGGCAGCAGTGCCCCCTGTCCTGTATCGCTGCCGTTACGCATGGTGATTTACCCTATTTAGTTCCACAAGCGCGCATTTAAGATATTCATGACGTTCCTCTGAGCAGTGGGCGGCTAATCGAAAGCGACTTCGTCTCTTCACTTTCATTCGCTGCTATTTATGACCAATACGCCTATTTTATTTTTTACTGTATAAAAAAAAAACGAACAAGTATGGCAGATAACCTTTCCACGATGGTGAAATCAGCAAACGCCCCGCCACGGTGGTCTAGTGGCTAAGGTACTCGGCTTCTGATCCGAGGGTAGCGGGATCGAATCCCGGCCGCGGCGGCTGCATTTCGATGGAGGCGAAATGTTGAGGCCCGTGTGCTGTGCGATGTCAGTGCACGTTAAAGAACCCCAGGTGGTCGAAATTTCCGGAGCCCTCCACTACGCCGTCTCTCATAATCAGAGCTGGTTTTGGGACGTAAAACCCCAGAAAACAACAATAACAACAATGAAATCAGCGAACGCTATTTCTGCTTTAGGCAGCGTAGTCGGGACCCCAAGTGATGTCACTTGCTGAAAGAAGTATACGTGCGCTTTCCAGCTGTGTCTTGAAACCAAACTGCGAATTAAATGGCGCACGGCGCAATAACGTTTGGCGCACATGTTCACTGAAGACTCAACGACAGATCGGCCGCGTTTTACGACGGCCAAAAAGCGTTGTCGGGTCCGTGTAAGTTTCCCGGCCCTCACTTTTGCTTTTTCCAATATTTCCATTTCCTCTTTTCCTAGTGTATGGTGGTCTACCTACCCCGTGCTTGTTTATCGTGCTTTTGCCAATTCGCTTCTCTTGAGAATCACGTGTCAGAGCCCATGAAGCGCAGAACACCGGAGGAAGCATGAAGATACGTGAATCGAGGCACACATTAAAGCACTGTCAGGACAAATAAACACAGTTAGTGCGCTTGCAATGCCCGAAAATGGTTAACTTTGTGTTTCTCACGTAATGACACATTGTTGCATTAAACAGACGGAGAGAGGAGCAAGTTGAAGTAGAGATATGATGCGAATGAAGTATTGTTTCCAATATTATGTCGTTAACATCCCCACTGAGACAGCACCATCTTACAAGTATCGGGGAGCCACCTTGTCCAACGATTTGTCACGGTGTATAAAAGGTGTGGTGTTTACAAAAAAAAAAAACAAAAACGACCTCGGAGCTTTTGGCGCTGCCTAGCCACCAAAACCGCTACTACACCATAACATCCTTTCGGAATTCAATGAAACGCTCGGTGTCTAAAGCGCCAGCTCTGCCTGGCCCCTACACCCATGCGTGAAACTACACGCGTATAAATCACTTATTATACCGAAATTAGAATATGCATCTGCTGTATGGAGCCCTCAACAAGCCTATTTAACCGAAGCATTATAAGCAGACTAAACCGTCCCGTTAGCGTCGTTCACTCGCCCTGCACGTACAGCACCATCATTTTATATTTGAACGCAAAACCCGACCCAACACCTCTCTCTTACCAGTCACCCTGTATAGCAGCCGCATCACGCATATCACACTGCACTAGTCGCCCACCACAGGACAGCCGCCCGCCATCTCGCCGTACTACATTTACTGCCTCAGTATTTTATCGAGCAGCTATAGACTGGAACTCCCTGCCCCCTGGATATCGTCACCATTGGCTCATCGTATGCTTTTGTTCTTTAAGAATGTATTCGATAGCACCTTCTGAACTAATAGTATGATCTTCACTGCTCTTTGCTATTACCAGTAAGTTCTCATGCGTCGCGTAATGCCCCATCCCCGCCTCACCCCACCCAAAAAAGAACAAAGTGAAACGATACTTTAGGGACTAACACCATAGTGAACTGAGCAGAGTACACTAATCGCAAAGGAACGTTATATGAAAACGTACGAGGGTATTTGCCTGTCAACCAAAGAAGAAAGCTATTGCAGTGGCTTAGGTTACTCCGTAGGCCACCAAGGTGGCATGCTCGAGAGAACACGCGTGTATTACGAGAGCTACGCCAAAAAGTCATGGATTACATTTGTAGCTCATCATATTTCGTGTGTGAGAGACACCCGAACGCCGTACGGAGACTAACCCGTGAACGGGGGGCTCAAGGGGTTCAATGGGTGAAGACCGCTGCAATCATGAAGTTGTTATGATGTTATGAACTGTTAGAGAAATACTGCCACAAAATATTTGGAGTTATTTTACCAGTTGCAGTAGCGCACAACTTAAAAACGCCGCATTTGGCAACAAAGGGCGACGAACTACATGAGTGGGTGTTACTCAGGTAGCCACTCACGGAATCAAGCAAAATTGTCGCTATAGGACCTTTTCAAAATGGCGCCGTGCGTTTGCCTTCGGCACCTTCCGAGCGCCTGCTGTTCTTGAGTCCTGTCATCCGTAGAACGAGCAAGGTTAGCAGGAACAACGACAAAATATTACCTCTGAGTATTTACAGCTTCAAAAGTATGCAGTACCGTTAATATCTATTCCGGGCACACTTTATGCACGAAACTTCGCTAACCCGAGCTGAAAAAAACTGGCTGCCGGTGCTCAAGCGGGGCGCCAGGTCGTGGGTGTTTGCTTTGCAGGTGTTCCATTTCAGCTCCGTAATGAATTCAGCTTTCCGCATGCACACACATAAACGGATGAAAATATGTACATTTGCGCAGTTATCTGCTGTTTCTGCCGCTATGGCTTTGTTTTAGTTACACGGAAAGCTTAAAGTTGGAACTACATGCAGCCTCGCGGAGGAACAGTAACTGGTGGTGACGAGAGAAGTTCTTCACTGCAGCGCAGCCGGAAACCTGTTTCGCTGCAGTGCACAGCGGTTAATCAGTTTGTTTATATACGGCGGCCAGTCGCAGTTGCAGCTTCAGAGTGCACCTTGTAAAGAGGCGCCGGGGAGGTGGGAAATTAATCACTGCTTGTCACTGGACCACACCAAACTACAGTGTGCGCCCCGACATTTGCACGCACAAAAGTGCGTGTCATTGCCCTTTTAGTGGTCCGCCTCCTCCTGAGAAGACCGAAGACAACTCTGAGTCCAGAAAATCGTGACTGACGTGGTTGTTTGGTTGGATGGAAGCGTGTCCGTGTTGCGAGGCGCTGCGTATTACGCTCAGTCAAGTGGCGCATTCTTAGAAATTTTAAATATGTTCTGGGCTACAAATGACTTTAATATTTTGCAGTTGTGCATGTGTAGCTGTCAGTACAGAGCTCGCAAATGTCTCACCTTAAATATTTCTTCTTAGTCTTCCCTTGCGAGCCCCGGATATCTTCTTTGCATTGTGAGAAAAGAAGAAAAACAAATTAAAGGCATTTCACATTACGAGGGCTGAAATACCGGTGAAGCTGTGTTGTTACCCGAATGGCCTATGTGACCTAGCGTGAAACGATTGGGCAATGAGTTAGATCCAATAATGACAGAAGATAACTGAACGCATTGCACATTTGACTCTCTTAGGGCACTTTTTAACCGTTCTAAGGCACATTTCATTCGCTTAGCCCATATTCGAATGAAATTAGGTCTCCTTTAGCCCACCTAATGCACCTTTTATTTAGCTTAATTATGACTTGGTTTACTATAATAAGATTTTATTTTGAATACGAATAACTGATCCACGCGCTGGGCGGGCCGCCGCGATCGGCCCACGCACACGCGAATAATGGACATGTACGTTCCATATTCATAACTGTACAGGTGTCGCGGCGATACTGGTCGGACGCTCTGCCTGTGGGATCGTATTCGCTACCGAGAAACGCACGTGATCTAAGTCACAGGCGAAACATACGCGTACACATTCTCTGACCGCCCTGCCTCCTGGTTCGGACCCCATTTTCTTACGACGGAGGCACTTCTGGCCATAACCTAGACGTAGGAATAGGCGTAAAATTCTGGATATATTATAGGCCTAGGAGGAACTATTAATGACCCTTTGGAAAAGGCAAATATCAGCGTCCTTGCACGTTCCCTGACGCTATTCCGACGGAATACAATGTATAACAGAAGGCTAAGAAACATGCGCGAGGCGGCTAGTTCCATATGCGCAGCAAATTCAACTGCAACATGAGGAGTGGTCGTAAAATATCACGCACCTCCAGCACTTATGTGCAAATGCAGCAAAAAAAAAAAAAAAGAAAAAAAGAAAGCGATGTTGTTGACCTTGCAACTTCGAGTTTTCACGTACGAAAAAGCCGCACGCTCCACACGGATAATGGATAATTCAGGGCTTAGCCCATTTCGCGGGCCGTTGCACGCTATTGCAAGTGGGAAGCTAAGACAGCAGGAAAACAGAACAAATCGTTGTCGCCCTGAACTCATACGTCCAACTGTAGTCAGAAGAGATGAAGAAATACAGACTGCGCTACGCCTTCCATTTCTGGCCTTGCTATATCTGATCTTGAAGTCAGGTATTCCGAATCAACTTTCCTCGTTGCGTGAGGTCATGGACAACCACGAAATAGCGCTTTTTGTGGCAAGTAATCGTGCTTTATTACGTTTCTTTCTTTCGACATCCTTTTAACCTTGAGTAGAAACACTGCATTTCCAATGAAATGTCCACAAACGAGAGGGCGATCACCTCTTTCTCGGAACTGTGTCATGGTTAGGAAGAAATTGCGTCTAGACGTTCCACTATGCTGCATTATACACTAAGGACATTTTGTCTTCTGGACAAAATATGCCGCGAAAGCTATGCTCCATGAAGAACCTTACTATTTTATGTAATGGACGTAATGTTACTTCAGCTGTTCATGCGAGACTTAGAGGCAAAAAAAAAAAGTGTTCCTATTTCGCCGATGCTTTTTTACTACGGCTTCATGGGCGATTCAGGTAAATTCAACTTCGGTGATGTTTCGCGAAAATATCCTGCTGCCACTCCGCGAGTGTACAGATGCCTTGGTAAAAATTGGATGACTTTAGCGTCATACACAAAAGGCTCTCCTGCCTTCAGAAACTTCCCACGCGCTTCAAAAGAAGCCAGGGGCTTACTTGAGATAAATAGAATAGTTAACAGCGTGGTTTTGCCTAAATAAACCTAATTTTATTCGACAAAGACGGAAACAAGTTATTTATGTCAAACTAGTTAGGAGGTCCTTTAAATCTTCACGTTGAAAGCCGTCTCCGCATATAGGAGAGTCGACGCCAAGAAAACACAAGGAAACAAAAAAATAACCAAAACGCATCGACGGTAGTGAATCATGCGGTGTGGTAAACTTGGCACTCTTCTGTATGCGGTTTCGTTCCCATAGAGTGCTGCGACCCGCACAAGACACGACTTACGGTTAAGTGTGACAGAAGAATCAACGTTAGAGCGAGCTGTCCCACCAAGATACGTGCCCAGCTATTTCGAAAGTCGGAAGTACTTCGTCGTGCGGGCGTTTCACTGCGGCTGTTCCAATGAAGCAGAGCCAAGGGACACTGGACAACTGGTATGGGAGAGCTACGACTTCGAACTGCGGCGGGGTGCCTTATACCCCTGTCACACTGGACGTTTTAATGTCATTCGAACGCAATGCCATTCGCATCGAATGACATTATTCCGCTGCTACACGGCGACATTTAACATCATTCGAATCGAATGACTTCTGAAATCGAATGAGTTCAAGCAACTCATTCGCATTCGCAGTGGGACCGAATGTGTACTCTCTACCCCAGAGACAACGTAAACATGCGGCACTGAGCATTCCTAATTTGTGAAACGTCATGTGAAAATGGTATTACTTTAGCGCGTTTGCCGATGTTCATCATTTTAAAAAGAAAACAGCCAGGCAAGCCGTAACAAAATGTGTTCACTCTCGACATCAGCGGCGTCTGACAGGCTTCGGTATTTCGCCACAGGATGCAATCGCGAACGCCGTTTGCTTGAGTGCAGCGCTTATTACACTGCGTCTTAATTTAGCGTCTGTGTTTCTCATTAACGCACTTTGCTTAAAAAAACAGTAAGTGAATGGTTCGCCCGCTGCAAGTCAGCGCCCCCTTTGAGCGCTGCCGTACGTATCAGCTGCAAATTATTCTGTTGGTGTAATTCAGTGAAGCAAAGCCCTACGTTTATTTTAAATAAAATAGGACGACTTTTCAGCTACTCTGTGCTTACGCTCTGCAGCTTTTAGGTCCAGTTCCTTTGGAACTATCGTCACAGATATCGTAAACGAATGACATTACTTCTTCGTGTGTAGCACAACCGTGGGTCGAATGACATTCGCTGCACCGAATGTCATTCGAATCGAATGACGTTAAAACGTCTAGTGTGACAGGGGTATTAGCCTGTTAAACTGAATTGCTAAAGAAAGCATTGCTAGACATTCCAGAAATCAATCCTGGTATAGTAAAGTGTCGTTTTGTACATGAATAAGACAGGTTAGTGGATGTGTTAGCAGTGTGTATTTAGCGGCTATGTTGGATACAGAAGCAGAATTCGTTCTAGCGAAGATGCGTCGGCGGTGATGACTGTGGGCAGAAAATGGCAGTGGCGACTGACGCAAATAATCATCGAAAAACAAAGGTCGAAAATTACTCTGATTGTTGCTAAAAATATTAGGGCTATTCTTATAAAGAAAACTATGCGATTTTTCTGAAGAGAAATTTCAGTCGTTTCGACTTGGGAACCGGCTGCAGGCCTTTTGTGGGCGAGGGAAGTGCACACCGAAAACCCCTGCGTAGATTAAAATCGGTACATAGTTAACCGAGGCGCTCTCCGGTGTCGCATTTCCTCCTCGAACAGGGCATTTGCCTTCACGTTCATCGTAATTTAGCGCAAAGGAAACACACACAGTAAAGAAGGACCACAAACAACAAAGGCGCTTTTGTTGTTTGTGGTCCTTCTTTAGTGTGCGTTTCCTTTGCGCTAAATTACGATGAACGTGAAGTCTGAACACCAAGTAGCCCAACTTCTAACTATTTTAAAGGGCATTTGCACTACTGAGGAAGTTCGCGCTATATGGGAAGTGAATAGTAGCCCAAGACGTTTGTCCCGATAAGACGATCTGGCATAAAGTTCCCATGTCTTGCCGAATTGCCTGCATTAGGTGAGGGCCATAAAGGGAGGAAGATCAGAACAGATTCGCTCGTGCACCCGTTGTGATAGGCTCAGCGCTTTCTGCCAGAGAGTCACACGACTGCATTGCTGTCTCAAGGGCAAAATTTAAGCGTCCTCCAATGCTCATTATTGAGACGTGACGACGAAGGAAATTCGACTGCGTTAAAGCCGACTATATCAAAATTACGAAATGGAGACAGTACTGAGATAGTGTTTCTACCGCAGCGCTCGCACTGCTGCAACGGTATAAGCGGCAGCAGCGCGGGTATCTCCGAACGGTGGCGCACCAAGTACGGTCGGGTAGCTTCGGCTCTGCTGAACGTTGCAACCGGGATGACATGCGGACGCGTGGTTTCCGTTGGCTTGTTGGTCGCTTTGCCGGCCCTACCGAGCCGGCCCGCCTGGAGCACGCGCGCTGAATGAAAAGTGTCTGCCCACGCACAGTGGAGCCCGCGAAAATTCCCTTTCGTTGCATAGCTATACCCTTTTCGGACCATGCCCCCAACCCTGCTTCCTCCTCAGCCCCCATTCTACATGTGTGTGGAAAATGGATTTCAACCGTGTGACCATGTAAAACTGTCATTTTGGAGAAGCGCTGGGCTCTAAGGCGAGAGGTGAGCATATATATTAAATGCGAAGCATTTCTTAGCGAACTTCGGCGACTTTGAGCGTATCTATCTATCTATCTATCTATCTATCTATCTATCTATCTATCTATCTATCTATCTATCTATCTATCTATCTATCTATCTAGCCGCCTACGATTTCGTGCTCCCCTGGCCGTTTCGCTAATGGGATGTTTACGAAAATTGATTGGTATGCCACAACATGACTACATGACGAACATAAATGACCGGTCATAACCTGAAAATCATGACATGCATATCATGAGTGGCATGATTTACATGCCACGGTCTTATTGCTCTCCTGGCCGTTTCGCTAATGGGATGTATGCGAAAATTGGTATGGCACAACGTGGCTGCCTGACGAACGTAAGTGGGAGGTCGTAACATGAAAAACATGACATGCATGTCATGAGCGGCATGATTTACATGTCACGGTCTTGGTGCTCTCCTGGTCGTTTCGTTAATAGGATGTGTACGAAAATCGGTATGCCACAACATGACTGCAAGACAAACATAAGTGACAGGTCATAACATGAAAATCGTGACATGCACGTCATGAGCGACATGATTTACATGCCACGCGTTTCGTTAATGGGACGTATATGGAAATTGGCATGCCACAACATGACTGCATGACAAACATAAATGAGAGGTCATCACACGAAAATCATAACATGCATGTCATGAGTGACATGATTTACATGCGACGGTCTTGGTGCTCTCTTGCCCGTTTCGTTAATGGGATGTATACAAAAATTGGTATGCCACAACATGACTGCATGACGAACATGACTGACAGGTCACAACATGAAAATCATGATATGCATGTCATTAGCGACATGATTTACGTGCCATGGTCTTGGTGCTCTCCTGGCCGTCTCGTTAATGGGATGTACACAAAAACTGGTATGCCACAATATGACTCCATGGCGAACGTAAATGACAGGTCATAACAAGGAAATGTTGAAATGCAAGTCATGAGCGACATGATTTACATGCCACGCGTTTCGTTAATGGGACGTATACGAAAATTCGCATGCCACAACATGACTGCATGACAAACATAAATGACAGGTCATAACACGAAAATCATGACATGCATGTCATGAGTGACATGATTTACATGCGACGGTATTGGTGCTCTCCTGGCCGTTTGGTTAATGGGATGTATACGAAAATTGGTATGCCACAACATGACTGCATGACGAACGTGACTGACAGGTCACAACATGAAAATCATGATATGCATGTCATGAGCGATATGATTCGCATGCCACGTGTTTCGTTAACGGGATGTATACGAAAATTGGTATGCCACAACATGACCGCATGACGAACGGGAATGACAGGTCATAATATGAAAATCGTCACATGCATGTCATGAGTGGCATGGTCTACATGCCACTCGTTTCGTTAATGGGATGCATACCAAAATTGCTATGGCACAACACGACTGCATGACGAACGTAAATGACAGGTCATAACGTTAGAATCATGACATGCGTGTATGAGTGGCATGGTTTACATGCCACAGTCTTGGTGCTCTTGCGGCCGTTTCGTTAGCTTCATATGTACCAAACTCGGTATAGCGAGACAACAATGCAAATCCATTTTACGTTCCTGATGCGTGCTTCGCATTTCCTTGATTCCCACTACACTTGGGATCTGCCAATTTTTCCTATGTTCTTTACCGTGACCTTCTGGCCTACCTAATTTAGTAGGGAGGAAAATTGTCACGGTGTATATACTGACACACGCTCTTGTTTCGGTTTAGTCCGCCTTTTTCATTCTCTTGTGACGCGCAGCGCAGGCCGCGCTTTACATTTATGCTTGTTGTTGTTGTTGTTTTGTGGGGTTTAACGTCCCAAAACCAGTTCTGATTATGAGAGACGCCGTAGTGGAGGGCTCCGGAAATTTCGACCACCTGGGGTTCTTTAACGTGCACTGACATCGTACAGCACACGGGCCTCAACATTTCGCCTCCATCGAAATGCAGCCGCCGCGGCCGGGATCCGATCCCGCGACCCTCGGATCAGCAGCCGAGTACCTTAGCCACTAGACCACCGTGGCGGGGCTTACATTTATGCTTGGAATGGCGTCGATCGTTCTGGAAACTTTGCATGTCCGACGCGCGCATTTGAGTGCGTTCTACAACATCAGTGAAAATACCAGAACTCGCCGTGACGAATTCATAAAAGCGATTTATTTTACGGCGGGTCAGTTTTTATCGTCGACGGACGACTGTTCTCGCAGAACGCCTTGCAGTGCGATTTCCTTTGCTTTACTGGGCACAGCTTCGTCTAATAAGCACTTCGACTGCCAACGCCTTGAAGTCTACTGCGTCCTTTGTCGCCACGACCACGTGACAACATGCAAATACCTAATAAAGTGGACGGAGGAACACTGCCGTCGTTTGAGTTGGTGGTGCACCGGGGTTCGGTCCCTATACCAAGGCAGGTGTGTTTTGTTGAGCATTTTAATTCCCTTTCATTTATGCCAGAACTGCAACACTGCAGATAAAAACTACACTCAGTTGTCCTCCTTGGTCTCACTGAGTGTGCGATGCATGGGCTGTGTCTCACAACGAAGCAAGCCCTAGATGCATTCCCCTTTCGTGATACACGCATATGCCGCACTCCCCGCGGACACATAATTGGAGTGACCATCAAGGATGTATTAACGAAGCTCGGTGCTGGGTTCAGTACGCATTGCGCTACTAACGCTCGCGAACCGGTACATCCGTACGCCCCACGCGTCCTTTTTCCTGATTGATGCTTATGCTAATGGCATGTCAACGTGTCCCTACAGGAGGTGAGCGTACATTTATAAATCATTCAGCTATTTATTCCAGACACGGGCTAAAGGCAGATATGCTCTGCCTGTGCGGGGAACCCAGCACCCGAATGCACACACTCAGAGCATATATAAAGAGAGACAGCATTGTGCATTATTAATACACACTGAATGCAGTTTTATACAAAGTGAAGAAGGTGCAGAGACTCACAACAAATACGCAGTAATAAAGTTATAAATAACAAAACCTTAAGTACATATGAAGTCAGCGCATGCGCTGGTAAGTTTCTTTTGTAGGCCTTCCTCGCATTTTTTCGACTTTTATTTCTCCTGCCTAGACTTCCTCTGTCTATGTCCTCCTCCTGAGCGAGTAGCGTTAACCTCCCCTCGGTGGCAGCCTGCTCTCCCTCTAATTTGGCCTGTTGTGTTGTGCATACACGATGATTCGGTCCGCAATGAATGACGTTTCAAGGCTGAAAGGAACTTCGTTAGGTTCGTGGGAGCACCGGCGATTGATTGACTTCTAAGGTTTTGTGTCTTAAAACCACGATATGATTATGTTGAGGCACACGATATGTTGAGGCACACCGGCCTAACAGTACGCCTGCATTGAAATGCAGCTTTCGCGGCCGGGATGCGATCTCGCGACCTTCGGATCAGCAGCCGAGTGCCATTATCCACTGGACCACCGTGGCCGTCGGCCAGATACCAAGCTGACTAATAATTACTAGGGTTTTACGGGCTACAGCCAGTAAATCATTAGAAGGAGCACCCCGCTGCGGAGTGCTCCAGTCACCAACCAGGGATCTTTATGCTGCGCCTGACTCCACTTTCCACGGGTGTTTTCTTATAATTTTGCCCACCATCGAAGGACGGCCTCTGTCGCTGGGATTCCATCGCGCGACATCGAGCATCACAATCCAATACCCTAGCCGCTTAGGTACCACCGCGGGTGCCGAATTCTGCGCTCGGCGCTATCATTTAGTTATGATTGCTAAGGGCTTTACTTCGCACAGGTTCTCTCGATTATAAGGTAAATCGTTAGTATACGACGCATTTTCTGAGTACTTCGGCGTCACAAGATGTAACAATATTTTACTGAAGCGAATGAACTTGGCTTCGAGGAACACACAACACGGCTACCCCGAGCTGTCGTACGACCAGAGTGTCAAAAGGTCAAGAAGAACAGCGATAAGACAAAAATGTAGTCAGCTTGCACGAGTTGTGCAAGGCTAGACTAAGGGCGGAGCTTGTGACCGACCTAGCTTCATCCGTTCTACAAGCTCAGCTAAGTCACGTGATTTGTTCTGTGACTAGCTGTCGCATTGAGAAGCTTCGGGCCAGTGGTGCGAATACTGAGGTAGCAGTGTCTGGCGTCCTCCGCCTGCTCCATTCCCCGTTCCTCAAGCGCCGTATCACTGTTCTTAACCGTAACTTCCATTCGGGCCCCTTTGCGGTACTGTGGTATACACGTCTATGCTGTGTTACGCTATGTTTTACCTTCTACTCTCCTCTTTGCCCGCACTTCTCTCTCTAACCACCTTGCTGTAATGCTACGCTAATAGCTGTTCGCAGAAGCTGTGCTGAAGCTGTGCTATGCAGGACTATGACACTCTTTACCCGCTCGCGTTCTCCATCCCTTCCTCCTTACCTCCCTGCTTTCTTTCTTCCTCCTCGCTTCCATTTGTCACCCTCTTGCTATAATGTAGCGAGGAGCTGCTTGACACATAGCCGCGTTGTCTGCCGCATACCCGCCTTTGTGCGGTATGGGGCGGAAGGCATGAGTGCAAGAGAAGAACTAACGGTGCGCGTAAATGCACGCGCACTTATATTTCATGATGATGGTAGTTTTCTGTGGGATGATTGCGCTGAACGGCCGCCCTAAGCAGCTCCGTTCTTAAAATTACCCGAGCTTTTGAACCACTGTCCCTGACGTCTCACGATTGATATGCACCCAAAGGTCTGTTACTTTTCCCTGTGGGAACACGGCCGCTAAGGATGAATTTATTTAAATGCAGTGTTGATTAGTTTACTTCTTGCTGTATTTCTTTCTAATCTTGATCGCAGTACCACAATATTCAGCACCTTCGCTTTCCACTTTCTTTATTATTCTATACCTCCATCCTATGAGGAGAATTATTCTTTCAACGTCAATTTTATTAACAAATTCATATTTTTTGGTATTGCTTACTAGCCCTTCCCTTCAGAACAAATGTCGCGGTTCATGTCTGATCCACCTGGGTGTGTTGCGCCTAGGCGTCCTAGGACCGGCCAACCAACCAACATCGGATGGCAAGACGGTTGGCTGTGATTCGCATTGTGGCGACGCGAAGCAGGTTTTCAGTGGGAGCCACGACAGCAAAGATGGAAACGAACGCAGGTGTACACTCTTAGAAACAAGCGGGCGCCGGGAAAGCAAACGCCTTGTCATTTGTTCCCTTGTAAATAATAAACAGAGCGCGCAGGCGCCGCGACGGCCGGCTGCTACCGTGGTTGAGGGTTCCTGCCGGAACCATGCAACAATAACTATATTGTGGGGGCTATCTTCTGCAACCCACCGCCATAATGGTAATGGCTGGCCATTTCCCTACCTGGCTAGAGCTCGAGTAGAAGTGGCGAAATGATCCGACGACTTCTGGTTTATCCAGTTCATGTTATTTGCACGTCGCTGATCTCCAAACAACTCTCCACACAAATTCAACGAGCGGAACGTGCACTTCAGCGTGGCGAGCTTGGCCTACTGAGAATCCTTGCCTGTGGCCAGAATATCGGAGGCCGTGCAATAAATCTAGTTCTCTAATGACGAAGCACAGGTATACAAGCACTGCACTAGGTGGACAGTTAGAGAATAACTTTCCACATCTCGGCTGACCGCCCTCATCGAGTATGAGAACGCTTCCGAGCACACCGTGCTACGACACGCTGCTGTGTAAGAAGCTCGGCGAAATGTGTTTCCAACGTCACACATCAATGTGCTCAACACCGTGCGCAGACCACTAGAAACCAGCAAGAGGAATGTTCCACTGCATAAGTTCCACGAATTCGGGTGAACGTATTTGCGATAGTGTGTGTCGGGTGATTTACGCGTGTTCTTCTCCGATCGATGTATAGACTCCGCTCGAGGCTCATTTTATTCAATGTGAGTTTTTCACGGCTAGTTCAGTGTTGTAACCCAGGTTACAATTCATCAATGAAAAAAAAAGAAACATGAGCCTCCAATTTACTCTCATTATTAGAGCAAAAAAGAGGATCAAGAACAAGACACACAACACAGTGCCTACGTCATGTGTACCTTCTTCATGGTCCTACTTCTGCGCTGTTGGTAGAAGCATGCAATCCCACTGCAGCACACCAGAGGAGCGCTCGAATAGCGTCGCTGTTGTCTTATGTTCAGCTGTACTCGCTCAGCTGGCTCAACCAACAAATCTGCTTTCGTTTGATCGAGACGCTGGGGATCAAGAAAACCAACAAGTCAGGATGTCCCCTTTCAGCCATATGCTATGACACCTGCTTCTGTGTAAGAGACCACGTGTGTATTTTAATTCGAATGAAATGCACAACAAAAACAACAACAGCAACAAAACAAAAGAAAAACGCCCGGCGAAAAACATTTCATATCTATTTACATAAGTCGTGTTAACTTACGCGGGACGCCGTGATGAATGCAAGAGAAAAAAATAAATACAAGGAATACAGCACAAAAATTATCGGCGTAGGAATGAAAGTTTACAGCACTGGGAGACTGGAATCAAATGGTTTAACTCTACCGCTGCGCACCGGCAAGTTGCTGCTGCGCTAGGATGGAGCAAAATTCGGATACCTTAAGACGTGGACGCAGTCAGCATATTTGGTCAGACGTTGCCTTACACGTAAGAAGGCATAATGACCGTTGTTGTAGCAATGACAATGACGTAATGGTAACTAGATATGCAAATAAGATGGAGACTACGTTGATTGTGGGATGGTGAAACCTGTGTAGGTAGAGACCGTCTCAAAAGCGAGGGCGTGACTCGAGGGCGCAAAATGTCGTACGTGCTTACTGAAATTGCCCTTGCAACGCAAAGGCCGGAAAGAGAGAAGAAAACGAACTTCTCGATTGTCACTGCAACAGTAATCGCACTCGTCTTAGCGTTTATCATTTTGGGCCTGCTTTATTTACACGGCCGCGAAGGCTAAGCGAAAGTGTAATCGCAGAGCGTTCCTTCCAGCGAAAGCTACTTAACGCTGACAAGCGCCTACGTAAGCTGCTGACAACCCCCGCGTAACGCTACTGCAAGCAAAAGTTTAGATAATGACGTGCCGTTTAAGTTCGTCCTGGAAAGGCAGGAAAGTTAACCGGAATTACGGGGTAGCTTGTTTAATCTTTGTTAACGAGAACGCCCGTTGTATCCTTCCCTAGCTAAGCGCTTTGCCTCCGGGCGTGCGTTTCTTTCTTTCTTTCTATCTTTGATGTTTACCTTCCGTTATCCTTCCTTCAACCCACACCTTTGATACTTGGTGCGAACAGGTAGGCAGCCTTTTGCCTCACTGACAGATTGTTTGGCAGGCGCGAGTGACATCCTGAGTCGGGCGGAGTCTTTTGTTTGCAAGCCGCGTGCTTCCGGTACTGCTCGGGAGTTGTGCTTGTTCGGGATACTTGCTCAAAGAAAAGTTGTACCCTGGCTTCCGGACCGAGTAACGCGCAATTAGGAGTTATTTGCGAGTGCAACTGGTTCACACAACGTGCACACTCTTGATTGTACTGCGTTTTGTTTTCGCCAGTTGTGCCGAAACTTTCGTTTTCGAGGTTCTCTTGTGGAAGAGGAAAAGGAAATGACACATTTAAGCTTGCTGGTGCAGAGGATGCGCGACGATGTTCATGTCGTGGGTGTTGCTCTTCTCTGCTGCGCTGTGCTATGTACGCATGGGTTGCCCCCATCGAAAGAAAGGAAATAAACAACGTAGTTGTATTATTGTAGAAAGGAGCTCATCTGTGCTAGATTATTAACGTACAATTTCGTTGTATAAGCTGTTCGCCCGTGAAACCTACGTCGCTGCTGCGGCTGCAATCAGCGCTTTCCTTCTTTGCTCGTCCCTTTTTCCCTCGTTCAGCTGTTCATTCTCTCTATCTCTTTCTCATTCTCATCCCGTCTTTTCCTTTATTTCGTTCGTTCTTTTTTCGTTTCAGTCATTGACTCTGATTCCTTCTTTCATGCTCATTTTCTTTCTTAGAATTTATTTCGTTGCGTCTTTCCTTTCCCTCGTTTCACTGTAACCCTTCCTTTGTACCTGCCTTTTTTTTTTCGCCTTCAGACCCTGCCTCGTTCTTTCTATTCCCATATACCTCCGTTTCTTTTCTCCTTGTTCATTGTATTCTTACTTTCTTTCATTTAATTCATTCATTCATTGATTTATAGCTAGACCTGTGTTCCACTATTCGTTACCTCTTTCTTACCCTTGCCCTCTATCTCCTCTTTCCCTTCCTTCCTTTTTATCTTTATCATTATTTCATTGTTTCTGCGCTTCCCTCTTGCCTTCATTTCTTTTGACTCAAATTATTTTTTCATATTCCTTCCCTCTTTTGTCGCTTCCATTCATTCATTCATTCATTCATTCATTCATTCATTCATTCATTCATTCATTCATTCATTCATTCATTCATTCGTTCGTTCGTTCATTCATTTCTTCCTTCCTTGCTTTCTTTATTGTTGTGAAACGTTTCTCACTTTCTCTAAATATCACAACTGCGCGGAAAACGAATGTTTGTACGGTTGGTTCTTCCGTGACCTAGCCCAGACCCCGCTGGAAGATAATAATTGTGGTCACTCTCTACAGCCCATTTAGGGAGCATGGCTTAGCGCCCGACGCAAAGCTTAGCGTCCGTGCTCCGAGCAGAAAAGCCGTAATGGAGGACTTCAGCAAATTTTGACAACCTCGGGTTTTTACGCGCGCTGATGACGCACGGTAGACGTAAGAGTCGTATTTTCGATTCCGCTGTGAATGCGACATCTATGGCCGGGTTAAAACCTGCGTGATTTCGGTCCGTATCCATGCGCAGTAATAACTACAGCACCGCAGCCGACATCGTGGATCAGCAATGAGGAGGCCTCATCCGTTTATGAAATAAAGAGTGCAAGAATGACAGCAATAATGCTGCTACATGTGCGTAATAAAATTCTACGATCCTTCCAGAGAACTGACTCTAGTAATTGTCCATAAGTGTTAGAATCATGCGGGAGGGAAAACGGAAAATGGATGTAACATAAATTTTAACATACGATTCTTTGTTTTTTTCTTGCGTGTATAGAAACCTATCCTGACCTGTGCAAACACATCTGTGGCTAAATCCCAAAAGGGTAGCATTAATGGAAAGAACCACTGGGAGCGACGAATTCAAGCCAATCTATCATGTTACTACTGCTAAGAAGTGTGTTTTTTGAATCGCGAACTGCTGGCATGTTCGAAAAGAAATGCGGCAGAAATCCACTCTCGTCACAATAAAGGCGCAGAGTCAACTGAGCCAGGCCGTACCTACGAAGTGAAATGTGCAGCAGGTGCGCTCGGCAGCTCGCGATTGTGATCTCTACGTCAGCGTTTGCAGTAAAGGGTCATCGATCGTTTTAAGAGTAATACAGTTGGAGAAACCTCGAGATAAAAAAAAATAAACCACGGACATATCAGAAACTCTTAACGTTATTGGACGTCGTCAATGATGTATGCGACCGCCTTCTTCATGGAAATCAACACAGCGCAAAGCACTGCACTATCTGTGACCAGCCAAAATTGCAGCCTGCTCAACCGGACCTAACAACAACAGGATTGGCAATTCATTATCATGTTTGCATTCATTTCAATGACATTTGTTCACCGTGCACTTGACTTACCACCCAGGTTCACCCACAGAGAAAGAACAAGTTCGCAGGTTATGTTGTCGATCACGCAACAGAAAGAAAAACAAAATAAACGCCCGAAAAAATCGAATAGGTTCATCAGGTGTAAGTTTATAAATAACACGGCAGAGGTTATACTAGAATCGGAGCTTGTAAGATAGTGTGTTAGATAAACCTTCACCGGATAAACCTTCACCGGTAGGGAACTACACCCTTCAACGCACTCATACCTGCACTGTCACAGCTATTTCCAGTGACCATTCATAAACTTATTTACTCAAGTTGGCTCATACTAAAATTTTAAGTACGCTGCGTGACGGAATCACCATAAGACGAAGAAATTAAAACGAAGCACACGACAGGAAATACACGATCTTCGAGTCGTGTCTTGAGTTTTCTCCCTACGCCTTTTATTTTTAATCTGTGTCGCTGTGTCTTTAAAATTACAGAGTTCATTCGTTCGGAGGAGGTTCTTTACAGCAGGGACGTGAAGGAACATTGATAAAAAGTGACAATCAAAAGCCGCATTTATGAGCAAGAAAGGCATTCCTGAACCTTCGGCACGTTAGACAAAGGGGAGAAAAACGATTGCAGTCCGCTGAGAAAACTTCTAACGGACAATACACTCCGTGCAGCTTGAGGAAAGATTCTCCTCGGTTTTCTTGTTCCACAAATCGATTGTCCATTGTGGAAGATCAGAAATAGAGCCTTAGGCAAAAAACATTTGATCTTGGGCGTACCGCACACATCATTTGTAAAGGTGTTACGTGGCACAGTAGCAAAAACGGTTGTTCTAAAGGTCGTCGAACTAAGCTCGATCAAACTTCCTTGCCCCGACGGCAGTCATAAAACATCCAGTTAATGCCAACAAATCTGCCATCGTGGCCACCTATATTTATAACGTTCAATGAGCTCCGCGTATTTTTTAAGGGCTCTCGACTATCTTTCCGTCTTCCTCCATTACTGCTGGCGAAAGAAATTTCGAGAACAGCACCTGCTCCACGAGTATTTTCGCCCTTTGTATTCAACCCATGTATTGTGCAGTCGCGCAACGAAGAATTTCAAAGCCTCTGTCAATGGTGGCGCATAGGAGAGGCATCACTTGCTGCCTCTGTATTGATTCTATAGAGTCGAATGGCAGCATAAATTGGTTCTATTACTAGAAATCGTATCACGGAACGCTGTAGACTCACTGTAAACTTGCTTTTTTTTTCTCTTGCATCGCCGGAACGAATCAACGGGTACCCTTGAGATACTAAGCACATATATTTTTTTCAGCCCGATATGAGACGTGGCCAAAATCACTTATATGCTGCGATCGTTCTGCGGTACGCCGTAGTTGCATTATCGCACAGTCGGTCGGTATGCCCGCCACCTTGTGCTAGTGGCTATGTCATTCGGCTACTGCTCCGAAGGTCGCGGGAATACGCCGCCAAAGTTGTACAACGGCCCGTATAATAGTGCGAGAACCTTTGTGCGGGCATGGACATTTGTATTTTCGTCCTACGCCTTTTCTAGCTTACCAAACGCATTGCCCTCGCGAGAGTGGTTCGTAATGTGGAAAATTAAGTTACTTATACAAGAAGAATCCTAATTCGTATTAGTGTCCCTTTAAATAGGCCACACATTAACGATTAAGATTCACAAGGAAAGCATGCACTTAGCCCCATGCTACTGCAATTTTAGTGGTATGGTTCCAGTCGGTATCCACTATATTGGCCGAGAGATCGAACAGAGTCGTCACCCTGCGGCGAGCGGACGAAGCTCCGAAGTGCGGAAGGCTCCTTGCGTCATTTGTTAGTCACTGCATGTTCACATGCGCGCCTGCGTAATGCATGCCCTCCAGGACGTTCGTTCCTTGTGCTTGTGAAGTGTTAAGCGCTTCCACGCATTCCTATCTGACTATACACAAGTGTTTGGATTTGCAATGGGCTCTTTGCTGTTTCTTAAGATGAATGAATGAGTGTGTAGAGAGCCTGCTATATGTTGTCGTCGCACCTCCGGTTCGGCACAATATTTTTTGTTTAGCCGCTGCTGTGGTTGGCTGATATATGAGGTTTTACGTCCCAAATCCGCGATATGATTATGAGAAAAGCCGTATTGGAAGTCTCCGAAAATTTCGACCATCCGGGGGTTCTTCAACGTACATTGACAACGCACAGTACACGGGCCTGAACGTTGCGCCTCCATCGAAGTGCAGCCGCTGTGGCCTGGACTCTGGAATTCATTAAATTCTTTTACGAGCCTGGTGGCGCACATGCCACCACCCCGTTACATAGGGGACGCTCATGGCATCCATCCATCCATCGAACCTGTGCACCAACCCATAGCTTTGCGTGACGATGTGCACCAGACAAATCGACGCAGAACTGTCTTTGTCTTCTCCTTGCTCGTCTTCTGCTTGCACGTGCAACACGTGCGCCCGCCAACCGCAGTCTTGCCAGTGCATTAGTGGGCTGAGCAGATGAGCGCAAGGGAACAAGGGAGCGCACGCGGGAACGCCACACATTGGGCATGGCGTAGAAGTGCGCGCGCACTCTTGGAGGCCGGAGGCAATGATGACGATAGTTTCTTGGTGACCAATGACGCACGACTGTCAGCCTAAACAGCTTCGCTGTAGAAATAAAAGAGCTCGCAGGTCAAAGAGGTAGCTGGTATGCTAATAAGAAACCAGAAAAACATGAAAAAGAAAGTTGAAGTTATTGCGCACTTTTTTCAACGGAGTCACATTGACACTTTTTGTTCACATTGCACTCAACCAGGGGTAATTAGAGAAGAGGCGTGTAGTACAGGAACTTGCATTCGCGGTTACTTCGCGGTAGAGGTACTTAGCCTCTACTTTTAATATTACAACGGTAGCTTAACTCTACCCTCAAACATAACCCAGCCTACACTTATTCCCAAGTTTCACGCCAGAATACCCCTCGACGATGCAGATCCTATATCAGCGTCAGCGAAAAAGGCGTATAGCCTAGGTTGAAGAAATATTTGCAACATTCCACATTAAGGCGAAGTTCCCTGACTGGAAAGTTTCTCGTTTTTCGCTCATTAATTACGTTCTTTGCGGACGTATTTCACAACGTTCGATGGCTTTTTCTTTTTGAAAATGCTTACACGTTACTTTGAGCATCAGTGCAGCGAAATAAGTCATCCCCAAACTATTTCGTTCCAACATGTTTGCTACATTTCTGGCCAAAATCGCACATTCCGTGTAGTTGCCCTCTCTAGTTCTATTCTACTAAGATTCCGTATTTATGCGGATTTTATGCGCTGCTTGCGTTTGCAGCCATCGCATATTTTCAATGGTAGTACATGAAAAAAGGAAGATCTGCTGTTGTACAAACTTGGTAAACATTGTGTAAAAAGCTGTGTTGTAGGTCAGGTACCCCAAGAAAGGCCGTGTTTAATTCGTACTTCCTTTACATACAGTAATGTTCTCATTTGATTTGTTTTTTTTTTCTCAGAACGGATTATGAGGCAGGACGAGGCTGGCCTTCGAGGTCGAGTGGTCGTGTGTCTTCATTAAGGCGTGAAGGGATTCCGAGATAGATAAAATTATATTAGTAAGGCGAGCCAAAAAGCAAGGAAACAGCAACAATCCTTCCCCGGTCGAGAAAATGGGGAGAAGCGAAGCTCGGCTTGTGCGTGTCCTGCCAAGCACTCTAATGGAGTACTCCAGATTATTGTGCAGTTGTGGTTCATTAAGGTCCACCAAAGTCTGAATATTTATGCACTTCTTTCTTTTTTCTTTCGTTTTTTGTTTGACTGAAAATGCAGCCGCTTCTGCGCCTGTAGTCGGCCCTCCTCCAACCCCACTGGGCTACATTAGGCCTCGCACAATTACCACCATGTACTACTGGGCCTAGGGCGAGGATCAGTTGGCTTTTCCCTCTTGCGATAAAGCACTGCCGCCGACGTATTCATTCTATAAAAACGAAGCTAAAAACTAAGAGAAGCTTGGTTCGAACTCCGTGGTTGTTGTATGTGCAAAGACTGTCAACATGTCTAAGAAACATGGTTTCACTGCGGTTTTGCGGTACTGCCTCGCCCCCCCCCCCTACCCCCTTTGTTTTTATTTATCAACGAGACGCCTCATCAAAAAGGAAATTCGCATAAGTGCGGAAGTAGACATGGGTCTGTGATGCAATGGATATTGTCAGTGCTTGCGTTCAGTACGAGTGACACTGTTTACAAGTTCCCATAGCAAGCTGAGAAACTAGCATTGCACTAAACGGTGGATATCTATCGCATTAATCGAACGTAAGCACTTACAGGCAGCAATGCGGCAATACTAGCGTTGCGCTCTTGCACGTGTTGTTCTTGTGGACCCAAGTTCGTAAACGCTGAAGTACTTTCGAGACAGAGGCGCCAGCAGGAGGAGACACGAATCGCAAGCACTGAATGATCAAGAATTGAGGGTAACTGGTGTCATCGATGCGGCATTTTGTTGCGCAAAGAGTGTACGTGAGTATCATTGGTGTAGCCAGCATAAATGAATGAGGAGGTTCAACGCCGTTTGCACCCTGAATTTTTGCAGCTTGTATGTTGCGTATAGCTATACGCCTAGAAACATATTAAATGGAGGATGGCGAGCCCCATCGATACCTGTCTACGCGATTTTGCTACTCCAGCTTACTACCTCTGTTGGCACTTTCGTAACAGAGAAGCTGTTTAGCGAATCATTCCTTGTCCGGCGAACCAAAAAAACCCCACCGCCACCATCATCAGCAGCAGCGTCGTTATCATCATCATAACCACCAGTTCGGGTCCCCAAGGGTCCGCGTGCACTTTTTCTGTGCAGTGCCCAATGTTGTTGTTGTTGTTGTTGTTGTTGTTGTTGTTGTTGTTGTTGTTGTTGTTGTTGTGGCCTCTATAATTGGCACATACCCACGAGGGGGTATGCCCAATGTGCTGAGTTCGCACGCGCGCTTCTTTCTTCTCTTGCGTACATGACCACAGCCCACTACTACAATGGCAAAACTGCGGCTGGGGGCCGCGAGCAGAAGCAAAAGAAGACCAAGACAGTGTGCGTCGATTGGTCTTTCTCAATGAGACTGCTAGAGTACACCCACGTTTTTGTAGCAGAGCTTATAGCGATTTTGGCGCTAAGGAAACTCCCTGCGGCTGAGGCTAGTGTGGTGATTTTAAGTGATTCCCATTAGGTCTGTACTTCCTTTACAGCTTCATCCAATTCATAATCCTTAAGGACGTTTTTTTCGCATTAGTGCCGCCACAGCTTAGTCTCATAATATTGCTATGGGTACTGGGTCATTGCGAATTGTGTTTAATAGAGGTGGCTGACTCATTAGCTAAGGTGTAACTTAACAGACCTTTAATTTCAGTTCTTCATGTAGCGCAGAATATAAACGCAATCGGATATCGAAAATTTTCTATTCATATAGATTCCATTGAACAGATCATGATATTATCAGAATACAGATATTCAGAGCACCCATGGAAAAACAAGTGGTGTCCGTTAAGGCAAGCGGAAGTAATGATGAGCAGAATTACGATGTCGTGTCGCCCCACTAAATGTACTCGCACAGGGCTGGTTTGGTGTTATCGCTAATCTGACATTTCTGTCGTAAAATAGAAAGTATAGAACACTATTTGCTGTCTTGTCGCCGGTACAAATTTCTCCGAAACAGCCTTCTCAAAAATTCCGAATTGTAATTTGAGGCTAAATTTAACAGCAGAAGTAATAGCTCTGTCTTTTGGTGCCTCAGCAATGGGTTATCGCCATAGGGACGTCTTCGACGCTGTTTGTAATTTCATACAAATGACAAACCATATACCATTTTAATTACTCCTGGCGAAAAAAACGACAAAGCGTAAAGATAGTCTGTAGTTTCCTCGTCTGTTTGTAAAAGGGAATTAAGTTATTCTTCTGTATGGGCTTTGTGAATCATCTGTCCGGTTTGAGTAGTTAAAGTGCACAATTCCACTAAATAACTTCTCTACAAATCCTTTAAACAGTTCAAAATAAAACGCAGTTCTGAAAGAATTCTTGGCCAATGTGTTCCGCCGTATATGTTCAGGATCATCATCACCATTATCATCATTATCTTCATTATCTTTGTCAGGTTCACAGCATCTCGCAGAGTTATACGTGTATGCATAGTTTGGCACCACGACAGCATGCACCCTCTCATGGCGCGAAGCTATGCACAAACGGAAAGGGGTGGGACGGCGTCAAACCGAGGCCCCTTTGCGTCTGCCGCCGTCTAGCTGTGGTTCAACGCGACCCTGTTTACGCTACGCTCGGTGCAAAACTTCCAGAATTGTTCACTCGGCTTTTCAGTGCTTTGCGAGGCATTTCCCAAAGCTTGGACGACTAAGAAATGTGGGTGTGTCAAGGATAAAACCGTACCAGCGAAGTTCCCAGTAGCCTTGCGCCACTAGTGCGAGCATGACTAATTTTTTACAGCAATATCACTTACCCACTCCTACGATAGTCGTACAACTGTACTGCAGTATGCACAAATCAATAAATAAAGGATTAATTGCGCAATAACAAATAACTCGGCGGACGAATTGCAAAGCATGTTACGAACTGGACAGGACAGAGTAGAATGCTGAATAGCCTTGGACGAGCACAGCGATTTGAGACAGGCGGCGAAGCGTTGGAAGTGGTAAGCGGATATGTCTACTTAGGCCATTTAGTGGCTCCTGATCCCAACCATGAGGTTGAGATAATTAGGAGGATAAGAACTGGGTGCGGTGCATTCGGCGAGCATTATCAGTAATGAACCACAGCTTAGCATTGTCCCTGACGAGAAAAGTGTATAAGAGCTGCATCTTACCGGTACTCACCTACGGGGCAGAAACTTATGCGCTTGATAAAAGGGTTCAAATTATACTGAAAACGACGTAGCCAGCAACGGAACGGAAAATAATAAGTGTAATGTAATGTAATGCCCGTGTCGTTTCACTTTTACATCTTTGTAAAAAGCGAGACGACACGGGCGTGGGCAGGGCATGTAATGCGCGAAGGCAAAACAACCGTCCGTCAATAAGGGCGACAGAATGGATCCCCAGACAAGGCAAGCGACAGAAAGCTGGGTCGTGGGATGAAATATAGAAGTGTGAGGGGATAAAGCGGTCATAGTTATCACAATACCGGAATCATGGGAGATCTGTGGTCTTTGCCCTGCAGTGGAACTAGACAGCCCGATGATGATGATGGTGATGATGATGATGACTATAATGAATTGCGCAATTGTATGAACTAGTTCATGTTCCCGCCCCGCTGTATACTACAGCGGGACAGAGCAGTAAGTTTGCGCACGCGGGAATGCGTGATCGACAGAGGCACGTTACTTTGGTTTTCACCATAGTCCGTGGCAGTGATTCGCAAAGGGGGGTTCGGGAAGTCATCCTTTGGGAAGCGCGAAAGTGACGCGCGCGCGCGCACACCCACACACACACACACACACACACACACACGCACACACACACACACACACACACACACACACACACACACACACACACACACACACACACACACACACACACACACACGTACGCACACACACACAGAGAGAGAAAGTGCGAGTTTTTTCACGCCATGTAGTCCGCTTTTCTTTGACTCAAAGGGGAACTCTGGCGGTTTCATCATCATATCACGATGTCGCTGTTTTCTTACGTTACTGACAGTCCTGGAGCAAGTGGAAACTTCTCAATAATTTTACAGGCCGCATTGCTCGGCAAGTGACCAAACATTCTAATGAACAAACAATGTGTAAACCGAAGCAAAACATAAGTAGCCGCTTCGTGCAGCGTGTGCGATTGTGTCACAGCCTCCCCTACCGTAACATAAACACATGTAAAATTTGTAAGGACACCAAAACATAAAAATGGCGGCGTCATCGGACCAAGCATCGAGCTGTGTCCGCCTTTCAGAACTTGCGACCGATGATTCTAGCAGTGAAGGACTGCGGTTTCCTTTCGATCGCCTGCTCAGGCAGGGAGCGATTAGGCTACGACGTCAAAAACATAGGATGGCCCACATTCAAATGTATGAAAGAAGAACCAGCTAAACTTCTTTTAAGACAATCGTTGTCAGAAAAACTACATGATTTGTAGCCGTCATCTTGTATATGTATTAATAAGGTATCAACGGACAGAACTGAAAATTCCATTGTGCAGAAAAACTACATGATTTGTAGCCGTCATGTTGTATATATATTAATAAGGTATCAATGGACAGAACTGAAAATTCCATTGTGAAGTTTGAAAGAATGTTCCAAGCTCCCTTGAGAGCACGGGAAATAGAAAAATATGTAAAGGAAGCTCAAACTTCACCTTTAAGAGTGAACACTATACCATGATTAGGTTCGCATCGCCTCTTCGTAGTAGAATTAGGTTTTATCGTATTACATCGTAACCTGTAAGGCGCTTAGTCGTTGGTTGAGTCGTGGTTTACAATTTTTTTCGGGTGTGCTTCTGTCAACACGGCGGAAGCTTTCGATTACTTCCACCGCAGACACCTACTCCGAAACCTGATTTTCTGTGACGAGAACATTAAAACGTGGGAATTGTCCTTCGGGACTTAGGGTTCCCGCTGACACTATTGCGCCAGCAATCCGAAGAAAAAACAAAGGTTGCCTGGGCTGGTCTTTGTAACCACGAAGCCCACACATCATGGTTCGTTTATTTAGATGCTGCGCGTCCTACTGTCTCTGTAAGTGCTCCGCCTGTTACCTCCACCAGTACGCAAGCAGTGCCTGAGGCGTCCACGGTGAAGGAGCACTGGCTTACCATATCGGCGGAGATCCAAGGGGTTCACGTAGGTGAACCACCACGTGAAGCCAAACCTTGCGGCCTCGTGGAAGACGTGTTAGGCTGCAACGTCGCGTAGGCTCTTCCCTGGAACTGGTCATAAAATGTTACCGAGTGTATACACGAATGGCTGTCACTGCGTGGCATATTCCTGTTTGCATGCATCGTGGATGGCAGAAAGAGCAAGAAGTCCGCAGAAGAGCGCGGTGAAGTGGCGCTGAGCTTTAATGCATTTTTATGGAGCTGCACGAGTTGCAGATAAGAAACGCAAAATAAATAGCTTTCGGGGTTGAGAGTATTGAACTAATGGGACCGAGGACGTAAGCTAAAAAGCAACTGCCTCTGCTCGCGCATATGTAAGTACTTTCCACTCGAATATGATGCTTTTCAATGTTACCGGTTGAGAAAGAAGAAAAAAAAAAGGCTATCGAAGCTAAACGGTGCCATATTCTGGCGAAGAAGTTTTCTGTCTAGCAAAGAGACTAAGCGCGTATGATGAAAGGAATAATGAACTGTCTCACCATCGGTGACCCCGTGTACAGACTACTGCTGTTGCATCGTGGCAGGAACGATGAGGGTTTCAGAAAAACGGGAGCTTTCGTCATGGTTATTCGCGACATGTTGAAAAAACTTGACCCGAAAACTATACTGATGCCGTGGACATTTAGGATGGATGGATGGAGATTACTATTGCGGAATGGAAGTAATCAAAAAGCCTCGAAAAAAAAAAATCAGACACGCTGGGACAATCATGGAAATTCTGAGAACTTGAGCAATAAATCGAAAACTATGGACCTTGCTTCTTTAAGGAAAAAGTACAGCAGTACCGCGCACAGCGCAGTGCAGATAGCAACTAGCCCACGTTCAGGCTGCAGCAATTGCACTTGTCTTTTAAACGTTCTTGCTTATCGGTGCGATGCTTGTTAGTGTGCGCTTTCTTTTATGCGTTTCTTGTTGATTGACTCCTGGTGTTTTACGTCACAAAACGACGATACGATAAGTAGAGACGGCGTAGTGGAAGGCAACGGAAATTCTGATCACCTGGGGTTCTTAACGTGCACTGACATCGCACAATAAGAGCTTCAGCACTTCGCCTAAATGCAGTCGCCTAGGCCGGGATTCAATCCCGCGACGTTCGGATCAGCATACGAGTGCCGTAGCTACTAGATCGCGGTGACGAAGCATGGATTTCCTGTTTAATTTTCTATTCATTATTGAGGTACCTCTTTCTCCCATGGGTGTTTATTTTTTTCAATATTAATAGGATTATGATGGAAGAGCCTGCTCTAACGTAGCCTAGCTCGCCATGTTCTAACCCTTAAATAAAAAAAGAAAGGAGACAACCTTGAACCAACTAACCCAATTCGTTCTTTGCTTCTCTGTCACCCATACTGGAGTCCAACTCTTTCGTAAGTTTTCATTTCGTGCGTCGAAATAACGTGTGGTAAAAAAAAAAGAAATAAAAAGACAAAATCTTCCTGCATTTGCACATAATGCGGACACGCAGGGAGGTTGTAGTGAACAAGAACAACAACAAAAAAAATTCTCTACTCATGTGCCACGCGACCCTGCACTGGGCAAAAGGAGATCGAAGGAAGACCGAAAATAGCGGACGCACATAGCCTGCACGCGGAAACGAAACTTCCGGACGCCAAGACCTGCAAGACTAATGGCTCTTTAATAGGCTACTGCCGAGAAAAAAAAAAAAAAACATCATCTCAGGTGTATTGAAGATTACTCGCCGCCGTCGTGCATTTGGCTGCGGCGACGCAGTGCATTGCGTAGGACATCGTCCTATGCGACACACCTACGCATGCGCAGAAATCGTGCATGCGTAGGCTGTTCTTTCGACGACGTTCTCCCGAAAACAACGGCATTGTATATCACAAACCGCATGAAACACGCGCAGCCGCGGCGACCGGCGCGACTTTGTGTTGAAATGTATTTTTCTGTGGTTTCACGGTTCTTCTATGCTATTATTGTCGGTCTGTAGAGGCTGCAGACCTGGAACTTCCCGAGATTCGGTTGTAGCAGGCAGAGAGAACAAATGCATTACACAACCGTCCCCCTTATCAGCATGCATGGCCGGGTCACATAAGACTAATAGAATATTGGATGAATCGAATTGTTGCAAAGAGGACAGACGAAAGGACTCGGGGGTTGCGATTGGACAGCGTGGAAACTGTAATGCCATGCTTGTTGAAACACATCCGCTAAAAACAACATCGTAAAATTTTGGCAGCAAAAAAATAATAATAAGGAGAGACAGGGAATGAAATGAGAGTAGGCGTATTGAACAAGCTGCCTTCAGTCCAACAGCACTCTTAGCAAATGCGTAGAATGTAAAGAGCGGGAACATGCGTAAAAGTTACGCTTACAAAAAGGATCACCAGGTGACCCGTAATGCATTTCACGCTAATTTTCTTTCCCAGAGAAAAGCGCAATATAACTTGAACGTAGGCTCAAATTAAATTATGTCACATACGAAAGGAACGAGTATAAACAAAGGCCGCGTGTGCACTTTTCATGCAGTGCTTACAGCGTCTATATCGTGAGCACTTGACACATCTGAGGATCTTTCACTCATTCTCACACACACACATACACACACACGCACGCACACAAAAAGTGAGCTCTTCGACTGATTTTCTCGAAAAGAGTGACATAAAAACCACGCATATAGTCACACCAAGCATTGGGCGTGTTGGTATTCCATAGTGACAAGAAAATGCTTCTGTGGGCCTACGTAGCTTGCGCAAGTTCCTTTTTATTTGTTTCCGAATTAATTGTATACTTAGTTGGTTGTATACTTCGTTTTTCGCTTTTGTGATTTTACAATCGCGCACATGGGGCGGGATTCCTGCGTGAAGAAGGAGACACCATAGCCGTGTTTGGCTCTCACGAAAATTGAAAAGTCGCCTGTACCCTTTCGTGTTTGCGATGGCAACTTGTAGAAAACAAGGCATGCTTACTGCTGAGATTTTGTATTTCTTTTTCACATTTCGTTTCGAGTTGACGTAGAAATTCAATACCCTTATATTAGGTTTGCGAAGGAGTACTATGCCATAAAAATCAGTCACTTATTACGAACGCCAGGCGTGAAGATCGTCAGGCTAACTTTACAATGTTTTCGCAACGTACTGTTATTACACAGAATACCTAGAAGTATTTGCCCCAGCACACCAGTACGAGTACACTAGATTCGCATTTCGAGTGTGGGGCACGTCCCAGTGATGCGGAAATGTTTTCGCTGGAAATCTTCCGTATTTTCGCCGCTCCTAAACTAATTGCAGATACGCTTGAGTGCTCAGTAGTAAAAAGTTAATTATACTCCAGTAGAAACATGGCTTCTTGGTTTTCGTTTTTTTTCCTTTTTCCCAGAGAGATAGAAATTGTCGCGCGACCCGCAGCTCTAGAAAATCCAATTATCCTCTTGAATAGTTCATTTACGCGAGCCCGGTAGGTTGGCAAGTTGCCGTACTGCAGATGTCGGAACGCGTTCCGGTGTTCCTGACGGAGTGACGGAGGCACGGCTAGAAGCTTTTCCAGAAAGAGGTTGTTGTTTAACTAGGTCACTGTGTAGAGCAGGAAATAAAGAAAGAGTGCTTTTTAAAATATCCTTTGCCATGAACTTCTTCAACGAAAGTGCGAAGCAGTTAGAAATCACGCGCTGAAGACGTTGCCTTAACTTTACTACACTGTAGAGTATGAATGAAAAAAGAAAAAAAAAGGACTTTTTCCAACCCTTCGTTAAAACCGTCTGCAATGACAACAAGAAGCAATTGGGATTGCACGTTGTAGGAATAGTTAGCTGTTGAAAAAAAAAAGCTTTTTTTTAAACTATGCCTACTGGCATTTTACCTCTCTAACTTTGCACGTTAGAGTGAGCAGTCCCTAGCTGCATCACTGTTTTTGCACCATAGAAATAAACTATTCAAAAGCGTGCCGCTGTACACGCTTAAAGAGAGCATGCGAGGTTTTCGCAAAACTCACCAAGAGGTCGTAGACACGGGTGTCGGCACGGAGGTTGGGGTTGAACCGTAGAAGGTCTTGAAGGGTGTCCTGTTCCTGGGACGGAAGGACAGGATCGTCTTCCTCCATACTAGCCGAAGACGCAGCGGCCGACGCTGCGCTTCTGGTGCTCCAAGACTCGCCGCCGATGGTGACGCCGAAGCTGATGCTCAAAAGCGTGGCGACCAGGAGTGATGCGGATAAACCACGCGTCGAGCGAAACGCCATGGCCAACGGTATTTGCGCGCGCTTTACTTGAAACGAATATTGCTGCCTGCAATTCAATGGCTTCGGTTGTTCAGGTCGAGGGGCAAATTGCGCGTTTGTTCTGAGAAACGGCGACCGACGATCCAGGTTCGAACAAAACTGTAGCGTCAACAGAACTTGGGACGTAGAGAGTCGGCGAAGGTTTCCCTACGTTGCGAACTGGTCAGCCACTCGGGAGTTCGAAGGGAAAAAGGAAACTAAACAGGACATATACAAAAAAATACGACGACCAAAGAATACTGTTCGCCGAGTAAGACAAACAAGCGTCCGTGAAACTGGAGCGCCGGCTGAGCAGCCGACGGATTGCGTTTTTCGTCGCTTGTTCCTTCGCACTGGCAGCGGGTTGGCGAAGAGCGCGCGCGCGACCGTGGTCTGGGGACAACTTGCGAAGAGCGCCTCGCGAGCCTCCCTTTTTGCCCACTTTCGCGAAGGATTTTTCTCGCCCGGACCCGTCGCCTCCCTTTCTCTCGACTACTGCCTCCTCACTCCACCACTAGCAGCTTGTTTTGTGCGCCCTGTTGATTCGGGAAAGAGGGAGTCCCAGAGAGAGAGAGAGAGAAAGAGCGGCGCGCAAACCAAAACCGAAACTCGCCAACGCTTCCCGCTTTCGTATACAGATTGAGGGAAGAACAGGAGCGAGGGGAATTCGGGAAGGAGAGAGAGGAAAGTGAAGGCCCGCCGTCGAGAGAGGGAAGTCGTCAGAGGTGGTGAGAGGCGGAACGAATCAGAGCGCGGCGCATGCGCCTTAGCGCGGTCGCCCGAACGCGGGAGCGCGCGGCCCGGGACAGTGCGTCGCGCGCCGGATGGCTGGTGACCGTTTGGCAACAAGCGCTTGATGTTACGACGCATCACATGGATCTCAAAGCCTAACGTCGCGTATGATTCTACTTTGAAGAGCTGAAATGTGGGCGACCTTGTACGAGCTAATGTTGAATGAGAAGCGCTAACGGAACCGAATATAATGGATCGAGAAACAAGGACAAGAAGAGCGCTAACTTGAAATAAATGTTTATCCTGAGACAATACACCGCACCTTCCAATGCGAAGTTGTCGCGCAATCGGATTTCTCCACTTTCGTTACGTGAAGTTGTAATTATAAGGTCTTGGAATTCGAGAACGCAAACAACGTTTATCTCGTCAGCATTTAGGGGTGAGTAGAAGTTCAAATATTGATAAAATCAGATATTCATTGTATCCATACTACCAGTCAGAAAGACTCTTGGCGCTTGTAAAAAGTAAACAATATTGTCAAAATGGTTTACTTTTGCGCGAGTTCACATATATAAGTGTGACGCAACATGACTTATAAATGTAAGTTTCGATCCATATCAAGCTGAAAATATTATAACTTGCAGTACGTGCGTGCTTACCGCCTAGGTTGATGACCACTGGTCACTTTTCCGCGTCATTATATCCGTTGATTCCATTTATTTGCATATCTTCCACGCCGTGTCGCCTCTTATCGATGCTTTTACTTGGAGTCTATTTTATTATGCAAAAGGTCGATTTCTGAACGAGCATCTTTATTTCGACACTTTCACCCAGAAATCATCCATCCCGAAAGAGAAAACCGAACGGAGATGCCCAATGATTTTTTAGTAGCTCATTACAAAGTATTGCATTACACCTCTTTTCAGCTGCTTGCACTGCTGATCGTCGGGTCCAATTTGTGACAAGCACGGACTCTGGCGAGCTGTCAAAAACCTATTTCCATGCTAAATGTGAAACATGCCGGTTTGAACAACAGGTGACGTTATTCGCACCAAAGTGATAAACAATAACAATAGCTGAATCACGAACGAAAAATACTCAGAAGCTCATGATATATTCGCGAAACTTTTAAAGAATCAGTAAGACGAAAAGAAGGCCCACTCTGGAAAAGTGGACTTCGGCGCCTTAACTTGCGACCAGCGTCAAACAAATTCATGAGGCCGTTTCAATTTTCTTCCTTTAGAAAGTGTGATGCTAATGTAGTTCTCTAGAAATGTCCTTACTCCAAATAATTACGCTAAGAATATCCTTTAAGAACTTCGTGTCGAGTTCTTCAGCACGCCATTTTATTCTTATATTTCTTTTTTTTGTTTTAATATATTTTTTTTCCTTTTGACCCATTAGCCGTCCTGTGGCTTATTCTCCTCTGCATGAATTGCACGGTTTCATTCTTTTCCTGTACGGCAGCAATCAAAAGGCCTTTCTTTTCTACCCTGCGTCACAATGAGTGAAGCGCCCTAGCAAGTGACGTCACCCAAAGACACCGCTGGGCTAGACTTGGCGTGTTAGAAGAAGTGCAGTAGCGTAGCAGAGAATGGAAACGCCGCGTAACGCGGCGATATTAAAAATTCCATCAGATCCCACGCTCTGTGGCAGTGGATGTTACCCGATGTAGACAGCGAGGAGCTAGCCCGATTTGCCGCCATGTATGATCGGGCGTTACAGGGCAGAATGGTGCGTGGAAGTAAGTTACGTACTCCTGCGCGTGATGTACGTTCATTAATGCCGGGAACTACGATGTGGCGACATAGCGTCGGTACTTGTGCGCGAGCGCAGATGCCAGTTGCGTTTACGATAGGACTATAGTTATAAGGCTGTTTCAATATGGCGGTTTGTGTAATTAACGCACAGTTTCGTTACGCATGAAAGAAAACGAGCGCGTGGTCATGTAGTGACGTCAGTTGCTTTACTGACCTACGTAGTATCTATTCCTGTGGAGTTGTAACAATGACAGAATGCAAATTTAGCCCACGGGATGAGCCGGACAGAGTCACTTGCCCACTCCTGTGGTACCGCTCACATAACAACTACGAGCTTTATAGATTACGGAAATATTTGCAAGCGTGTCAGTGCCCCACAAAGTGTGTCTTGTCCTCGTTAAATAAAATGACCTCCATTAGTAGAGAAGCACAATCTTTCATAATCTAGGACACAGGATTGAGCAATAAATTTTCCAGGGCTTAGTTGCTCAAGGCAGCTCAGTAAGGCTGAGCAAGACATTGCACTTGGGATTTTACTGGACATAAAAGCGACATAAAGCTGGTGCTTCAGATACATTCGCGTTATTATTTAATCGATGTTTCGCGCATCCCGAGACCATTGAGGGCAAGAACGTCTAATTTTTTTTTTGTATCTAGATATCGCTTGCTTTACTTTGTTCTCTCCATCTTACTAACAGGGTAAACCACAGCGCTTATGGTGTGCTGTTAATTTTTGTGCCAAGTGTCCTTCTCTGTGCTCCAAGTACATCCTTCTTTATTTTCCTTTCCCGTAGCAAACGGGAAGTTGTAATACCGTTTAATGTCGCTGTATATTACAGCTCCTTCTTGGATTCAGTAGTGCACATCAGACTTCAAGAATGCTTTCTTAAATTTGGCTACCACCGATGTTCGGAGTTCAAAATTTACAAGCTAACGCTAGTGCAGCTCGTGAAACTATATCTCAGCGTCCCTCGTTTTCTAGACAGTTTGATGCCAGTCACTTGTAGATAAAGGGTCGCAGAAGCTCGCTCAACCTCACGCACGTGCTACTACGTTCAAGAACGAAATAAAAAAAAATAGCAGTAGCAGCTGTGTGCGCGCCCGTGCAAGTGCACACCACAGCCAGGATACTCACATTTCGCGCAGTCTGCTAGATTGAAGAGATCACAAGCTCAGATGCGAACGGTAGTATTCTAACTGCTTGATACTTTGTCGTGGAGAATATGACAGCAATCTTAGAGGCCTGAATTAGTGAACCTGTTGTTCCGTCCATTCTGTCAATTCAAGCATCTGTTCGAGTAAAAATGGAAACTATGATGACGTGCTTAGCACTTCCACCATTTCTTCATTATTCTCCCTCGTTTTTTTGTTTCTTTTCGTCTCATTTGACCTTTGGTTAGCACTACGTTTGGCGCTTCCTTTTTGGACCGTCGGCGAGACACTGCTGTGACCTTTTGGCGTGCAGTAAAGGACACTGGACGCGATGTAACCTCATATTTTCGGACTTTCGCCTCTGTCGCGATTCAATTACACTTCGCGGTCGTGGCTACTCATGTTCCACGGTTATGGAACGCATTCCGTATGAGCGAGCTAGTGTAAACAGCTGGAAAGACTTTTACGCTATGAACTATCTTTAGCTTACGAGCAGATGAACTTGCAGTGGCTAGCACGTTTCGCAGATTAGCGAAGCGAGGTACATGATTGGGGTCTTGTCTAGCTTTTCTTGCGTTTAGTAGCAGATTCCAGTGCCTACAAGGCACTTTCCTTTGTCGCTTAGTAGCAGAGATCATATGTATCCTTAGGCCAAGTAAGGACCCCTGACCCAAACCACGAGGCTGAGGTAACCAGTAGGACAAGCGTGGAGTGGGGTGGACTGCATTGGGCAGGAATTCTCTGTTAATGAATAGCACCTTATCAATGTCCCTTAAGAGAGAACTGCGTCACAGCTGCGTCTTAATGGTACTTACCTACGGGCAGAAACTTGGAGGCTTACTAAAAGGGTTCAGCTTAAGTTGAGGACAAGGCAGCGAGGAATAGAACGGAAAATGATAGGTGTCACCTTGAGGGCCAAGGAGTGAACTGGAGTGGGTTAGGGAACAAACGCGTGTTAGTGATATGTTCATAGAAATTAATAAGAAGAAATGGGCGTGGGCAGGGCACGACAACCGTTGGTCATTAAAGGTAACAGAGTGGATCGCTATAGAAGGCAAGCGCGGCAGGGGCGGCAGAAAGTAAGGTGAGCAGATGAGATAAAGAAGTTTGCGGGTATTAATTGGTCGCAATTAGCACATGATCGAGAGAATTGGAGATCTATGGGAGAGGCAGTTGCCCTGCAGTGGGCATAACCGGCTGGTGGTGGTGATCACTGATGATGATCATCATCAGACGTCGCTTTGCAGGAGTCAGAGGAAAATGAAGAGGACCGAGAAGCTGATATAAGTGATAAAAGGGTTTGTAGCCAGGCGGACTGTGGGAGTCATTCAGCAGTTGCACTACAAAACAGAACATCATACACGGTCACCGGATTCATCATACACGGTTTCACCGGTCTGTGAAAAAAAGAGACCACAATGATATGTTTTGCGACCATAAAGAGATGGGATTGAAGCACTTTTTCGGCTTGGAGGTGATTTGTGCAGACAAAAAGATCGGATACGTATACTGGTTAAAGATCCAATTTAGTGGGGCAGATTACAAGCAGAAGCCGTAACATGTTGTGCTACGAAAATACATCTCCCCTTCAGTGAACCCATCGCACAATGGATTTTATTAAAAGTAAGACTTCGCGTATTGTTTTGTATGTGGCAGATATTTGCTTAGGTCTTTCGTGTTCAATGTGTTTAGAGTGCGACCAAACATTTCCGTGAAAGGCCGCAACGCAGAGGAACATCCAAGAAGGACAAAAAAAAAGAGAATAACTTGCCCAAAGCTTTACCAGCTTGCTGCTACTGCTTCGTGACTGCTAAGGGAATCGCTAGCTGAAAATCGATTAATTTTAAGAGCGGAGATGCTGAAACTCAAGATTTAGCCGTGCCTGCCTCCGCTCAAGTTCCCCTAGCTGGAAGAGGAGCCACAGTTCTTCAGGACCCGCTAGCCACACTGCTACATGGTAGTCATTATGCGAAGGACAATAAAAAAAAGAAAGGAAGATATAGAGTTGCCCAGAAGGGAAACACGGACCCATGGTTCCCTTCTGCCTACTGCTGCGTGATGGTGATGACAATAATGATATTGCTACATCATAATGATAATCATAGTGATACTGAAACTGACGCTCTTGCTATGGCTCCGCTGTTACTCAGCTTATTTCCGTCCCACACGATTTCCCTACCATCTCTGTTTGAAACTTCGCGCAAAGAAAAGCTCATGGTTAATTTGTTACGAGTCAGAAAATAATTATGGGTATAGCCATGTTGTAGAACGATTGGACGCCCTGTGCTGCGCCAGGTACTCGCTTATCCTTGCTAGCCCAAATCCTATGCAAAAAAGTTGCATTTCCCCGATTCAGGAAGTACGAGGTTGGTCAGAATACAACAAAAATCGAACATAATGTCACTTGAAGTCAACATCTATAGGTTGAATTACAGCATACTAATTTTCGTATCTTTTTAGAGAGTCCCTCAGACGGCAAATTGTGCCAATAATTAGGCTGGGCATTTGTTGATAATCTACGATATACACAGCTTACCGAAGTAAACCAATATAATTGTCTTCGAATAACGATAACCAGTGACTTCACGTAGAATAACTACATTTCGAACATACGGAAATGTTCCTTCAGGAAACTTCGTATCCTCAGCGCAAACCAAGCCATACTCCTGATGATACTTGACTACTAGCCTACACTCCATTCATCCAACCGAAGCTCCAATACGCATATATTTGTGGGATACCTATGCAAAAAGAAACATTAATGCTCCAGAGATGATACAACGCAAAGCAGGTAGGTTTATTGATTTCTAAATATAGACCTAGCGAGTCTCCCACCAGCTTAATGAACGAACATAATATTCAAACAAGTAGAAAGATACTGACACGTGCGGTTGTTTTCGTTTGTTTAAAGAGAACGCCGTTATCACCTTCCTGTGAATCGCGCGCTTGCTTTGATTGTTTGCGGCGAGCGCCGTTATCACTTATGTTACGCCCAACGCAGGCCGCGTTTATATTGCATGTCATTTCGGGAACCGTGTCGACCATTCTTGAAACTTTGCATGCTGAAGCGCACATTTGAGTGACTTCTGGAATTCCAGAGATAATGCGAGAACGCGTTATGACGTGTGTATAAAAGCCGACGCATTGCGCCGCTTGTCAGTCTCTCCGTCGACCGACGACTGTTCACGCCGCTATTGCTGTGCATTGTCATTGGCTTTGTTTTGCTGGGCACAAGTTCGCCCAATAAACAGTTCGCCTGACATCATCTTGAGTTCTGCGTGCTTCGCCTTGAGTGCTGCGTGCGTCACGACCACGCGACAATACAAAGCTTGAAATTTTTTTCCAGCTTCCAAACTGCTTTTTCCTCATCCCACAAGATTATGTAAATCGTCTAACAGCATGTCGAACACCGCATCGTGACGATCTTTGTTTAACTCCATACAACACTAATAATAACCTCTTTAAATGTTCGTTTTTCCCGCGCACGATAACAGATTGGAATGATCTGCCATTATCACAATAAGCATACATTTCATTCCGCATTGAAATATTTGCTGGTATCAGCACTGCCGGTCCTTTTGATGCTACTGTGTTTCATATTCGGTGCATTTTCAATTTTCTCTTACATAGTGGAGGTTTTTGCTTTCCTTCGTTTTCTTTTCTCATGAGTTGAAATATATGTGTGCGTAGGTATGTGTAGATCTGTGTATATTTATATACGTATATGTATTGCCTTAAATTATGTTTCTTTCTTTGCCCACAACTGTGTATGTATTCATGTTTTCTGCGTCTCCTTCTTGGACCCACATTAGAGTCTACAGTATTGTATAAATAAAAAAAAAACCATCATTATTAACTTATTTACACCATGAATTAAACGAGGCACCCTCCACAATTGCACAATTGGCATTATTTCTGTTGCCGTCCTCCTTGCCACTACTGTTCCTGCTGCTCACCTTGGTTAGCTGCGGCGTGTACACTAGCTACGACTGCGCCTCGCACGCCAGCAGCTGTGCTGAGGCCTCACTAGCAGCATGGCGCCGCTGTATCGCTTCTAAGATCTCAATGGTATTGAGCGTATTCGATTTTCCGAGTCACAAGATACTCTGCCGGCGGCCCGCGGACGCCTTGGTGACAAATATGACGAGATTATCCCATATTGCGAAAGTTCCCACGGTGTACCTGGCCCGCCAGCTGGTCGAAAAAAATCGTACTGGCCGTCCCGGGCTACTCGTGGACCACTCGGTACGCTTAAAACGAACATGCGTCCGACCGGTCGTGGATAAGTGGACGGGGCTTCGGTGAACGCCATTTGAAAGACAAATGCGCAACAGGAATCCGGAGTCGTCTGGCACTTATAAAACGAATGCGCTGATTGGTGAGTTGGCGAAGCTAACGTGCGCCACCAGGTGCCGCGACGACACCGTCGGCTGGCCCTTCGGTGCCGATCACCTTGGCCGGGAACGTCAATCGTAGCGTGCCAGGTGCGCGGCCCGTTGGTAGGGGCGGTTGAAAACTGTTTAGATTCAGTGGCACCGCTCCGATGCACGTATTTAAAACCTTGCAATAAATGAAACATTTCACGTAGAACGTTGAAAATGATGAGGACTTCAGGTATGGGCGCACTGGAATTGTGCAAAATTACCAAGAACATGTCAGGGTCCCTTTAAACACAGAGCTACGTAGAACAAACACTAGGCGTATACAAGTTCACAACAAATTCTACTATTTTTACAGTTAAGTAGAAAATTTCCTAAGTATTTATGCTATTGATTCAGTTCAGGGGCTTTACGCCCCTAAACCACGTGAGGGACGCCGTAGTGTAGGGCTCCGGATATCTTGACCACCTGGGGTTCTTTAACGTGCACTGCTCATCGCACAGCACACGGGCCTCAACCTTTCACCTCCATCGTAATGCAGCCGCCGCGGCCGCGATTCGATCCCGCGACACTCAGAGCAGCAGCCGAGTACTATAGCTGGCTACTAGGCCACCGCGGTGGTGCAGTATTACGCTATTCAATAAACAAAGGTTTTTTCCTCTTCTTGATGGGAGCGAATGGGCATTGCTGAAGAAATCAACAACTTATACAGCTTGAATAGGACGACGCGTTACCATTTATGAGATTGTTTACTATCTCGTGGTGCTCTATGCATGTAGTATATCTTCAAGCATTCGCGAAGTCTGTGGCCTATTACATTCAAATTTCCGCGGTGGTACTTATTACAACTGCGATCAATTCTTGTTACCTTCACGCCTTGTGACTCTGGGGAAGCCAGTGACCACAGGCACAGGCGCATGCGTGCATTTTAAGAACAACAGATAATCTAAGAATTGCGTCGCCACCAAAAAATCTGTTTTTGTCAGGTTTTTTGGTGGAAGTGTTTTTGGTGGAATGCTAGAAGTCTTAGGAATACGAAGAACTCAGTAGGCCCGCCACGTCCGAGGACCACTTCGTGCTCCCGCGACTCTCTCGGGAATGTCATAAACCAAAAGAACATAAACAAATTTGTACTTTCTTGGACCGCAAATCACATCAGCTTTTTCTCTGTCGCTGGAAGCAAATGAGTTCCTCCATACTGCCAAGCATGTGCCGGTGAATTTTGCAAATTTTGTTACATTGCAGCATTTTTCACCGAGAATGTTTTCTTTCTCTCATGACACCTGTGTCATTAGGAGAGCGGTCGATGGAGCGAAGAGAGACTATACTTCTGTGTATAATCCCGCAGCTTGAGCGTAAGCTCTGCAAAAAAGAAGCCTGAATTGGAAAGCTAACAAAATAAAATGAAAGAGAAATAAGTGAAGAAACTGGCATGCTCGAAAGTGTATATCGCCCAGTCGCACTTTTCCGGACGATTAGCGGAAGCACCTCTCACATGCCTCGCGGCTCTTCTTTATGTTTGAAAGTCGTCAAAATGCCATTAGCACTTGCGTTGAAGTCCACAATTGCCCCGCCGAAAGGAATGAGTTAAAAAAACGTCCTCAACTCTATTGGTTACAACATTCATTCACACAGTGCAGCGCTCTTTGTCTAGCTTGCTTTTCTGTCTTCGTCCGCTGTCTGCATAAAGACATGACGTGTGCCGTCCATTCAACGAAGTGATTACTCTGCTTCGTGACAGTATCTGCAAGCGAAGCGATACTAGAAGTTATGCTCCTAAACGTCACGGAAAAGTCCTGCTTTAAAGGTACCGGCAGCCACTTATAGCTTGAACTTACACAACTTCCCCGAATAAAAGATTGCGTCTTGTATAGGCTCAAAGGAGCCGCGTTTTTCTCGTTAAAGGTGGGGTTATAAGGAAAGTTGTGAAAGCAGACCGCTGGTACCGCAATAGGCGAAAAAATGAGGCTGCGAAATACGGTGAGTGACCTGCCGGTTGTTCGAGAATCCCGGTCTCTTTATTACTATAGAAAGGAAGTTGAACTGCTGTCTGGTGAGCTTTTGTTTTCGTATCGTCCAGCGTAGAGATAAGCATGCCACGCGCGTCTTATGTACGAAAACGTGTTAGATTTGGCTGAGCTGTCGCGCCACGCTGGTCTAGTGCCTATGGCATTCGTGTGCTGATCCGAAGGTAGCGGGATCGAATCACGGCCGCCGCGGCTGTATTTCAATGGAGGCGAAATGATGAGGCCCGTGTGCTGTGCGATGACGGTGCTCGTTAAAGAATCCGAGGTCGAAATTTCCGGAACTCTCTGCTCAGAGCCTCCTACAGCCGGTTCTGCAACGTAAAAGCCAAGTAGTTTTCACCGTCAGATTTCACAGACCTACAAGACAGGGTATATAATTAGCCCTTACGATAAGGCCATATCTGGACAAAGAAGGGGAAAAAATCAATGTATGAGCTGTAGTGGGGAATATGAACGCTAGTCGGATGGGGTCTTCTGATCGACGACGCCGTAATGTGAGATTGTGCACATCAACCAGGTGAAGCATTACTACGAACCTGATGTCATTCCGTGCCCATAACTCGCCAGAATGGCTCTTTTTCGAAGGGGAAGTGAATGCAGTGAAGAATATCAACGCTAGTCAGAGAGACAGGGTGCGCTACTCGCTGAGGAAGAAGACGTTTGGGCAGCTCAACGCGCGTGCTGGCTCCGCGATTGCCAAGGCTTCAATAGCGACTGCTTCCTGTCGCTCTTGCCAAGCAAGAGCCTTGCCTAAACGCCCTGTTTCAGAGCATATTAAAAATGGTCATAATGACATATACGGGCCGATGTCGTGGGATCGAATGCAGACCATGGGGGCCGAGTTTCGATGTTGGCAAAACGTAACAACAACGAAAGAAGAGCTAGGTCCGCGCGGAATCGCAGGACAGTGGCAACGTAAGCAGGAGGAGCGACCTTCTTAAAGGCCATTGTAAACGCTTAGGGAAACTAGTGCAAGCAGAGGTGGTAGACATCCACTGCGCCATAACTCCTATGATTTCACCAAGTATTGAAGTACCCACTTGTTTTTGTGGGGTTTTACGTCCCAAAACCAGTTCTGATTATGAGAGACGCCGTAGTGGAGGGCTCCGGAAATTTCGACCACCTGGGTTTCTGTAACGTGCACTGACATCGCACAGCACACGGGCCTCAACATTTCGCCTCCATCGAAATGCGGCCGCCGCGGCCGGGATTCGATCCCGCGACCCTCGGATCAGCAGCCGAGTACGAAGTACCCACTACGCCGTAATTACTGCGGTATTGTAACGTGCAAATCTGTATAACTGGACATCTTAGAAGGGCTCATGGCGTCATTTTCCCGATAACGAACCGAACTCTCGGCCCGTCGTAGACGTCGAGCTGCGGTTTGGGCTTCCCTCTGCACAGTTGTGTGTTGTGCCAGACGTTGCCTTCCTGCAGCCGCACGCGTAGCTCTGCGATTCGCTTCTTCAGGAGCGGTGCGCAGCTTGCGAGGAGACGCCATCAGGTCAATCGAAGAGTCAAGTCAGGTTGCTGTCGGGGCTGTGCACGTCGCCTGCCGCGTGACGGGTGGCACGATAGGACAAAACTGCTTCACGAGGCAGCGCTTCGTAATAATGATGACGGAAAAGTTCAAGAAGATTGTTTCACAATGATGATGTTGATGATGCCTCCGTAGTGGATGCAGAGCTACAAAGCATGTACACCTGTGCTCTTTCAAATGATGCCTCTAAGTCGTGATGCAATCCACTTTCCGCGACGTGTAGTGGCGTTTGATAATTCTGCCACGTGATATTACATTGCTTAATGCGATTCGTCGGCAGTCTTTATACATGTTTAGGTCTTTTAGCGATGATTTTGGAAGCACAGGCCTAGCTCACTGATAGAATGCGCGACTGCCACGCAGAGAACAAAGGATGTAGGTTGGAGTCCCCCTCGGTCCTGTGTATTTTTCTAAAATTTGCGCGATAGTGGTTACGGACGCCGGCGGCGGCGGAGGGCAACTACGACGCCAAAAAGAATCCTTGTTGTGATCTCATAACAGCTTAGGCTGTAAAAAGACGCTCGTGTACTTAGACTCAGGTGCAGGTTAAATAAGCCCAGGTGGTCAAAACTACTGCGTAGCCGTTCACTACTGCGCGTTCCCCGTAGTAATAGCTCGTTTTGTCACGTAAAACTGCACCAATTGTTGTTGATGCTCGAATTGGCTGACTTGTTTATTCTGCGGTTTCGGTAGAATAACGGCGTCGGGTGCCAGCCATCGATGAAGTAGGTGTGCACCTGGCGAGAAACGTTGTACAAGAGAGCTCTGCGCAAGTACGCAAACTTATTGTTTTGTTTGCAGAGTTGGGTGGAAGATCCTAGTGTACCTGGTGAAACAAAGGCGCGTTTACTGCAGTAGAGGAGGAATGGTGAGCATATTTCACAATTTTGTGAGGCAGGCTATCGTCATCATTGTGAGTCCTAAACTGATCATGAAGTTCTTAAGAGCGCTGCACAAGGCCAGGAAAAATAAGGAAAATACGACCACAATGAACATTATATATATATTATATATATATATATATATCAAATAAGATGTGTACAAATATTAATAATAAGCACGGTATTAGTAACACTGTAGATCACTCCGTATAATGTCTACAAGTAGCCGCAATAATGAAAATGGCATCCATTGGTTTTGAATCTGAAAAAAAAAATAACCGAATATTTTTTTGTACGAATTTGCGTGCACTGGTTAGGGCGGAAATTTCGTGGGGCAGGCTGTTCCAACCTGTGGTTGTGCGAAAACAAAAAAAAAAAAGAACCTGACAATTGTAATAGTATGGGTTCGAGGGCGGCCCACATGGTTCATGTGCCAAGCTTGATGTGACCTTCGGCAAGCGGGAATAACGTACGGTGGTTGATTAAGCGAAGAATGAGAAAACTAATGAAAAAGAGGTAGGGATAGTACACGGCGACGAGTGTCAAGGTTTGGCAGATCTAATTCCTTTCGCGATGATGACACGCTGACATGATATGAATATTGAGAGTGTAGGAACCCTGTAGAATGGCTTTCCACAGATGGAAGACCGTTGATTAGGTGCGCTTGATCAGGCCTCCGTACTGCACATACGTATTCGAGTTTAGGTCGGGTTATGGTTTGGTAGGACAGTAATTTCACGTGATTTAGTACTTGCTTTAGTTGGCGTGTGAAAAAACCGAGCGCCTTATAAGAAGACAGTATGAGGTTAGCAATTTGTGTGGTCCAAGAGTCATTAGTTAAGGTAACGCCAAGGTATATGTGAGACGGCGCAGGTTCTAATGGTACGTTTTTGAGTGCGTATGATTAAGCTAGGGGTTGCGTCGGCGGGAGAATGTCACAACTTTGCGTTTATTTGGGTTCAGTGTCATTAGCCAGCGATCACATCATTGTTTCAAACGGTTAATATTTTCCTGAGGAGAATTTTTACAAGATGTCTCAGTAATTGTTTTGTAGATACTTGGGCACCACCAGCGGCAGAGGAAAGGCGCGTCCTACACATTTCTACGTTATAAAGTTGCTTCTTGCCTGGCGAGGATCGGAAGCTGTTCGCGACACGTATAAAAGAGTAGACGATGACCGGCAGCGCAGAACGTGGCGTGGGTATCTCAGTCCGCGTCAACTGTGATCAGGAATCGGTGACCGCCAACTTACACGAGTCGTGCAGGGTAATTACAGAACTTACTATTAATGATTGTGTTAGCGGTCGTAGTAAATTGTCTAATACATTTAGCGATTATGTTGTAAACGTAGCATTTCCGCAAATAGCTCTTGATACAACATCATATATACGAATAAATGCCCAAATACTATGTTTATAAGACCAACTTGTGAAAGCTAGGTGTATAAAACAAGCATGCGGCTTAGAAATACTAACTGTCTGGCAAAAGAAATTTTTCCTGCATGTCCTATGTACACTATGGCTTTATAGTGTGAGGCGACACAACACAAACAAACATTAGGAAGCTCACTAGACGTCCAAATATATTTCTGAACATTATCGCTAAGAAAGGACCTAATCAATAAGTGATTTGCATGCAACAAATATGTAAATTAGTCAGTCTTCAAAATATGGACAGCTGTAGCACTTGAAGGACAATAAAAACAGAGCTGAAACGAAAAACTACTTTCTGACTTAGCCAACCTACAACCTTCGGAGACTAAATATGATACACATAAGCACAAACTCTGGTTAATACCTCGATCACGCACAGACTATGGTGACCAATTTCTACGCGATTTTATTCCCATAACGTTAAATTACCTAAGCAGCACTGATGTAAATATAGAAAATATGACCACAAGAAATGTTGTATCATTCTTTTTATCAACCGTATCATGCATATAACTTACCCTTTCGCATCTGTTTGACCCATTGTTCATTTTTGCAAGACACTTCTGTAACACCGTCCCTTCTAGCTTTAGATGGTTTTGTATCCTGTTTACGTTTAGATTATGTAATTATTGTGATTTGCGTCACCATATGTGTATTGTGCTTTTATTATCTTGTTCGTGTGCCACTGCTTCTCACTCATTTATTTTTAGGTAGCGGGAGCAAGTCATGCTGTTTAAGTGCAGATTTTACTCCCGCCATCCTTTATGTTGTACCAAACATAAAAATAAAGACTCAGTTTATTTCACTCTTCCACGAACGTGCGAATAATGCTTGTGACATGTACAGGTAGATCGTTGTTATATATTAAGAAGAGGAGAGGCCCGAGAACAGATCCTCGTGGAACTCCGGATGTTACTTGTAGCGAATAAGATGAGCAGTTCTTGGTAAAGACATACGTGAACAGTTAAGGGGTGCCGATCGATCCACCGTAAGACGTCAGAGTGTACATTAGCCAAAGATAGTTTTAGTAACAATTGCTGATGTGGTACATTGTCGAAAGATTTAGTGAAGTCTAAAGATATCGCATCTGTCTTTCGGTTAGCATCTAGATTACCGTGAAGATCATGTAGAAACGTTGCCAATTGGGTTACGCAGGAATGGCCTTTGGGAAATTCATGTTTGAAGGATGAAAGAAGTTATTCGAGCCTAAAAATTTTATTATTAAATGCGAAGCATTTCTTAGCGAACTTCGCCGAGTTTGAATCTATCTATCTATCTATCTATCTATCTATCTATCTATCTATCTATCTATCTATCTATCAATCTATCAATCAATCAATCAATCAATCAATCAATCAATCAATCTATCTATCTATCTATCTTGGCGCCTACGATTTTGTGCTCTCCTGGCTGTTTCGCTAATCGGATGTTTACGAAAATTGGTATGCCACATCATGACTACATGGCGAAGATAAATGGCAAGTCATAACATGAAAATCATGATATGCATGTCATGAGTGGCATGATTTACATGCCACGGTCTTAGTGCTCTCCTGGCCGTTTCGTTAATAGGATGTATACGAAAATTGGTATGCCACAACATGACTTCATGGGGAACATGACTGACAGGTCACAACTCATGAAAATCATGATATGCATGTCATGAGCGACATGATTTACACGCCACGCATTTCGTTAACGGGATGTATACGAAAATTAGCATGCCACAAGGTGACCGCATCACGAACGTAAACGACAGGTCATAACATCAAAATCATGACATGCATGTCATGAGCGACATGATTTACATGTCACGCGTTTCGTTAATGCGACGTATACGGAAATTGGCATGCCACAACACGACTGCATGACAAACATAAATGACAGGTCATAACACGACAATCATGACATGGATGTCATGAGTGACATGATTTACATGCGACGGTCTTCGTGCTCTCCTGGCGGTTTCGTTAATGGGATGTATACGAAAATTGGTATGCCACAACATGACTTCATGGGGAACATGACTGACAGGTCACAACTCATGAAAATCATGATATGCATGTCATGAGCGACATGATTTACATGCCACGCATTTCGTTAACGGGATGTATACGAAAATTGACATGCCACAAGGTGACCGCATCACGAACGTAAACGACAGGTCATAACATGAAAATCATGACATGCATGTCATGAGTGACATGATTTACATGCCACAATCTTGATGCTCTATTGGCCGTTTCGTTACAGGGATGTATAGGAAAATTCGTATGCAACAATATGACTGCATGACGTACATAAGTGACAGGTCATAACATGAAAAGCATGACATGCATGTCATGGGCGGCATCATTTACATGCCAGGCGTTTCGTTAATGGGATGTGTCACAAAATTGCTATGGCACAGCACGACAGCATGACGAGCGTAAATGACAAGGTCATAACAAGAGAATCATGACACGCGTGTCATGATCGACCGGCATGATTTACATGCCATGGTCCTGGCGCTATACTGCCGTTTCCTTAAAGGGATGTATACGAAAATTGGTTTGGCACAACATGACTGCATTACGATCATAAATGACAGGTCATAACATGAAAATTGTGACATGCATGTCACGAGCGGCATGATCGACATGCCACTCGTTTACTTAACGGGATGTATACCAAAATTGCTATGGCATAACAAGACTGCTTGACGAATGTATATGACAGGTCATAACGTTAGAATCATGACATGCGTGTATGAGCGGCATGGTTTATATGCCACAGTCATGGTGCTCTTGCGGCCGTTTCGTTAACTTCATATGTACCAAACTCGGTATAGCGAGACAACAATGCGAATCCATTTTACGTTCCTTATGCGTGCTTCGCATTTCCTTGATTCCCACTGAACGTGGGATCTGCCAATTTTTTTCTGTATAATTTACATGTTCTACGATTTTGGAAGGCGCGCTCGTCAATGAAACAGGGCGACAATTAAGCGGGCAGTTTTTGTTTCCTGATTTATAGATTGGGACAACTCTTCGCACCGTCCACTTATGTCGTATGATGCCCGTGGAAAGATAGTGTGGAACAATAGACAAGCAACAGTAATATTTGATATTTTTAACACATTTGGGTTTATACTATCGACTCAGGCTGAAGACTATAGCATAGGAATGTCAGTTAAGGACAAAATACCACCGAATTGGAAGGTTATTGCTGGGATGCTGTTAGTTGTGTTGGTAGCTGCTGTAGAAAATGGTAACTTGGCTTCGACCTGCGTTAAAAATGTTAGCGCACTCCACGTCGTCGATCGTTTCACCGTTTTCATTAACTAGCGCGTTGCTGTTTATAACTCGGAGATTAATTACCTGCCAGAATTTTCTAAGATTGCTGACCAGCATCTTGGGTAAGTATTCTTGAAAGTATGTTTATTTCGCCTCCCGGATAGCTGATAAATATGCACATTCCACTGTAGAGTACTTATACCAGGCACGTCCGTTCGTGCTACCTTTTCCTGCTCAGTATAAATGTTTCGTTTTGTTATCTAGTTTTCTTTTTAAGAATTGGTGAACCATGGCGTTTGTGGCTGCCTTCGCATTGTTATTCTTGGAGTGAACTTGTGCGCTAGGCGGAGCGTTTTTACTTTAAACATTTGCCAATTTGTAGGGTTGGTGTGCTCGTTGAAAGGTGTCTCAAATAATTCATGTAGGTTATCCCGCATAGCTCCGCAGGTGGCCTTGTTATATATATATATATATATATATATATATATATATATATATATATATATATATATATATATATATATATATATATATATATATATATATATTCAAGCGTTCTACGCGTGGATAATGTTAATGCGTGAGGTTAAAGGGCGCGTGAATAATGTTATGTCACTAATTTGCGTGAAATAGGTGATCGATAGCTGTCTGTCTGGTTCATTTGTTAGTATAAAATTTAATGCGTTAACCACGTCTTGTGTGATGCGCTTTGGTTGAGACACTAGTTGAGTAAGATTAAAATTAAGACCAATATCAAGAATGTTCCTTGTTTTCTGTCTGATCTACTAAGTATTGAGCTGAGCTGCGCCAATAGATGTCGTATAATTACAGTCTCTGAAAAGGAGGCTGTCTTGGGGTGCTGAGATGTTATATTACAGAGTGCATTGTTTTGCTCAAAGGAAAAATGCTGGCTACCACGAGGGTTTCTGTAGCAAACGTCCAGAAGTACTGATCGTGGACCAGCGTGACAGTGAATGAAAAGTAAGTTCTACGTTCGGTGTGACACCAAGAACAGAATAGGATATGTGTTGCTGAAAGCTATAAGGACGCCACATACCAGTGCATCCGTGCGATCATCACGAAACACGTTATTATTCGCCTTCCGCGTCTAATGTGTTGCTTTTAGCTGTCAGTGCAAGGTTGGACACGTCTTCGCGTTTTGAAAGGAAGCTGCGTACATTTGTGAAGGTTAGTTAGATAGGAACACGGACTAGCCCGTTGTTTTTGGGCAGCGGTATATTTTTGTCTGGCTAAGTGGTTACTGTGCTTCTTTTACCGCCTGAAAAATCTTCATATATGCAGCGTTTTGAGCCAACATATAATGTTTTGAAGAAAAAGGCGCAGATTTAGGCAGCAAGTCGTTTACAGGCGTTTTAAAGAGCTGGTGAAAAATATTCGGCAACGCTGAAGTCAATACTTTTGAACTTACGCCGATTTTAAAGGAAAGCTCTCTTCGTTTTATAGGACACAAATTTAATTATAATTGGGCGCTTGCGATTACAGGAATGCCGACCACATTGGTGTGCCCGCTCTATATACACAGCCAGCTGTATATTTAGATAATCCGAGCAGCGACGTGAGGCAATTTTCTGAGAATACCTCGGTGGCTCTGATGCAGATGCATCAGCATCATCATCGGCCTATTTTAGATCCCCTGCAGGACGAAGGCCTCTCCCAACGATTTCCAATCCACACTATCCTGAGCGAGTTGGTTCCACTTTATGCCCGCAAACTTAATTTCATCGCTCCATCTAACCTTTTGCCTGCCTCTGCTGCGTTTTCCTTCTCTTGATATCCATTTCATTGCTCTTACTCTCCATCTGTTATCTTTCCTCCTCATGACATGTCCTGCCCAGGTCCAATTCTTTCTTTTAATTGATATAATAATATCAGCTACTCCTGGCTGTTCCCTGATTCGTTCCGCTCGTTTTTTATCTCTTAGCATTACAACTATAATTTCCATTGCACGTTGCGTGCACCTTAGTTTCATCTCTAGATATTAGGGGCGAAGCTCCTCTTAGTCTAACCTTGTCCTGCGTCAGGCGTCAGGCGTAACCGGCGTGCCGGGAGGCACGCGCTCGCCTTCGGCGCGTGCCTCCCGGCGCGTACCTCTCTCTCTCTCTCTCTCTCTCTCTCTCGGCGCGTGCCTCTCTCTCTCTCACTCTTCGATCTGCTGTCTTGTGAGAGAGATAGAGAGAGAGAGAGCGAAAGGCGCGCGTTGACTATGGAAACGCTCTTTCTTAGATGATGATGATGAACGCTGTACCAGCTCGCAAAGAAGGAGAACGCGCCCTCACCCGCGCGAGACAACGTTGGCGCAGGCAGCGTCTCCTAGCGAGTTTCTTGATTGAAAAAATTACAGCATATCCACGGAGTGAATGATGATGAGTGGGCGAAGCTCGGGATGTGCACCGTAGATCGTGCCGAGTTCCGGATCCTGCGCCAACGTTGTCTCTCGCGTTTGCCGGAGCAGTGTCGAGTTTGCCGGGGAGCGCGTGGCTCCCGGCGCTCGCGGCGAGGGCGAGCGCCAGGTGCCACGCGCTCGCCCTCGGCGCGTGCGTGCGCTCCAGCAGGCACGCGCCGGTGGCTACCTACTACTAACTACTACTACTACTACTACTACTACTACTACATACATCGGGGACGCACGAAATGGCTGCTAATGGGGAATGAGAGACAGAAGAATTCGGCTTTTAGTTAACGCGCACGCTGCGAATTTTTTATTGTTCAACAACGCACAGGAGAAATCTCCCACCGGCACCACCTTGGAGGTCAAAGCGTAAGACTGGTTACGCACTACAACGACTACGACGAGGGACGAACGGGTGCCGCTTTAAGGAGCTTCGCCCCTAAAATACCGACTGCTCGCGTTGGAGAACCGTTCACCGGCCACCCATATATAGATATAGGCACTGGATCTTGACTTGCAATGAACTGCCGGTGGGAGATTTCACATGTGCATAGTTGAACCATAAGGATTCGTAGCGTGCGCGTTAACTAAATTAATCCGGAACTCGGCACGATCTACGATGAACCTCCCGAGCTTCGCCCACTCATCATCATTCACTCCGTGGATATGCCGTAATTTTTTCGTTATCCCTCACTTTACACACACGCACACACACACAAACATATATATATATATATATATATATATATATATATATATATATATATATATATATATATATATATATATATATATATATATATCTTATAAGGGATCGTTTAATATGGCCGATCACGAGCTGCGACAACGAAGATCGGATCGTCCAGGTGATGATGATATGTAGAGATGAGGAAGAAATACAAGTGATGATGATTCCTAGAGATGAAGAAGAGTAGTTCATAGATCGCGCTCACACTAATGCCCTCCCGCAGTGGAAGCGGCCGCCTGGCCGCGCATTATCATGAGACCCGGCGCGTGTACGGTTTCAATCGAGCGACATGAACAATCTCGGTACCACGGCAACGGAGGTCGGAAGGGATTCGAAGCGGCGATACGCGGTAATTAACAGGGGATGTCTTTTCAATGACCACGTAGGGTCCAATAAAATGACTGGCGAATTTTTCGCACAAGCCGGGAACGCGCACAGGTGTCCATAGGAGCACTTCATCTCCAGGGGAAAAAGTCACAGTGCGGTGAGTCGAATCGTAGCGCTCTTTCCGAACTTCCTGAGAGATGCTGGTGTTGATGCGAGCCCGATGACGGCAATCCGCGACCCGGTACAAAAACTGCTCGGAAAAGGGCGTCCCTGAGAGTGCAGGAGCTGCTGTAAGTAGCGACACGTCTAATGGTAAACTTGGCGAGCGGCCATACACGAGGAAAAATGGTGAAAAGCCGGTGGTACGTTGTACAGCCGTATTGTATGCGAATGTGACGAACGGCAGGATTGCATCCCAGTTGGTGTGGTCGGGGCGGATGTACATGGCAATCATATCTGATAGAGTACGATGAAAACGCTCTGTCAAGCCGTTGGTCTGCGGATGGTAGCTCGAGGTGGTCTTGTGGACAGTATTGGTGGTACGCAGAACTTCGTTAAGAAGAGACGATAGGAAGGCCTTGCCACGGTCGCTGAGGAGAACGCGCGGGGCTCCGTGTCGTAGAAAGATATTGGTCAGAAAGAAATCGGCAACCTCAGCGGCGGTACCAGATTGGAGATATGCTGTCTCCGCATAGCGTGTCAGGTGGTCCACGGCCGTCACAATCCACCGATTACCATTTGAGGTCTTGGGAAGTGGACCGTACAAGTCTATTCCGACGACTTCGAAAGGCGAAGCGGGGCAGGGAAGAGGTTGCAAAAGACCAGCAGGAGCAGTCGTAGGTCGCTTGCGGCTTTGACAAAGAGAGCATGATGTGACGTACTTGGCGACGGTGGAGGACAGGCCGGGCCATGTGCATCGACTTCGTATTTTGTCGTACGTCTTATGATATCCTAGGTGGCCTGCCGTCGGGTCATCGTGAAATGCTTCTAGTACCTCGCGTTGCAAAGAACGCGGTATGACGGGAACCCACTTGTTGCCATCGACGTGATAGATATAGCGATTCAAGACCCCATTTTGAAGCTTGAACTGCTTGAGCTGACGACGAAGCCGGGCGTTTGGAGGTGCAGAAGAACCTTGCATGCGCTCTAGGATAGTCCGACAATACGGGTCATCCCGTTGGTGGGAGACGAGGGCAGATTGGTGGTCAGGTTGCAGCCAGTCGAGCGCTGATACGGGCAAAGGCGATAGTGAAAGCCCGGAGGGCGCGTTACTATCGCTTGGTGATGCTGAGTCATTACTGCTCGGCAAAGGCTGGCGAGAAAGAGCGTCGGCGTCTTGGTGGTTCTTTCCGGACCTGTAGATTACATCGAAGTCATACTCTTGTAAACGTATCACCCAGCGACCAAGGCGACCCGATAAGTTCTTGAGCGATGAGAGCCAGCACAGCGCATTATGGTCGGTAACGACGGTGAAGTGGCGGCCGTAGAGGTATGGGCGAAATTTCTGCACGGCCCAAACAACAGCGAGGCACTCCTGTTCGGTTATAGTATAATTTTTCTCAGCAGTGGTCAACGTGCGACTTGCATAAGCGACGACTCGTTCACGCGAGGTCTTGTCACGCTGCAAGAGAATAGCGCCGAGACCATGACTGCTAGCGTCAGTGTGAAGGATAGTGGCTGCGCTTTGGTCAAAGTGGCACAATACGGGGTCCGACGTTAGAGCGTGTTTCAGTTTTATGAACGTATCTTCACAATCGTCCGACCAAACGAATGGTACATTGTTTGAAAGGAGTTGATGGAGCGGAGATGCAAGCGCAGCAAAGTTGCGTATGAAGCGCCGGAAGTAGGAAGCCAGTCCGAGAAAACTGCGCAGATCTTTTTGGCGTCGAGGACGGGGAAATTCGAGGACGGCGGAAAGTTTTTCAGGGTCCGGTCGAATGCCGTCTTTACTGACTAAGTGCCCCAGCACCTTGATGGACTTGCTTGCGAAAGTACATTTTGTCGTATTGAGCTGTAGGCCCGCGCGTGCGAGGCAGGAAAGCACTTGTTCGAGACGCTCCAGGTGTTCGGCAAATGTAGTCGAAAATACTACAATATCGTCCAAGTAGCACAGACATGTCCTCCATTTTAAGCCACGAAGGACAGTGTCGATCATACGCTCGAAAGTGGCAGGCGCATTACAGAGTCCGAAAGGCATTACATTAAACTCGTAAGCCCATCTGGCGTAGCAAAGGCTGTTTTCTCCTTGTCGGACTCCGACACGGGTATTTGCCAATAGCCCGATCTAAGGTCAAGACTAGAGAAATACTCGGCGCCATGTAAGGAATCTAATGCATCGTCGATCCGTGGCAAGGGGTAAACATCCTTGCGCGTGATTTTGTTTAAGGCACGGTAATCAACACAAAAACGCACGGACCCGTCTTTCTTCTGCACGAGGACGACTGGGGAAGACCAGGGACTCGAAGAAGGTCGTATGATGTTCCTTCGGAGCATGTCTGATACGTTTTCCTCGATAATCTTGCGCTCTGTGTGGGACACACGATATGGCCGCCGGTGAACAATGCGGGAGCCGTCTGTCTGTATGCGATGAGTCGCTGCAGTAGTCATACCGAGGGCAGCCGAGTTGATGTCGAACAGAGAGTGATGTTTTTCCAACAGGGCGAGAAGGTCTTGGCTCTGTGCAGGTGTCAGATCAGGGCTTATGGTTGCCGATAGTGGTAAGGTAGTGGTAGTTGGTGGCGGCAACGTTGACTCCGGTAGGCCGGTCGAAAGAGCTACAATTGCCTGTGGGTGGGTATCAGCAGCGCATGTGAGACTTGATCCACGGGGTAACATTAGCGGTTCGGCGCATTGATTTACAGCCGTCAGGAATGCAGAGCCCTTGAAGAAGCGAATAAGGCCAGGCATAATAAGAATTCCTCGGGATAGAGCTTGACCGTAGGGAACAACGAGCACGTCGCCATCGAAAATGTCGCTAGAGTTCACACCTATAATTTCTTCTCTAGAAGGCCAAAGAACGTAATCGGAGGAGGTGACGAGGCGCAAGCGTTGTTCGTGGCTCGGAAGCGAGCAGTTTGTCTCATGAAGGTGTACGAGTCGCTCACGACAAGAGATAGCAGCGGACGCCGAAGACAAAAAATCCCATCCTAAAATCAGCTCGTGCGAACACTCGCGAAACACAGCAAAAACAATGTGATGGCGAATGCCGTCAATATGAACACGAACTGTACACTGCGCAATTGGACGAATGAAGGCGTTGGTCGCTCCACGAAGAGAAGGGCCGCAATAAGGCGTCATCACTTTTCGAAGGCGGCAACACAAGTCGGCACGTATAATCGAAATGGCGGCACCAGTGTCAACAAGAGCTTCGACGGGTAGACCTTCCGCAAATACTTCCGCAAATTCGTAATTATGATACTGTAATTTTGGGGTAAGTAGAAAGGAATTAAAGTGGACGAAAAGACAAAGCTGCCTTCGGTGGTAGGCTTCAATGTTTGTTGTTTAATTTTCTCTCTCTCTCTCTCTCTCTATATATATATATATATATATATATATATATATAACATCGTACGTAGCGCATCGGACGCGATATCCGAAGGTCGCGGGGTCGGTTCCCGCCGAAGGCACGTTCGCCTTTTCGTCCACTAATTCCTTTCTACTTAGCCCCGCCACGGTGGTCTAGTGGCTAAGGTACTCGGCTGCTGACCCGAGGGTCGGGGGATCGAATCCCGGCAGCGGCGGCTGCATTTCGATGGAGGCGAAATGTTGAGGCCCGTGTGCTCTGCGATATCAGTGAACGTTAAAGAACCCCAGGTGGTCGAAATTTCCGCAGCCCTCCACTACGGCGTCTCTCATAATCAGAACTGGTTTTGGGACGTAAAACCCCACAAAACAACAATAACATTCCTTTCTACTTACCCCAAAATTACAATATCATAATTACGAACTGAAATAAATTCCCCTATGCTTTTCTAGGCTTCAAAGTTTGTTGTTTCATTAATAATTTCTAACAATAAAGCGAGCCCTTGACCCCCTTCCCTTTCATTACACACACACACACACACACACATATATATTGTTACGGTTGAAAGGTCGAGCGAAGGTTTATTTACAGGAGAGCGCGGAGCGCTAGGTAGCTGGTACAGCCGAGGCAAGATGGCGTCCAACCGCTAGACAAGATATCGTCCTCGTCGTCTTCCACCCTTGCCTGGCTCATACCTTGACTGCCCGTCTGATACCGTAGCACTCCCCGGCTCACAGACGAAGCCCGCGGGGCAAGTCCAAATCACTGGAAAACAGCAGGGTGGAACTGCTTGAGACGCGCGACGTGTGTAAACTGCGTTCGGCTGGAACGACGACCAGCTGACGTTAAACGGGCCACCACGTACGTTAAGTCGCTCAACCGATCGACAACCACGAAAGGTCCAGTATACTGGGGCAAAAACTTTTGGCATAATCCACGTTTACGCTGTGGGGTCCACACCCATACCAAGTCCCCTTTGCTGTACAAGATAGGCTGGTGTCGGCTGTCATAGCGCTCCTTAGATCGGTGTTGTGACGCCACGGTACTGAAGTCGAGCGATTCGACGTGCTTCTTCTGCAAGGCACAGCGTCTTGGCAACCGAGTACTCGCTGTGGGAGCCAAACGGCAGTATTGTATCAATACTCCTTAGCGGTAGACGTGCGTACAGCAGATAAAAAGGACTGTAATCCGTCGTCTCATGCTTTGCGGTATTATACGCATATGTGATGAATGGCAGCACGTCATCCCAGTCTTTGTGGTCGGAGGAAACATACATTGCCAGCATGTTGGTAAGAGTCCTGTTGGTACGCTCTACAAGGCCGTTGGTTTGAGGGTGGTAAGGTGTTGAATGCCGGAACTTCGAGCTGCAGAGACGAAGTAATTCCTCAACAGCGTCCGCAACAAACTGACGACCACGATCACTAATTATCACACGGGGGGAGCCGTGCCTGAGGATAACAAACCGCAGCAAGAATGTGGCAACGCATGTAGCTGTTGAAGATGGTATGGCCGCAGTTTCTGCATAACGGGTCAGGTGGTCTACACATACGATAACCCACCGATTGTCGTTAGAAGATCGTGGAAATGGCCCCAAGAGATCAATGCCTACTTGTTCAAACGGCAGACAGGGTGGTGGCAGAGGCTGGAGAAGACCCGGCGGAGTAGTCGTAGGGCGCTTATGGCGTTGGCATTTCTCGCAACCGCTGACGTACTGCTTGATAGTGTCTCGCATTTTGGGCCAGTAAAAACGCTCCTGTGTTCGGTTCAGTGTTCTTATGAAGCCTAGATGGCCAGAGGTTGCGTCATCGTGCATGGCACTCAGTACGTCTGGTCGCAGACTCTGTGGAACCACCAGGAGAAAGCGTGCGCCTTTACCCGAATAATTCGTCTTGTAAAGGAGGCCATCTCGTACACAAAATCGACCGGTGGCTTGAGGACGCAGCGCAGCAGTAAAAAGGGGCTCCAGGCTAACATCACTGGCTTGTTCATCCCTGAATCTCGTGGAGTCCGGGAATGTGGCCGAAATAGGAGCAAAACAGTCATCGAAGTTGTCTTCGTCACACACCGTAGTCGGTAGAGGAAGGCGGGAAAGGCAGTCAGCATCTGCGTGACGACGACCGGACTTGTAAGAGATGACAAAGTCGTACTCCTGAAGTCGGAGAGCCCAACGTGCCAGTCGACCACTCGGATCACGGAGGTTCACCAACCAGCATAGAGCGTGGTGGTCCGTAACTATGGTGAACGGGCGCCCGTAGACGTAAGAGCGAAATTTGTGAACCGCGAAAACTGCTGCCAAGCATTCTTGTTCCGTGACGGTGTAATTGCGTTCCGCCTTACTCAGAGATCGACTGGCATAAGCCACAACGTGCTCAGATCCGTGATGACGCTGTACTAGCACAGCTCCGACGCCAATTCCACTGGCATCAACGTGCACTTCTGTAGGCGAGGAAGCATCGAAGTGGCGTAATATAGGTCCCGATGTCAGCTGAAACTTTAGTTGGCGGAACGCCTCGTCGCAAGCCGACGTCCAGTTGAAAGGAACATCCTTATGGAGAAGGCATGTCAGGGGGTACACCACATCGGCAAATCTTGGTACGAAGCGACGAAAATAGGAGCATAAGCCCAAGAAACTCCGCAGCTCCCGCAGTGACTTCGGTGGTTCGAAGGAACTTACTGCTTCAATCTTCCGTGGATCAGGCCTCACACCATTTCTGTCGACTAGATGTCCAAGTACCAATGTTTCAGTTTCTCCAAAGCGACATTTCTTGGAGTTCAGTACCAGACCAGCCTTCTCGACACAATCAAGGACGAGGCTAAGACGTCGGTTATGCTCATCCAAAGTGCTTCCAAAAATCACAACATCATCCAGATAGCAAAGACAAATTTCCCATTTCATTCCACGGAGGATGGTGTCCATAAATCGTTCGAACGTCGCCGGCGCATTACAGAGACCAAAGGGCATGACGTTGAACTCATAGAGGCCATCAGGTGTCACGAAGGCTGTTTTCTCTTTGTCGTCTGGGTGCATTGGTACCTGCCAATAACCTGATCTCAAATCCAGTGAGGTGAAGTAAGCGGCAGAATGGAGGCAGTCGATAACATCGTCGATCCGAGGAAGCGGATACACATCCTTTTTGGTGACAGCGTTTAGTTTTCTGTAATCGACACAAAACCGCCATGATCCATCCTTTTTCTTCACTAGGATCACTGGTGCTGCCCAGGGACTTGAGGACTCCTGAATGACGCCTTTATGCAGCATGTCCTTGACCTGTTCAGCGATAACTGTTCTCTCTGCTGAAGACACGCGGTAAGGCTTTTGGCGAATGGGGTGTGCCGAGCCGGTGTCTATTCGGTGATGAGCACGAGAACGAGGAAGTGAAGCCTGCTTGTCGCCTTGTGCGAAATCGAACACAGGCACATGCGCCAGAAGAACTCGCGCAAGAGCTCGGCGCTCATCTGAGGGAAGAGACTTATTTATCATTCTTAGGACGTGCTCTTCAGAAATAGCTGAGTTGGCGTAGTAGGTTCGACACTGCGCTTCGTCGCTGAAAGCCATAATAGCGCTGTAGGTCATTTGCTCAAATGTGGCGAGTTTCATACCGCGCGGTAGAACAACAGGGGCCGATGAACAATTGAAAGCCCACAGATTCGCGGCACCATTCACTACACTCACGACAGAACGCGGTATGAGTACATCCTTCTTAGCGCAACTAGGAGCAAGCGGTAAAACTTCTGCATCAAATGAACGACGGTCGGTAGTAGTGGCTTTGACACAGACACGCGAGAATGAACAAGGCGGTATCAACAGATCATCGGAAACAACGAAGCACTTTTTGTCTTTCGGAGGTGTGTCTGCAAGGGCGGCAAGGAGTGCACTATCCAGACTTATTTCACCCGTACCGCAATTGACAGAAGCGCCACAATCCTTAAGAAAATCAATACCCAGAATGACATCATGAGTGCAACGCGGTAATACCAAAAATTCTGTTTTAAAGTCTTCCCCGCAGAACAAAACACTTGCAACACAAATGCCGAGAGGAATAAGGCACTCTCCACTGACACCACGAAAGGTCACACTGTCATTCCACGGGAACATAACTTTCCGTCCCAATCTCTCTTTGAACGTGGCACTCATGACGGACACGGTAGCACCAGTATCTACTAAAGCACTTGTAGGTATACTATCGACGAAGACATGCACTTTGTTTTTCACCATCACCAGAGGAATATTTCGCAGAGATCCAGGCTGTCCGGCGACCTCACCTCCATTGGCCGCGTCGGCTAGTTTCCCGACGGCGGTGGGGACGTAAGGCGTCGCCGTGGTGATGGCGAACGGCGTTGTCGATGGTTGGTGGCGTCAGGCTGCGATCTGAAGCTGGTGAGGCACTCCTGTTATGTTGTCCGAAAGCATTTCTGTGTGCTGAGCCTGTGGTTCGGGCAGCGCCAAAGTCAGTTTGCCAGTGGTTGTCATAGACGTCGCGATCGAAATTAGCCCAATCTGGTGGTGCACCGTATCTTGACTGTCGGCGTCTGCGACAAAATCGGGAGATGTGACCCGTGGCACCACATCTATAACAAACCGGCGATGTGCGACTTGGGTTGTAGGCCTCGCGGTCAAACGTGGGTTGTTGCGTATAGTAGTGAGCACGACTTTCACATTGCCGGCGCGTGGTGACGGGTCCGTAAGAGCGCTCGTCGTGCGTCACTTCGTCGGGAAAATTAGATCGATGCTGCGGCCGCTGATCGGCAGGATAGCTTAGAGCTTCTGGCATGACAGACAGCGCGGATACAGCGGACGCAGGTTCATGGGATTGGTTGGGACGACCAAGCTGTTCGACACCCGCTGCTCCTTTAGTGTGTCGCTCGAGTTCTTCGCGGACTATCTGCCGTATAGTGGTCGCAAGGTCGAACTGATAGCCGGAGCTGTCGTCAACGCTTGCAACAGTGGTAACGTTAGGTAACCTTCCGAACTTTGGCGTGATACGGCGCAGCTTCAAAGTTTCAAACGTTCGGCACTGCCTGATGAGGTCGTCGACTGAGCTAAGACTCTCTTTTCCAATGAGGTAGCTATAGACGTCTTCAGCAATCCCTTTGAGAAGGTGCCCAACTTTATCTTCTTCAGACATAAGGGGGTTCACCGTCCTACACAGCTTCAAGACCGCCTCTATATAGGTCGTACAGGTCTCACCTGGGACTTGCGCGCGTTGAAGCAACGTCTGCTCCGCCCGTTTCCTCTTCGCGGTGGAATCTCCGAAGCATTCTGTGATGTCGGCAACAAAGCGGTCCCACGTCGTTAGTGTATCCTCATGGTTCTCGAACCACAGAAGTGCGGTATCCGTGAGAAAAAGAACGACGTTCTCCAACTGAGCGGACAGGTTCCATCCATTGTACTTGCTCACACGCTTGTAATGTGTGAGCCACTGTTCTACGTCCTCACCAGATTTACCCGAAAAAGAGCGTGGCTCCATCGTGTGCCTCCAGACGCCAGTAGACCGCGCCGGAGAGGACAGGGGTGACGGGTCGTTGTCGTTTTGAGACATCTCCAGCGGCGGCAGTTGAGCGAGGCGTCGGCTTCGTCGTAGGATTCCCGGTAGCAGCTCCGTCTTCGTGGTCAGCGTACCCAGCACCTCCACCACAAAACTGTTACGGTTGAAAGGTCGAGCGAAGGTTTATTTACAGGAGAGCGCGGAGCGCTAGGTAGCTGGTACAGCCGAGGCAAGATGGCGTCCAACCGCTAGACAAGATATCGTCCTCGTCGTCTTCCACCCTTGCCTGGCTCATACCTTGACTGCCCGTCTGATACCGTAGCAATATATATATATATATATATATATATATATATATATATATAGTGAGCAACTGCAACTGCTGTTATTGTAGTCGAGCCTCGATCTATGGCGACCAAGATGGAGAGCGAGCCAAGCAGCTGATGATGATCGATGTAGATGGGGGAAAATGTACAAGTGATGATGATGTGCAGAGATGAAGAAGAGCCAGTCGTATGTTGAGCTCACACTAATTCCCTCCCGCGATGGAAGCGGCCGCCTGGCCGCGCTGGAATTACGAAACTCGCCGAATATATTGTTTCAAGCGAGAAACGTGCACGATTTCTGTCCCTCGGCAACGGTGGTCAGATGGGGACGTAAGGGACGAGACGCTGTAAGTCACTGGTGAAGTCTGTTCAATGACTGTGTATGGTCCAATAAAACGACTGGTTAATTTTTCACATAAGCCTGTAGCGCGCACTGGAGTCCAAAGAAGCACCTCATCGCCAGGAGAAAATGTCACAGCACGGTGAGCAGAGTCGTAGCGGCACTTCCGCACCTCCTGGGAAATGTCGGGCGCGGTGATGGCAGTCCGCAAGCCGAGAGAGAAATTCTTCAGAGAAAAGAGCTGCTGAGGGTACAGAAGCCGACCGAAATGACACGTCTAGAGCGAAACTTGGTGAGCGACCATAGACGAGGAAGAATGGAGAAAAGCCAGTGGTGCGTTGCGTGGCCGTGTTGTAGGCAAATGTTACGAACGGGAGGACTGCATCCCAATTCGTGTGGTCTGGGGCTATGTAGTACATTGTGAGCATGTCCGAGAGGGTACGGTGGAAACGCTCCGTCAGGCCGTTGGTCTGCGGGTGATAACTCGACGTGGTCTTGTGAATGATGCCTGAGGTACGCAGGACTTCAGCAAAAACGGACGAGAGAAAAGCTTTGCCACGGTCACTGAGGAGAACACTCGGAGCGCCATGACGCAAAAAGATGTTGCGTAGGAAGAAATCCGCGACTTCCGCGGCAGTGCCAGTTTGCAGACAGGCTGTCTCAGCGTAGCGCGTGAGATGATCAACGGCCGTGACAATCCAGCGGTTGCCAGTAGGGGTCTTCGGAAGAGGGCCGTACAAGTCTATGCCGACGACTTCGAAAGGCGACGCCGGGCAAGGAAGAGGCTGCAAGAGGCCCGAAGGAGCAGTAGTTGGTAGCTTGCGGCTCTGGCAACGGACACAGGATGCGACGTACTTGGAAACGGCTGTGGAGAGGCCAGGCCAGGAACAGCGACTTCGGATTCTCTCGTAAGTCTTGTGGTAGCCTAGATGACCTGCAGTCGGATCATCGTGAAAAGCTGCGAGCACTTCTCGTTGCAAGGAACGAGGTACGACCGGGACCCATTTGTTACCATCGACATGATAAATGTAGCGTTGTAAAGCCCCATCGTGAAGCCTGAACTCTGTAAGTTGTCGACGAAGTCGGGCGTTGGGAGGTAAAGAAGAACGTTGGAGACGTCCTACAATGGTTCTGCAGTAGGGGACAACACGTTGGTGAGACACAAGTACAGATGACCCTTCTGGCTTCAGCCAATCGAGCGCCGAGATGGCTGAAGCCGACGAAGGGGACGCGTGCTGTACTTTAGTATGGGGAGTCGATGGTGATTCGTGGTTCTTGGCCAAGGGGTAAGCGAGAGAGAGCATCGGCATCCTGGTGTTTTTTTCCGGACCTGTAGGTTACCTCGAAGTCGTACTCCTGTAAACGAAGCACCCAGCGCCCAAGGCGACCCGATAAGTTCTTTAGCGATGAAAGCCAGCACAGAGCGTTGTGGTCGGTTACGACAGTGAAGTGACGACCGTGGAGATATGGGCGAAATTTTTGCACGGCCCATACAACAGCAAGGCACTCCATCTCGGTGATGGTGTAATTCCTCTCCGCAGGGGTCTGAGTGCGACTAGCGTAAGCGACAACTCGTTCACGAGAGCTGTTGTCACGTTGCAGGAGAACGGCACCGAGACCATGACTGCTGGCGTCTGTGTGGAGATGGTGGGTGCGCTCGGATCAAAGTGGCGTAACACCGGGTCGAACGTCAGGGCATGTTTCAAAGCCACGAAAGCACTTTCACAATCTCCAGACAAAACGAATGGGGCTTCACGTGCAAGGAGCTGATGGAGGGGAGAAGCAAGCGTAGCAAAGTTGCGTATGAATCGCCGGAAGTAAGAAGCAAGTCCGAGAAAACTGCGGAGTTCTTTTTGAGGCACAGGACGAGGAAACTTGAGAACGGCGGCAAGCTTCTCAGGATCCGGTCGAATTCCTTCTTTGCGGAATAAGTGCCCCAGGATTTTGATGGTCTTGCTCGCGAAAGTGCACTTTTTGGTATTGAGCTGTAGCCCAGCGCGTGGGAGGCAGGCGAGCACTTGGTGAAGGCGTTCGAGGTGTTGAGAGAACGTGGTTGAAAACACGACTATGTCATCAACATAGCACAGACACGTCTTCCACTTCAATCCGCGTAAGACATTATCGATCATTCGTTCAAATGTGGCAGGCGCATTACAAAGCCCAAAAGGCATCACGTTAAACTGGTAAAGGCCATCTGGAGTGGCAAAAGCGGTTTTTAAATGGAAAGCATTTCTTAGCGAACTTCGGCGAGTTTGAGCGTATCTATCTATCTATCTATCTATCTATCTATCTATCTATCTATCTATCTATCTATCTATCTATCTATCTATCTATCTATCTATCTATCTATCTATCTAGCCGCCTACGACTTTGTGCTCTCCTGGCCGTTTCGCTAATCGGATGTTTACGAAAATTGGTATGCCACATCATGACTACATGACGAACATAAATGACAGGTCATAACATGAAAATCATGATATGCATGTCATGAGCGGCATGATTTACATGCCACGATCTTAGGGCTCGCCTGGCCGTTTCGCTAATGGGATGTATGCGAAAATTGGTATGCCACAACATGACTGCACGACGAAAATAAATGGCAGGTCATAACATGAAAATCATGATATGCGTGTCATGAGCGGCATGATTTACATGTCCCAGTCTTCTTGCTCTCCTGGTCGTCTCGTTAATGGGATGTATACAAAAATTGGTATGCCACAACATGACTGCATCACAAACATAAATGACAGGTCATAACACGAAAATCATGACATGCATGTCATGAGTGACATGATTTACATGCGACGGTCTTGGAGCTCTCTTGGCCGTTTCGTTAGTGGGATGTGAAGGAAAATTGGTAATCATCAATATGACTCCATGATGAACATAAATAACAGGTCATAGCATGAAAAGCATAACATGCATGTCATGGGCGGCATGATTTACATGCCAGGCGTTTCGTTAATGGGATGTATACCAAAATTGCTATGGCACAACACGATAGCATGACGAACGTAAATGGCATGTCATAACATTACAATCATGACACACGTGTCATGACCGGCATGATTTACATGCCATGGTCCTGACGCTATACTGCCGTTTCGTTAATGGGATGTATGGGCTCCGTCTACTGACCAGAGGGGGCTACGTAGCTCTCGTCGGACCGCTCAGTCGCGCACGGTGGAAACAGAGGCGACAGCGACGCGCGCGTTTCTTCGCTGCTTTCCGGGCGTGCTGCGAACCACACGAACGCTCGCGGCATCGCCCTTTGGAAGAGTTTGCGGCAGGTTTGGAGCGCGCGTCTCAAAGGAAATAAAACGAAAGGTGGGATGGGCGGTCGCTGCTGCTATAGAGTTGGAGACGCGCATCGCGTTCGCGTATTTCCCTGTCACAGTCACGGCCGGACTCGACTACCCTCTCCTCCGCGTTCCTTACGGCCTTTGCAATGATGGATGCCGCCGCCTGCCGCCGCAACTCTGTGGTGGCGCTGTTAGCTCACCGCTGCCGCCTCTGCAAAGCGCGTTCACAGATGCGCCCCGGCAGGCAGCATACGAGCAACATCTGTGTAACTCCGGCTGTCGGACGCAAGTTCTCTCGAATTTTAAAGCCTAATATTTATTTTCAGTGTCAGTATTAAACATCCTAGCCTCATGCGATGCGGATGAAACGGCTTACAGCCTCTGCTTGAAGCCGCTAGCTTGTAGCAGACGACGCCGGAAAGATTAAAGGGGGAGGTTAAGCCAACACCCACAATTATTGAATAAACATGTGCTTCCTTAGGGAAATGATTATCTGAGTACATGCACTTCAATTTATAAGAAAGGTACAGATACTGGGAGGCTACCACAAAGATAAACATTTTACATGTACAAACTATGTATTTCCTGATCAACAGAGTGCACCCTTGTACATTTTGGTGCCAACAACCTTCACATTATGTACATTACATCCTAGAATATTTTCTGGGTGGCTTATGCAGGGTCCTTACGCGGTAGGACGGATAGAATTCGAGGGTGGTCGGTGCAGCTCCCGCAACCAACTTCCGTATTCGGCATCCGGGAACATAATCACTCTTATTGAAGTGTTTGCTACACACTACGGTTGATGCGGACTTGTCGTTGATGACGAGATTTTCACGAGAAATGTTTTTTCGCCACTTAGAACACCGTTCCACATCGTTAGGAAATTGGTAAAAGGAAACACCCGGCGTCTTCCCCTGTTGAGGTTTCCAAAATGGCACACAACAGTACACCATCGCTACAGTGATCGCGTTTGGGGCAGAAGGAACAAACGGCGTTTTCGCGCTTGCAAGGATCCCATGGAGAAAGCTCACACATTCAGCCGCAAAAGCTGGCACACAGTAGGTAGCACACGAGGGATCGGCGTCACAGGCGCGCTGCTTCAGACGCCCCCGTCAATCACAGAAGTGGTGCGGTAATTGCGCCCACAAAAGCAGACCAAGGTTGCAGGGAGCAAGTCCACACTCATGCCGTGGACATCAGCCGGCAAGTCTGATGAACGTTGTGCGCACAAGAATCTCGCCAGTCGGGACAGCAGCACCGAACAAAGAACCAACTTGACAGCAACTACTGAAGAAAATGGCAGCAACAATACCAAGCTCGCGCGGACCCTTCGCTCCCGCGAACACGGTGAGGTCGTAGCGACCTCTTGCGGCGAGCCACCGCGCTACTCGTCAGAAAAAATTCCATTGACTTCCGTCGCGTTGCAAAGGCCGTAAGGAACGCGGAGGAGAAGAGAGTCGAGTCCGGCCGTGTCACAGTCTGCCCAGTTTTGCTTCTCTCCGCCAGGCAGTGCATTCTGGCGCTGATGTCGCACATGGAAAACTCGACTGCACGGAGCCTATATGAAAATTGGTTTGGCACAACATGACTGCATGACGATCATAAATGACAGGTCATAACATGAAAATCGTGATATGCATGTCATTAGCGGCATGATCTACATGCCACGTGTTTCCTTAAAGGGATGCATACCAAAATTGCTATGATGAACCTCACGTGTTACTTTGTACATTTTATGCCAAAGGGCAGCCTTTCGAATAAAAAAAAATTGCTATGGAACAACACGACTGCATCACGAACGTAAATGACAGGTCACAACGTTAGAATCATGACACGCGTGTATGAGCGGCATGGTTTACATGCCACAGTCATGGTGCTCTTGCGGCCGTTTCGTTAATTTCATATGTACCAAACTCTGTATAGCGAGACAACAATGCAAATACATTTCACGTTCCTTATGCGTGATTCGCATTTCCTTGATTCCCACTGCACGTGGGATCTGCCAATTTTTTTTCTTTGTCAGATTCGCACATCGGTATCTGCCAATAGCCTGATCTAAGGTCAAGGCTAGAAAAATATTCGGCGCCGTGTAATGAGTCTAGTGCGTCGTCAATTCGTGGCAGAGGGTAAACATCCTTGCGTGTGATTTTCTTCAGTGCGCGGTAATCGACGCAAAAACGCACTGAACCATCTTTTTTCTGCACTAGAACAACTGGTGAGGACCAAGGACTTGAAGAGGGACGTATGATATTGCGCCGAAGCATGTCAGATACGTTCTCCTCGATGACTTTGCGCTCCGATTGGGATAGTCGATATGGACGCCGGTGAACAATAGCGGAGCCGTCAGTTTGTATACGATGAGTCGCGGCTGTACTCATACTGAGCACGGGTGAATTTACGTCAAACAGGGAATGGTGCTTACTCAATACGTCGAGTAGATCTTGTCTCTGGGCAGGTGTAAGGTCAGCACTTATGGTTGCCGAGAACGGTGCTAAAGAGGCAGTGAGTGGAGACGACTTGGACTCGGGTGGTACGGTCGAAAGGGCAACAATTCCGATGGTATGGGTATCGACGGTACAAGTGATAGTAGACCCTCGGGGCAGCAACTGAGGTTCGGGTGTTTGATTCAGGGCGGTAAGAAATGCGCAGCCCTCAGAGAAGCGAATGAGACTAGGAGTAATCACAATTCCTCGAGAAAGAGTACGTCCGTAGGGTCAGATAAGCACGTCGCCATGTGCAATAGTACTGCAGTTAACGCCTATAATTGCTTCTCTAGATGGCCAAATCGCGTAGTCGTAGGAGGCAACGAGCCGCACTTTTTCTTCATACTGAGGAAGGGAGGAGCCGGTGGCATTCAAGTGAATAATACGCTGACGACAATAAGTAGATGCGGATGCAGAAGACAAGAGGTCCCACCCAAGAATGAGGTTATGTGTGCACTCCCGAAAAACTGCAAAAACGATGTGGTGACGTATCCCATCAATCAAGACACGAACAGTGCACTGCCCAGTTGGGCGAATGATAGCGTTGGTCGCTCCACGCAGAGGAGGTCCACAGTATGGCGTAGTCACTTTCCGGAGGCGGCAACAAAATTCGGCACGAACAATCGAAATAGCAGCACCTGTGTCCACGAGAGCCTCTGCGCGGATACCTTCAGCAAACACTACTACCAAGTTCGACGGTCTGTCCGGAGGAATTTTTGGCTGTCCGGTGGATGCAGTTTCCCCTCCTAAAACTGTATCGGGGAGTTTTCCGAGTGGGCGTTGGTGACGTGGGAAGCAGGCCTGAGAGGCGACACTGAGCGACGGCGCGGAGACGGCGACCTACGACGAGAGTTTCGAGGATTGGCGGGCATATCAGTAGGGTACGGCGGTGATGGTGAGCGGTCAAAGGAAGAGCGGTAGTAAGTCCGCTGGTAGCTCCTTGCTGGGCGAGCGCCAGTGCGTTCGTCTGGAACGTACCCTCGTTGCTCGTCGTATTGACGTCGGCGGCAAAAAAGGGAGATGTGCCCTCGATAGCCGCTGTAGAAACAAGTCAGTCGAGCAGGACGTGAAGGGTTGTAATAAGGCAGTGGACGCACCTGCGGTGACAAGGAAGCCGCAGGTGCACGTTCTTCTGGCGCTGGAAAAAAGGCAGGGGTCGCTGAAGAGAGCGCCGCGACGTTGGCATAGGTCGGCATCTGGTGAACGCAGGAATTGTCAGAGCACGTGAGACGCGATGCTGACGCTATTTCTTCATTGATGACGTCTCTTAACGTGGTGGACCCAGAAGGAACACTACACGTCGGAGCACATGATGAGGCCTGGCCGTGAAGTTCTTCACGAACGATGTCGCGTATCAGGGTGCGCAAGTCCATGACCAAAGGGAGACGAAGGTCAGGTGTATCGGTGTATAACCTGAGCGACTGAAGTTCTTGGAGACGCTGGCAAGTGGTTATGACCTCCTGAATGCTTGCCGGGTTTTGTGAGGCGAGAGCGTTAAAGGCAATGGTGTTTATGCCTTTAATAATGTGGCGTATGTGGTCTGCTTGGGACATAGAGGCGTCCACGCGCTTGCAGAGTGCAAGCACATCCTCGATGTACGAGGCGTACGATTCACCGTGGGCCTGAGTACGCTCACTGAGCTTTTTCCTCGCTACCTCAGCACGAACAGAGGGAGCACCGAAAATTTGACGCAGCTGTTGCGTGAACGTTGCCCAGTCAGGAATGTCAGGTTCGTGGTTCCAAAACCAAGTCTTGGAGACGTCGGATAAGTAAAAGGGGACGTTGCGTAACTTTTGCGAATTATCCCACCTGTTAAAGTCGCTGACAAGGTCGTAGTTTTGAAACCAGTCCTCGACGTCATCGCCTCGTAGACCAGCGAAGATTGGCGGGTCGCGCTGGCGGCTGTTGATGGTGAGTAAGGGCTGCGCAGGCTGCGTTGAGGCGTTGGGATGGGAATCGCCGTGGTTCCCTGAACCTTGCATGGCTGTAGGTGGTAGACGGCGGCCCGAGCGGAGCTCCAGTGAGAACGTGCGAGAGGTCTTCGGGAACGGAAAGGACCTTCCACCACTTGTGAGCAACTGCTTTTATTGTAGTCGAGCCTCGATCTATGGCGACCAAGATGGAGAGCGAGCCAAGCAGCTGATGATGATCGATGTAGATGGGGGAAAATGTACAAGTTATGATGATGTGCAGAGATGAAGAAGAGCCAGTCGTATGTTGAGCTCACAACATATATATATATATATATATATATATATATATATATATATATATATATATATATATATATATATATCATCTTACGACCTGTGTTTCGCGTTTTCGCATCACACCGGTTGTAAGCCACGGCACGAGAAAACATCTGTAGTCGCGATGCGTTCAAAGGGAATGCACAGACGATTGGCAACATGTGGAAAACGCAGTGCTATCTACACTCTATTCAGTAAAGAGCCGACTGCTGCCATTTCTCCGGTTGATGCCGGCGAAGGGCCTTCCACTGTAGTCATCGATTGAAATCCGTCTCCATTCAACGTATATAAGTATTTCGTTTATGAAAATAAGTTTCATAACAGGTACTTGGTTGAGTAACGGATGTACATAACGTAATCTTTTTTTGAAGATTAGTTGTTTTTTAAGCGCGAGTCACTTTGTCGCGTTTTCGCATCATCAGGCTGTAGCGTCCTGATTTGTGCACAACTTCATCTTCCTTGAGTGTGGTCAGAAACAGAGCTGTTTTTTTTTGCAGTTATTCAACGTTTTTCGTCCGTCATGGACTCCAGAAACTCCTACGAGATCAGGGTTCCAATATCTCCCTAGCAAGCCTCGCAAATGGCGCTACAAGATTTTTGTACTTTGCAGCGTCCACGGACTTGTGTATGACTTCCCTATCTACCCGGGGGACATCTGCCCTGTTCGTGGATTACCTGACCTTGGAGGATGATCTAATGTTGTGCTGGGGCTTTCACACTTCATCCCAGAGAACAAGAACTGCTTACTCTTTTTTGACGACTGGTTCAATTCCATGAAACCACTCGCGAACTTAATCAACGCGGTATTTCAGCCATGGGAACTGCACACGCAAACAGGATGAAAAAACGGAAGGGGTAGCCACGCGGAGAGGCAGGCTATAATTGAAGGGGTCGGAGTTCGAGTAGTCAAGTGATACGACAGCCTGGAGTATATACCCAGCACATTTGGAAGTGCCTAGCCCCTAGAAAGCTGCCAGTGGTACCACCGCAAGAAGAAAGAAAGCTGTGAAGTTCAGAAGCCTGCCATTGTAAAGACTTACAACACCTTTACGGGTGGAGTCCACTTACTGGGTGGTCTCACGACACAGTATAGAAGTTTCGTGAAATTCTACCCAGGATTTTTTTTTTCATTTTGTTCATATGGCTGTTGTGAGCAGCCGGCTGCTCTAGCGCACGGAATGCGATGCTCTAGCAATCCCCCAAAGAAAGGGCAACTAGGTCTTTCAGCGTTCAAAGCTTTTCTAGCTAGCTGCCTTTGTGCTGAAAAGAAAGACATGACGAAGAAGAGGGGCCGGCTGTCTCTTTCTATGGAAGCAGAGCTTGAGACGAAAAAGAGGACGAGCAGCTCCAACCCCTAACGCACACCTCCTCAAGACAATGTTCGCCACTCGCCTGAAGTGTCGCAACAACGACAAAGTTGGCAAATACCTGGCTGCAGAGGCCAACCTGTTTCTTTTTGCACAAAGTGCAAAATTCATCTCTGCAGAAAGAAAACTTGAAACTGTTTCGTTTCCTTTCACGAGAACTGAGATTCAAGTGCACTAAGCTCGAAAAAACGAGCTATGAAGTGTTTTTGAGAATAAACATGTTCTGGTCACTTATGAGCTGTAGTCGCTACATAGCCGTAACTTTGATCTTAAAACCCCGACATGGATGAAAGTTGCTGTGTAACGTCTTCATAAGCAGACTATAAGAAGCCACAGCAAATATATTTTCATGCCGCACGCTAAATTCAGGCTACAAGGGAATATATATATCTATATATATATATATAATTGGGGGAGAAGGTCTGTGGGTCCGGTTCAAAAGTAGATTAGAAACGAATTGCGCACCTGCGAAAATCGCACGTTTATTGTTCAACGTTTCGGCCGTGAAGAGTAATAAACGTCCGATTTTCCCAAGTGTGCAATTTGTTTCCAATATATATATATATATATATATATATATATATATATAAGGGCAGGAGTTCCACGCCAACTGTCCCAGCTGTGGCACTCGAGTGCAATCAACTCGCTGCTAAAAATTCCGAAGAATTTCACTAAAGTGAGCGTTGACTCCGCGGTGCTTTCCCGAAATATATATTACGCAGGACAAATTTCTAAGCCCGCGAGGGTCATTCGGGTGACTTTCGCGATACCTCGGAAAGCAAGGCGGGATAAAAAATCCTGAAAATCAATCTCTGTATACGCCCATGGTTTTCAAATATGCACTTTTGTGTTCTCAGAGCGTTTATCTTCTGTTCGCTTCTTCGGTCCGAGGTGAAACTGGTGAAATTGCAGAATTTTCGTGAATTTTTTCTTTTAAAGTGGTTTTGCAAGAAAACCTGGAAGTACTCCATGAAAGCTATGCTATTATAAAAGCATTTTTCACTATGTGCTGCGCGCAGGCTGTGCAAAAAATGCCTAGACTCCAAAACACGCTGTTTTCTCCTATATTTAAGCGCCAATTGCACCCGAAGTAGTCCAAGAGCAACTAAGCAGAAAACGGTATGTAGTTGTGACACGAAGGAGCTTTCTACAGGATAAGTTTCATCGAGGTAATTTGCGTTTTCTTTGAGAAAAATATTTTAAAAGTGAGTCCCACCATTGCCCTTTTATTGCTCAGTAGTTCGACTTCTTATCAAATGGTGGCGGGAAATGCAAACCAGCTTTAAAGTAAATGTTAGCGTTACACAGCTTATGGTTTTCGCATGTTATCGTTGTTGCTCGAAATTATCTTTCTCATAATAAAAGGTTGTTGTTTTGTGGGGTTTTGCGTCCCAAAACCAGTTCTGACTATGAGAGACGCCGTAGTGGAGGCCTCCGGAAATTTCGACCACCTGGGGTTCTTTAACGTGCACTGACATCGCACAGCACACGGGCCTCAACATTTCGCCTCCACCGAAATGCAGCCGCCACGGCCGGGATTCGATCCCGCGACACTCGGATCAGTAGCCGAGTACCTTAGCCACTAGACCACCGTGGCAGGGCCTTATAATAAAAGGGATAATAACAGAGGGAAGCTTTGAACCACATGCTTGGCTTAGAAACCTCGATGTGCCCACCATAAACAACGGTACTTTTTGCGGGCTGCTCTGAGAATCAGAAAAAATAAATGGGAAAGCGCATGTCGTTGAGAAGCATCAGAAGGTTCGAAACAGTAGATTTCATGAAAGTGATTGGCGTTTCTCTTGAGGAAAAGATGTTTGAACAGGAGTCCCACCATTGCCATTCTTTTTTTGCTTCGCAGTTAGAGTTTTTCTAACATCATGTTGACAGGGAATATAAGCCAACTTCCTTTGTCGCGTAAAACAAAAGGTAGCGTGTGCGCAAGTTATGGTTTTCGCACCTTTTAACACGAAGGTGTTTTACACAAGAGTCAACCACGATCTCATACGTCACTGGCGTAACGAATATGATGGAGTACAGTAAACATTTAAGACTAATAAAGAAAGGCACTCAGAAAAACTGTTGATGCGCTGGAAATCGAACTCACAGCCACCCCCCCCTCCCCCTCTTCCCCCCCTCGCTCCACGACGAAAGGTGCACGGCGCGCTACCACTGCGCAACGCCACTTTTTGTTGTTACTTCACTTCGGTTTGTTATATCAAAAGCGATAATAACACATAGGTACAATGTTTTCCTTTCTTTTCCTTTGTCGTGATAGCAGTTTCGTCAGCTCCTGTAATAATGCTCCATGCTGCAGTTTTACTAAAGATTTCTTTTCCTAAAACACAGGAATTATCAGGTATCTCCTAGAAGGCGATGACACGTACATCAATGTTGGCCTCACGTCGAAGGTAGATGTGTCAAAGAACGCACTCTTTTGAACTACAGCATGCACCTGTTAGCCCCGCCACGGTGGTGCAGTAGCTAGGGCACTCGCCTGCAGATCGGAGGGTCGCGGTATCGAATCCCGGCCGCTGCGGCTAGATTTCGATGGAGGCGAAATGTTGAGGCTCGTGTACTCTGCGTTGTAAGAGCACGTTAAGGAATCTTGGGTTGTCGAAATTTCCGGAACTCTTCGCGGCGGCGTCTATCGTAATCGTTTTGGAACGTGAAACCCCAGAAATTAATCGCTCAAGCATGTGCCTTCTGCACGTGCTTTGTACGGGTACTTTTGATTCTGTGTATGCTTAATAAGCTGGTCACTGACCATTGTCAAATAACACAGCACGAGGCTTCGGAATCTACACAGATCTCCCGTTCCCAACGGAACGTCGACTAAGCAACAGGTGCATCCGTAGTATTGAGCGCCTGACATTAAGTTCGGAAATGCATACGGTTGAGTTGTATTGATTGTGAATCTGGTCATTTGAATTATAAGTGATTAGAGATTGGGTCTTGCTGTCGAGCTTGTTTCCGCAGCCACGATGGGCGCGTTGTTCCAGTGTTGTCCTAGAATTGGGCTGAGGGCAACGGTGTGCGACTGCGGGTGGTGAGTGGAAGGCAAGCGCTGGTCGGTGTTTAACTGCTGCAATGCTACCGGAGATTTTCTTTCTTCCTTTCTTTCTTTCTTCCTTTCTTTCTTCCTTTTCTTTCTTTCTTTCTTTCTTTCTTTCTTTCTTTCTTTCTTTCTTTCTTTCTTTCTTTCTTTCTTTATGTATCACCCTCTGCATAATCGCTACGGTGCAGCATTGGGCTGAGGGCAAAAGTATGGGTTTTGGGACTGAGATCAGCAGTGTGGAAAAGGAAAAGGGGTTTCTCCTGCATAACAGTGGACATCGAGGACATCGCGCACGGCGGGCATTGCGGAGCCCTAAACACCTCAGCCGTTACAATGAAATAGGAAAGAGGATGTCCCCAAAGATAAGTTTTGCGAATTTAGACAATGTATTTGGTGCCGACCTCGCGCCAGGGAAGCGTTCCTGGGAAGGCCGTGACGTGGAGCAAGCACAGAAAATGAAAGCACGCGGTGCTAGATCCGATTATCGGGAGCACAGAGTTCACGACACTTCCTCAACAACGCATCGTAAACGACGTCGAAACAGCGAGTGGTTTGTAGCAAATGTTTACGCGTCGCTTAGGCAATTATGAAAGCACACCTTATGCGGACTTTTGTTGGCTTTTTACTCGAACATACTCTACGCCACTGCGCACCGAAATTTCCGCGCGTGAGCGGCCCACACACCGTCAGAAGGATGACAACATGTCGAGTTGGCTGAATGGCTTCATAGTGTCAGTATGCTTACCATTGCAGTATAACCGGAGTAATATTGATTTTTAGCGTCCCTAAGGCATCACAGCTCTCTAGGCGTAGGAACACTCATAGGATAACGTTACGATTAGGCCATAGTCTTTCACCATAGTCTTTCGCGTAGGAGAGGAAAACGTTGTTTAGTTGGCGCGTGCCTTGGAACGGTATTATGGTTTTGGCGGACTTTTTTCGAACAGCCTTTGCATATATTCAAAGGTACAGGTCACGCACTCTGGTACTCATGACAACAAAGTTTTCAGGGGAATGCTGTGTGATGCGACGCTATCTCATTTACACGTCGAACTTTGCATGACATTATGTGGTGCAGGCTTAAGTTAGGAGCGTTGAAAGCAGAGCAACTGCTTATAATGTCTGGTTGCCTCCTCGTCTCATCGGCTTCAAACTACCGGGAAAATGCATTAACGTAGCATATGAAGCGCTGGTTATTCACACAGTGTCAAATCAGGAATCGCCCGTGGGAGGCGCTTGGTGAGGGGCGACAGTATGCTGTCAACCGCGCAAAATAACGGCACATTAAGACGCTTCGGGGACGCTCTATCATGTAGGATGCTAGCGAAGAAAGCGTCGTTTTGCATAAAACTTGTCCCCCATCGACGTCGTCGATGACGTTCTCATAGCTGGAGTGGGGGGATGGCTGCTGAAAAGTTGGTTCTATGCGAGCATTCCGGGTATTCTCCTATAAGCCGCCGAAGTGCAAACGTTCGCTCCACTTGGCACAGTTTCAGAACAAGAAGAAAACGGCCGAGTCGGCAACACGGAAGAGGCATTGCTTTAGGCGTGACCGACGCATAATCTCGTTTTGTATGGAAATCTGGCCTAACATCGGCGCTTCTGATCCAAAGAGAAAGCTCAGCTCTCTCAAAAGGGAAAACTGTAATACACAATGCGCAAAACAAGCGTCATTTAATAGCGGTGTCAAAATACGTCGCCACGAACGCCTTTGACTCAAGACAATGCCTGTCGTCTGGACTGATATCCTCTCCGCTTTGCATACACACGCACACACACACGGGGGTCGCATTTACTTGCATATATATGCAGCATGCGCGGCATTCGACTGAGCCGGTTTACTATAGTCATTCACTGCAGCGCTGTCGTGCGCGCATTCGACGAGTTTCTACGCAAAGAGTACATTGCTGCAGATTAATTAACGAGCATGTGGGCATTTGTCATTATAGAGTGCTCACAATAACTGACATGCGGTGCGCACACTACGCACACACCTCACCGAACACAGTTAACCAATGCCTTCCGATAACATAGAAGGCCTGACGCAGTCTCAAAAGGCGCGATGCTGTAATGCACGCTTGTTTTGTACTATATGAGAAACGCCACAAACATAACTTTATGTACGTGCGTTCTTGTCTGGCGCACAAAGCGTGAACGATGCACACATCAGAGAGCTTCGCCTCCTTATGTATTGGTGACGCCTCTGGAATGGAACATATGTACTTGTAAACGTGCGAACGGGAAGCGAAAAGGGCTCATTTCTCGGAGCACGGCTTGCAACTGTGCACGCTACGGCTGGTCTTTCTTAGTAAACTTGCGCGCTTGCACAGCGAAAGACACAATACTTGTGGTTTTCGTTTACGCAAGCCAGGGCTTCCACAGATAAAAACAACGTACCTTAAACAAATGACTACAACCGAGATTCGGGAGCGCGTGTGCCAAGTGATGCACAAAAAAATAAGAAGAGAAAGCAGCATGGTTAGCTGCATTGCTGCTATAGGCGGTGCCATTAATGTTAGCGATGTGGAAGCTTCACGAACGTGACGTCCATGGCTCTCCTCAGTTTTTTCCTTCCTCCATTTGCCGCGCCGTCCCTAGATATTCCGCTTATGCAAATCATCGACAGCTACCTCGTCTACTGGGCCCCTCTCAGAGGCAGCTCGCATTGGCAGTCATGTTGTCACTAAACTGTTAAAGTGTAGTACGCAGGCACACATAGCGTCCGGCCGTCAGCATAAGCATTCCCATCATGTATGATAGTGAACGCGCCAAATATAAGGAAACGTGCACTGAAAAGCATGACTTTATCTGACATTTTTCTTGCTGCGGCATTCATGTAGCAGCTTTTGGAACAACATGGGCGCGAGAACGAGCGTCAGGTAATGGCATGCGTCGGAGGCACATAAACGCCTTTTGCTGCTTAAAAACGGAAAAATTATATCTATGGAGTTCAATCTCCTTGACCTAGCAGCGCCCACTGATCATCGCTCCATTCGTCTCGCGTTTCATCGAACTTCGCAAGACGCTAGCCGCGCTGAAGGAAATGCGCACTCGCATGCATGTCCACTAGCACGCGCAACGTGCTGCTGTACATGGTGCACGTTGCAGGTCAGCCCCGGACAGAATAGAGTGGTTGGGTAGGACAAAGCCGAAGCGCCTCATCACTAAAAACTTCGCATTATTTCCTACTGTATACCAGTACTTTGCTGCCGAAATGATTGGTTCGGCATCTTTATTAAACTGCAGATATTCTTAGACATGCACCCCTGAGCGGCGTAAGAATCGTGTGCACCCAGTTTGCGGGATGACTCAGACACTCTTGACATCGTAAACACTACAACCAGTAGGAGGTCGGCAGCCGGAAACGCGCGTGGGGCAAGGCGCGTTTGCTTCGACGAGCGCGCCGACGAACTTCGACGCTTGGATCAACCCACCATGGGTGCAATGGAGATGGACAATTGGGAGCACTATTGACCATCGGGATACCGGCGCCGCTCGGGCACAATTTAGGTTGCCTCTTCTCTACGGCGGAACACTAAATTACGATGAGAAGCACAAATCATGAAATAAAATAAACAGGGAAGAGTGTGTTTGCTTCGTAATGATGGCGATTCAGTTAACGAAGGGACGCTACTTCCAGCAGCCCCTGTAGAGAGCGCTGGTCAGCGTTAAATTCCCTAGATATCTTTTTCCCCCTTAGTCAGCGTCACTGGGGGTGGGGGAAAGAAAATAACAGTGGAAAGAAAATAAACGCCCATATCGAAGGCTCCGGAAAAGTGAACCACCTAGGGTTCTTTAACGTGCACTGACATGGCGTAGTATATGAGCCTTGAGAATTTTCACGCCATCGAAAATACGACCGCGCGGGCCAGGCTTGAACCCGTGCCCTTCAAGTCTGCATTGGAACACCACAAGCACTGGACAACGGCGGCCGACACGCACGATTCCTTAGACAGGCGTGAAATGCGTTCTATGGCTTTGCGACTGTTCGCCTTCTTCACTTCTCCAACACTTGGCAATCGTGAACTCTTGAAGCGATATTGTGAGGAGACTGCCCCATGCTAGCCACCACACATACCAACATCAAATCTCGTAGATGTAGTGCGCTACAAACATAGAAGCCTATCTTTCGCGGCATGCGTTTGTCAAAATATTTTGCATAAGCAGAGCGAAGCTAAGTAGTATTTCGCTGAGTGTACAATCTCATATTATTATGTGTACTCGAGTCCGCACTGCGCTTCGTCCGATCAAACAGGGCGATATTGGTTCAAAGCTCATGGAGAAGAAGAAAGGGGCTCGGCGAGGAACCGTTTGAATGGACTGGATATATTAGAAGAGGAAAGGGGACACTCGTTGAACTCTGGTTCAGTGCACTCATACGTTCCCGTGCTGTTGAGCAGACGAGTGAGTTTGTGTTGCGGTATCTGTTGGTTGAAACTCGTAGTAATACACTGTTTTTTTTTTAAACGAAAGTGCTTTATGTCGGTATGCACCAAGAAATCACTCATGTACACCCATCGCGGAAGCAATATCTTAAAAGCGAACATTTATTTCGGAATGAAGGAGCACAACATGCTGTTTCGAACCACAACGACATGGAATGCGACGATAGCATGTGAACGCTCTACCCATCACACAACCACCGCGTTGGTGTTGTGAGGCACGAACGGGCCTTATATCTTGACTACATTCGCTTTGAAATTTGTATCTCACTGATGTCGGAATGTAGGAAACGTTTAGAAAAGAAAATTGCTCTTAATTTAACGTCACCTCCCTTTTACTGCCCTCCTGGTTCGCAGCAGCGCTGCCACCATTTAAAACGACGCAGAGAAGCAAAAGGCTGTCAGCTAGTGCTCACCGGCAGTTAGCGCTTTAGTTGTCCAGCGCCTCTATGATAGGTGTCGTACAACCACGGCGGCTACATAATTTGGCCTGTGTTGCGTATATGGTATCCAGTTGTGCTGCGATGCGCGATGCTTCAGGTACGGAAATGCGGCCGTGGACAAGCAAATGATGCCCGTCTCGCTGCAGCAGACTGTTAACGAAACTGTCCGTTGACAACCCGTTCGGTGTCGCATGCAAGCACTCAGCCTTTGCTTTGCGGATCTCCTGGCTTACGGCAGGTGCGCGGAGGGCTTTGATGCGTTCGCGGGACGTTCGCTTGCAACTGTCGAAGATCCCTCTGGAGTGTCGAGGTGCCTCTGATGTCTAGATTCAGCGGGTTTACACGTCCAGAGTCCCCGACCCGTCACGTGCTCCTCGATGTGCCAGATTGCCGCTTATGTCTTCCACAACTTCGTGAAGACAGGCTTCACTTTCGTGTTACATTGATTTCTTTCTATGACAGAGGGATCAACCACATTTTCCTTTGACATAGTCCCTGCATTGTAAATTTGTATGTTTGTCAAAAAGAGAGCCAGTTTGCGTTCTGATGTTCTTCCTGTTATTCACCGTGGCTCTTCATGAGTGGCGGTTCTCCAGAGTTCTCCAAAAAAAGAAGCAAATAAAAGACTTACGCATGTGAGCCCAAGAAATATTGAATCACGATATATTTCCCTTTCTTGCGCCATCCTTCCCATGTTTAGTGTGACTCAACGAGCCATATGCAGGCCAACGAATTCCACCCCTGTATCGATGGATGGATGTCTATATATAATTTTGATATTCGACAGGAAGGCTCGACGCAATCCGCGCTTAGGTCTCCCGCCGGGGAATGTCAAGACCCTGCGTCAATGCATTATAGCGGGCTCTGTGGGCAGCCCACGTGTCTGGATACCCGGGTCTGAGCTGCGCAGAGCGACGGCCCAGCTCGACGACAGGGTCTCTGGAGTAGTTGCGATCATTCTTGTGGTTACATTGCACTCCCCACAACATGTGTTTGAAGCTTCCTACCGCTTCCTGGCACAGTTTAATGCGTCGCCCTGGTGTTAATCTGGGAAGATGAATTTCAAATGGAATGAGTTGTGGAATGCGTTCGTCTGGAGCCGTATACAGGCCTGATTCATGTTCAGTTTGGGTTTTGGCTCTGTATATCAATTACATTTTTGCGCTTATTTGCACGTGTGAGAAACTAAAAAAAAAACATTTTGTTAAATCGGACTCCTTGTCCTACTTTCTCAAGCAATCCTGCTTTCTCGGTTGTAACAGAGCTTTGCATGTTTAGCACCAAAAGTTCAATTTAGACTACATCGTACTGTCGACAAGGGGGTCGACAGATATTAAATGTGAAAATCGGTATGCCGCAACAATGACTGCATGGCGAACAGAAATGACGGCCATAACATGAATATCATGATTTGATTTGTGGAGTTTAACGTCTCAAAACCAGCTCTGATTATGAGACACACCGTAGTAGAGATCTCAGGAAATTGTGACCACCTGGGGTTCTTTAACGTGCACTGACACCGCACAGCACACGGGCCTCAACATTTCGCCTCCATCGAAATGCAGCCGCCGCAGCCGGGATTCGATCCCGCGACCCTCGGATCAGCAGCCGAGCACCACAGCCACTAGAATACCGTGGCGGGGCATTCAAGAGAAAAAAAGCGTGAAGTTTGCCGGTCTCTTATCGTGGAAGGCGGTATTGAGGAATGATTTGGGGGTCTAGATAAGGTGAGTTAACCTGTACCTCCTGGCAAAAAGAGCTGTTCGTTTCATTCGTAACTTATCATACCAAGAACGCGTCTCTATGAGCTTATATATATGCAATACAGAAATGACCCCCCGCAATTTCTCGCTACCTACTCTAAGAACATTTAAAACTACAACTTGAGACATTCTACTTTTTGAAGCCCAAAGCTAGAACTACCTATGGTCAACAACTTTTAAAGTGTCAAATCCCTCATCTATTAAACATTCATCCTAGCGTACTCACCTTGATAATGCATTCCTCCATACTGACTTTCAGAAAGAAGCCGAAAATGTACTTCTTTGTGCACATTTAGTTATTTCATTTACTATATAGCTTTCATTTCTCCAGAATCCATTTCTAATATATGTATGCATAAAGTGTTATATATTTACCCATTCATATGGCTATTCATGTTTGAAACGTCTGTATTTATGCTCCCATATGGAACACCGATGTCTACACTACTACTGCTCATTTTTTTTTTGTGCCTTCAACGATACGCATGTTATGTAACATATTTTCCAAGCTTTGTTGTATTCTTTAATTCGTATAAGCTTTCTCGTAGTTCTCCGTAATGTTATTGTGCTCTTGTATTTTCTATTTTTTTCCGATGCAGTTGCATTGTGTGACGAATGGACAGCGTGGTGCTAGAGGCCTTGTCAGTTGACTCGTAACGTCGCCTTTCGTCTCCTGCACCACGAGAGTCATGCATTGTGAAACAAACAATAACTAAAATGTATATCAAAATTGATATGACGAGACAACAATGTATGACGACCATGGGTGACACGCTCTAAGAACATGAAAATCGCGACATGCATGCCTTGTATGGCATGATTTACATGCCACGCGTTTTGTTAGTGCGATGTATACCAAAATTGCTATCGCACAACACGACTGCATGGGGAACGTAAATGACAGGTCCTAACATTAGACTCATGATATGCGCGTCATGAGCTGCACGGTTTACATGCCACAGTCTTGTGCTTTTGCGGCCGTTTCGTTAGCTTCATATTGTGGGAATGTAGACATCCCCTGATGAGTCTCTATCGCGTGGCGCTCGCGTTTCCTCAAAGCTCCACTAAGGTGGCTTTCCCGCGGGGCACGAGACGTGACCTCATCGTCATGCGCATCGCTGCGCTGAGTGGCCTTTGTTCACGTGAACTTAGCGTCTCAGCAGCCGCCGAAATCCCGTGCTAGCCGAACGAAGCGGTCATACCACGTGGTCGATGTGCACAATTGCTCTCCTTTGCCCTAATGCAGTGTTCTGTCGAGAGTGTTATTTTCAGTCGTACCACGTGGCCGATGCGTACAATTGCTCTCCTTTGCCCTAATGCAGTGTTCTGTCGAGAGCGTTATTTCCAGTCGTACCACATGGACGATGTGTACAACTGCTCTCCTTTGCCCTGATGCAGTGTTCTGTCGAGAGCGTTATTTGAAAGTGAGCAAAATGAAGCTTGGCTACCTCAGCCGTTATCTGCATCCGCACTTTCTTTTGCGAGGAAGGGTAGTGTAGAGAGGGCAATACGGGACTTAGGAGAAACAACACTACCGTCGCGTCGCCTTGCGCGGAAGTGCACTGTATATCAGTTTTAAATGCGAAGCATTTCAGGCTTTCATAAATTCTTTGTCTGTATCACGAAATTATCATAAACATTAGTTAAGGTCCAGAAGAGTGCACATGTACTTCTTCTATGGAACGCCCAATGTGCGCCTTTCACACGCGCGCTTCTTTCCTCTCCAGCGCGCATGACTTCAGCGCACTACAGCACTGTCACAACTGCAGCTGGCAGGCGCACATGTTCGAGTAGAAGATAAGCACGCAGCTTGCACTAGGTCGCGCAGGACCAGATCAGAGCAAAGCTGGCCATTAGTCTACTTATCGTAGATCTAAGATCGCGGCGGTAGATCTTGGCTATACTTGGTGTTATCTGGATTTGACCAAATTATAGTCAATGCTACCCTAGCGACGTTACAGCCACCATCAGTAGACAATCGGCTAGCTTCGCAGATATCTATCTTTGCGCGACCTAGTGCAAGCTGCATACTTTTCCAAGAGCTTTTACATTTCTTTTACTTTCACCAGCGCCACAGAGCTGGTGAGGAGCACGGATGATCAACTTCACGGCTCCAGTACGATTCAGCTGCGAATTGACCCTGAATTGACCCTGCAGCTGTTACCCACGAGCGCGCCGATAGACGGCTGAAGCTCGGCCTCGAATATTTAGAGCTGCGTATTACATATATTCACATTAAAAACAAACAATAAAAATACAGCGGCGAGTTGCTGAGCGCACAATCTTTCAGGGTATTCAATCATTGTGCACCAATGACGCGTGCAGTGTATGTACGTGAAGTTTGTGATGATATATGCAGAATTTGGTTTTCAAGAACGTCGGTTCGTGGCGCATCTTCATGAAACTTGCTACCTGCGTCGCGTGTTTGTTCTGCTGATGACGTGGTGTTCTTAGACGCACACGGCGCACAATTTTCCGGATACGCACAGCTTTCCAGCACAACAGTTTTAGGGGCGAAGCTCCTTAGGGTGTGGGTCGTTCCCTCCTCTGTAGTAGTAGTAGTATGTATGTAGCGACCTCGCGCCGCCGATAGGTTCGCGCTCGCCCTCGGCGCGTGCCTCCCGGCGCGCGAGCTCTCTCACCCTTCCATCTGCTGTCTTGTGAGAGAGAGAGAGACAGAGAGAGAGCGAAAGGCGCGCGTTGACTATGGAAACGCTCTTTCTTGTCCGCCGCGGTGGTGTAGTGGTTACGGTACTCGGCTGCCACCCAAAAAACGCGGGTTCGATCCCGGCCGCGGCGGTCGCATTTTCGATGGAGGCGAAAATGCCAGAGGCCCGTGTACTGTGCGTTGTCAGTGCACGTTAAAGAACCCCAGGTGGTCTAAATTTCCAGAGCCCTCCACTACGGCCTTTCTCTCTCCTCTATCTCTTTCACTCCCTTTCCCCCACCCCCACGGACGCTTAGCCGTGCTCCCTACAAGGGCTGCAGAAATTAGCGTCCTTTCCGAACCACAATCAATCAATCAATCAATCAATCAATCAATCAATCAATCAATCAATCAATCAATCAATCAATCTTTCTTCGATGAACGCGCTACCAGCTCGCAAAGAAGGAGAACGCGCCCTTACCCGCGAGAGACAGGCTTGACGCAGGCAGCGTCTTCTAGCAAGTTTCTGGATTGAAAAATACCGACTGCTCGCGCTGGAGAACCGTTCCCCGGCCACCCATATATATATATATATATATATATGCACTGGATCTTGCAATGGAGTGCCGGTGGGAGATTTCACTTCTGCGTAGTTGAACCATAAGAATTCGTAGCGTGCGCGTTAACTAAATTAATCCGGAACTCGGCACGATCTACGATGAACATCCGGAGCTTCGCCCACTCATCATCACTCACTACGTGGATATGCGTGGATTTTTTTAGGTTTACGAGCGGAAGTGTAAGTAATACTTCCTGGGGCAACCTGAAAGGACACTTCGTGTAAGTTACCAGGCCAGGTCTGCGCCGATGACTTACCTGTGATTGCTTCGCCAGCCATTCAGTCGTGGGATATCGCATGCTCCTTCGGAAAAGTTTGGAGCAAGTTACCGTCGCAAACTGTTTGTTCCTGAAGCTTAACATAGGCGTGTATTGCACGCTCGAACGGTTGCTGAGCCTCGTCGTTTCTGGAAAACCTACAAAGTTGACGGGAGAGGCGAAGGAAGTTGTGCTTTTTGAGCCTCTTCAGCTAATGCTTCGCTTCTTGAAGCTAAGTGTCCGCGCACGCGGCCTAAATTTAGGCACACGCGTGTCGTTCCCCAATTTTCCGAACGCTGAACAGAAACATTGGTCAGCGGTTTCTTTAGACCGAACAGCTTTTACGGTCAGCGAAGCACGACCATATTGAACTCGCCGTTGCCCTCCCAGCGCTTTGGTCTCACTGGCTTGTTTAAGTGTTTTTCGTCATCGAACAGTTTGCACTCGATATAAACGCTGCAAAGTTAAAAATAACAAAGAAAACAGAAAAAAAAAAAGCTGGAGAACGCGGGTCACTGAGTGGTTTCTCGTGTTTCACAACCGCGAGACCACGGCCAAAAATGGAGCGGAACGTGTATGACGTTATAGGCGTGTACGCCAGATCGAAGTACACCCAACGGACGTGAGTCCTTGCTCTAGCGAGAGTGATACGGCGAGAAAAATTCGACTCGCTCTGCAGGAGAACCAGAGTGCAAAGGCACAGCTGTGGTATGTGCGCGTCTGCTAAGTATGGCCCAGTTTCTTTATGTGCGCAGTGCGGTCGTCGACCTCAAAGTTATAAGGACGAAAGGCGCGTTGAGGAGGCCATATTGGTAGACGCTAAAGGTGCTCCTTAAGTGGGATGGCTGGCGGTGGCGATGCACTAATTGTCTGAAATGCTGTCTGTACGGAAACAAATGTAGTGGGCAGTAGGCGTAAGCGATATCGTGGGTTGCGTCATGGTTGTGATGGCAGGTGTCCAGTGCTAAATGGTGTGCTTCGATTGCTTAATTACCGTTTTTTTTAACACGGAAGCGCAGATAACCCGTGTGATAACGCACGGTTGCGTTGAAGCGGGACCCTACTTGACCGCGTGGTAAAGCCGTCGGGTTCATAAAACTTGAAGTAGGGATTTGGGAAAACGATAACAAAAAATGTATGGTACTAGAGGAAAAGTTATTCACACTGTTATAAAGAGTTAACGAGCGGTCAGCGACGCGCTAACTCGATGGACACCCCACCCCAGTAACCAGGGTGCTTTCTTGGTTTGCTCCATCATTAACGCACCAAATCTATCTATCTATCTATCTATCTATCTATCTATCTATCTATCTATCTATCTATCTATCTATCTATCTATCTATCTATCTATCTATCTGTCTGTCTGTCTGTCTGTCTGTCTGTCTGTCTGTCTGTCTGTCTGTCTGTCTGCATCTTTTTTGGCGACACGCACGTCGCTTTGTTACTTGGTAGCTAGAATGAGATGGTTGAAAATGTGAGGAAGATTAATAGAATCGCGTGCCTGCAGCGCACGTTAAGACCAATCATTTGTGACCATGTTCCGAGCATACCAGAATACCCACATACCGCGGCCTTGTGGTCATGGGATATGTTGAGGAATGCACGTTAGCTTCGTTTTGTTTTTTTATTCTCTTTTGACAACCCACGTACTTGAGCCACTAAGAGGAAGGAGGGACCGAAAGAATAGCGCAGTGGGGCGGAGGCGTGGGACGAAACGTGGGAGTAAAGACGAAACGACGGTCGCTCCTACGAGGAGTATTTGAGATGCTGTTGAGGCAAAGTTTGGTACAGTTTTGCAAATAAGTGTAAATTAACTTTTACCTTTATCGAACTTTGACTTCCAATATCGAAGAAGCATCCACCATCGAACACGAAGAAAGAAGACTTATGTCGAGCAACAGAATATGCCACTCTTAGAGACTGTGTCAAGCCAGAAATAACGTAAATGGAAAAGAACACTCGCTGTAAAAACACCTTGCCTTGGCTGAAATAAGAACAGACATACCGTTCATTATTGTTGAGGGATTTAAATTCAGACATCACACTAGCAAACAAATGCAAAATATTTCTGTAACTGAACGCAGTTACGAACCTTGCTGCATGTATCGCATGTAAACGTATTGTATCAGAAGTTGTGGAGATGTTTGTGCAACGTCACTTCTGCTTACGGTGCTTTTGAGATGCAGATATGGTTACACTGTTGGCATTCACGGTTATAACTGTGCGCTAAGCATTACATATGTAGAACTACGGTTCAGCCTCTTTTCGCCTGGCTTTGCGGTATCCTACAGATACGCGCGAAAGGTGGGTGCCTATTGTTTGGAAAGGAGCGCACCATAGCCTGCCTCACTCAACGATTCAACATACTTCCACACTGCACCGTGAGTGCCAACGTCATGTAGTACCACAACGTACGCTTAGACGTCAAATTTTCGGTGGCATGCATGGTAAGCCCACGTTATGCACACACTACTGAATTGCCACACAATGGCGTCGATCCGCTCCGTAACACTACGTGGTACAGACAGCACGTATCTGGTTAGGTTAGCTTGACATCAGTTTCACACTGCATGAGATCCGCGGTATTCTTCGGTGCTTCGCTAGTGTGTCTACTGGTGCAGGTGATTTCATAGCAGGGTGTCGAACGGAAAGAAATACGGGTCCGGGTCAGAATTCGGGTTCAACGTGCACCATTTCGCTCCGTTTCAGTTCCGGTTCGGAGAAATAAACATTTGAACCGGTTCTTGAAATGGTTCGCGACACTGAACCGCTTCACGAAGCGCTTAGGCGCAGTAAATTTCATATTTATCTTTGACGCCTCTTTTTATGCTACGCTGGCACGCTCCAAGCAGCACTGCTCAAGTGACGACATTCGAAAGTTTACGAGGTCTGCAATTCACACACATGCAAAGAAAAAAAAGACATCGATTTCGCGCTGGTGCTGTCTATAACAGGCAATTCCGAGCGATGTCCTATAAGACTATAAATTTAACGCAGCCGGAGAATGGCAAGGAGCACTGATCCAAACTACACGAGAAGCTCAGGGGAAGATGGATGCTTGAATCGATGAACAAATCGCGAAGTACGATTTAGAACAGGGAATGTCGCGGGAGCCAACGTTTCGACAAGCGGACTTGTCTTCGTCAGGGCGTCAACTGCCTTCTCCAGCGTTCGTTTATGTACGCCTTTGCACACTCTCCCCCGTCCTCAGAAAGAGAGAAGAGCAGCACGTGCGAACAATAACAAACAAACAAAAAGGGGGGGGGGGGTCGGGTGCAAGGGGTATTTAGGTGACAGGTGTTAGCGTGACTAATATAACTGGCAAGAGCAAAAGCTTCCAAAGAATTCGCTCCTTGTACATATCTTGCAAATGCATTGTGTGCGCAGCCCTAGAAAGCAGGATGAAAAAGGAACACACGCTCGGAACAGAAGTTGCTCCTATGGCATGTGTCCCCCCCTCCACCCCACACCACCTGCGCCGCACCAACAATGCATTTCACCGAAAGCATGTGGCTAAAAATGTAAGTATACTGTTTAACGCTGCGGTTCTCGTCGAACTGGATGGGGGCTCCGCACCTGAAAGCAGACTTTCTGGGAGAAACATTGTTAGCTTGTGCTAACAATGTTTAGTGCTAACAATATTTCTCCCAGAATGTCTGCTTTCAGGTGCGGAGCCCCCATCCAGTTCAAAGAGAACAACGGCGTTAAACAGTGTAGTTACTTTTTTTAGCAACAAGCTTTAGGTGAAATGCATTGTTGGTGCGGCGCAGGTGGTGTGGGGTGGAGGGGGGGACACATGCCATAGGAGCAACTTCTGTTCCGAGCGTGTGTTCCTTTTTTCATCCTGCTTTCTAGGGCTGCGCACACAATGCATTTGCAAGATATGTACAAGGAGCGAATTCTTTGGAAGCTTTTGCTCTTGCCAGTTATATTAGTCACGCTAACACCTGTCACCTAAATACCCCTTGCACCCGAACCCCCCCCCCCTTTTGTTTGTTTGTCGTTCGCACGTGCTGCTCTTCTTCTCCTCTTTCTGAGGACGGGGGAGAGTGTGCAAAGCGTACATAAACGAACGCTGGAGAAGGCAGTCGCCGCCCTGACGAAGACAAGTCCGCTTGTCGAAACGTTGGCTCCCGCGACATTCCCTGTTCTAAATCGTACTTTGCGATTTGTTCATCGATTCAAGGACCACTGATGTGCTTCAAGCTCTTATGACCGGGCCCTATTGAAGTTCGTTTGTAATGTTTCATTTAATTCCATCTTCGTTTGCGATGCTTTGTTGCACCGCATGCGTGACACAAAAGCAAACTACGAAAGGGTCGGCTAGCGCATCTGGAGCACCTAGCGATATTTTCACATTAGTCAGTGAAAATAGCTAGAGAAGGCATAGTCAAAACAAGCGCACGTTAAGAGCACTTCGCTACATGGCAAGCCTTTGTGCACCTACGACACATCCATCCTCGAGCTCTTGCACACCTAACTAGCAATGGAAATAGCCATTCCTAGTTATAAAACAATCGAGCAAAACACTGAAAATTTATACGAATGCTCAAAGCGCTAAATTTTCGAGCCAAATCAGTTAACAGGGTTAGACAGACAGACAAAGAACTTTTAATTAACACTGTTGGAGAAACACAGTTATTCCATATCGAGTGAAACGAAATCAAATGAAACGTTTCATAGAACCTGCAGGCCACACAACGAAAGCCCTAGTTAATTTGGTACATGTGCACCACACCAGCAATGCATCCGAAGATTAAGCTGAAAGTAGTGATAAAAATGGACAGCTCGGCGACATAAATGGGTCAACTGTGGAGTACACCCTTTCGAGCAGATCCGCAATGAGTGAATACAAACACGGAGAGACTAGCTACAAAAGAATTTGCTTTGTATAAATTGAAACAGAAGTGATCACTCGCGTAAAGGCGAGATTTTCTCGCTTGCAAGGTCCTGAAAGGCTGCGCTCAAATATCGCGGGTTTGCAGAGCAAAAACAACGGAGATCGACGACTATCGGTTGTACTTGCTCGTAATTGCATATACATTCAGTGCTTGCCGGTGTAAACATAACAGTTCTCAGTATATTTTCGCGAGTTCACTAGAAAACGGTTTTCTGATGTTGTGCAGAAATTTGAGTGCCTGGTGAAAGCAACGTATAAATATTTATGCTCCGCTGCAGCTCACCGTGATGCGTTAGCTTTCACAGGTGATTCCGAAGAGAATGGTTTCTGTATACCATGTAGGCATTGCGGCTTATGGTCTTGGGTGAAAGTGAATGCAAGGGTGGAAAGGCGAGGCTTGCCGTGCTGGGGGCTCCGGAAGTTTTGACCGCCTGGGGTTATGCGTGCACTGCTGAGTGCATGACCCTTAGCATTGCGCTCCATCGAAATGCGACCGCGTGACCGTGTTCGCACTCGTGATTTTCGGGTCCGTATTCGAGCACCTCGAGAATACCGCAGCGAAAAAAGAAGGGATAACTGTAAGAAGAAAATGAGTCAAGTAAGTAAACCGGTAAAGGCCAACAGATAAAAAGACAGGAATCAATAGCAGCGACAAGGCGCTGCTGTCAGATCACGGCCCCGTAGCTTTGCGGACCGCTTTGTTCCCAACCCATAACCAATATTATCTTTTGCAGTTCAGGTTAGGTTCTCGTTCAAGCACTTTGTGAGAATGTCGGTTCGGGTTCGGTTCCGGCGAAAATTCCGGTTTGGGTACGGCCTTCAGCTCGGGTTCGTTTCGAAACCCTGTTTCATAGGCGGATTAATCAAAACGCAGTTAGCCCGTCACCAGCAGTTGATTATTCAGGAAACATACAGCAATAAATACTGCACAAATAGAAAGCAAAATCTGCTAGGTGACCCCAGGTGTCGATCTTAGGCGTCTCATAATGGCAGCCGCATCTCGTCTATGGGGCGACTGGACGGCTTCCTCGCTGTACAAAGCGCTGGTATATGGGCAATATGCGATTTTTGAAGACGATAGCTTTTCTTGGGATACATAATGCAGAAATTTTGGCCTGTCTTTCTGTTTTTCTGTCGTGCACAAGATTAAGCCACACGGCCCAAGTTGAAGCACTTGCCTAACGCCCAGCCATCTTCAACTGGTAGCTGCGTTCATACTTGTGAACATGGTCGATCAAAAAGCAAATATTACGCATATCTGAGGCCCAAAGTCAATACGTAGGTATTAGGTGGTGTGTTCCAATACAAGAAAATACGTAGATACGTAATTCTAAAGACCCTAGTGTTACTTAGGCTGCGCTAAAAATGCGACGCTATGCACGGAAAATGCCTCTGCCGACGGTTTGGTGGGGTCACCTGGCAGTTGGCCGGGGATTCTGCTCAAGGTCACGTTCCATGACGGCGCTACCAGGTGGCATCCATATCTCACGCAGCGCAGTGCGGCCGGCACAAGACTATCGTCTTCCGACGACATTTGCAGCGAAGCATGCAGCATAATGGCCAATTCTTCTTCCTTCCTTTCTTATGTAGGTTTATACCCGGATATCCAAAGCGGGTCGACCCACCCGTGAATTATTATATCCATTATATTTACTGGTGGTTTACTGCAGCTTTACCACAAAGACCAATGATCTGCTATCATATCTATCAATGTACAACTCTCAATACGTTCTTCTTATTTTTAATTCTTCGAGATAATATCATGTTTGCTGCTTCCTCGGTCATCTGGGGAAGTGAATCGGAAGGGCTGCGCACCACGGTGTAAGAATATATACAGAGAGGTGATGACACTCTCCCGCGAATGTCTGCGAAACCGCCGTCCGCGCGTGGCCAAATTCTGTACGGCGAGGCTGCAGCTCTGTCGGCGCCGTCACAGAGGGTGCTGCGAAATGCGGGCCCAGCTGTCTCTCCATCAACGTGCGCGCTGCCGCTATGCCATGTTCTTTTCTGAATGTGCGGCTGTGCTGTTCTTGAAAGCGTGCTTTTTGTTCGCGTTTCATCGCCTTGCGTCGACTAAGCTGGCAGCAGAGTGTTTCAAGGTGTTTCAAAAGGGTAGGAAGCGATTCGTACTGTACTGCAGTTTCGGCTCAAGGAATTGTGCACAGTATGTACTTCACTCTACAGCGTCGTCCGGCAGCGGTCATCTAGAGCAGCGGCGCCGTGTAACCTAAAGGCCAGACTGAACTCTAGTGCTCATCGACCATCCACCAAGTATAAAACAGCGCAACTACCCGCACAGACAAAAGAAAACGAGGACGAACGCTGACTGCCGACGACTGATGGTTGCAATCAGCGCCCGTCCTCGTGCATCGTTTTTTCGTCTGCGTCTTAAGTTGCGCTGTTTTATTCAAGATGGACATTTACCAACGAACACGCATCGATACAGTTTTAAGACACTATCGATCAAGTGATGGTGTTATCATTAGTCGTGGCGTTTCGGACAAATATGTGACATTAGCACGAGGGGCCGTGACATTAGAGATGGCGAGGCCTTTCATTCATGTCCGTGGCGCATTCATACCCTACCACGACAATTTTAGTGCCTACCCAAGAGAACTAGATGATCAGGATACGGTAAAGTTGCTGAACTTCGCCAAGAAATAACTTGTATAAGAAAAAGAAAGCTAGTAGCCGATCCTCACCTTGCTTTAGCGGTCTCGTAGTGGCATTCGCACCACGGCGTCGTTGTAACCCTGCGGCTTCCTCGTAGTCCACAATGTGGGCATGAAGCATTCGGGATTCCTTTCTCTCTCTTCCTTGTTGTTGTTTTGTGGGGTTTTATGTCCCAAAACCAGTTCTGATTATGAGAGACGCCGTAGTGGAGGGCTCCGGAAGTTTCGACCACCTGGGGTTCTTTAACGTGCACTGAAATCGCACAGCACACGGGCCTCAACATTTCGCCTCCATCGAAATGCAGCCGCCGCGGCCGGGATTTGATCCCGCGACCCTCGGATCAGCAGCCGAGTACCTTAGACACTAGACCACCGTTTTAGTGTGGCTCATACCGGAGGAGGAAGGGGAGCCGGAGAGAAAAGCAGGGAGGTCAACCAGACGCGCGTCTGGTTTGCTAGCCTACACTGGGGGGAAAGGGATTAAGAGATTAAAAGAGAGAAAGAGAAAGAAAAGGTGGCGCGACTGTCAGGGGTTAGGCAACACGTGCCTGCTCATTGTGAACCTATAGGCGATCACTCAGCCCGGTTGAGCATAAAAACTGAAGAAACACCTGCGTCGCTTTGCTAGCCTGCGGTGTCAAAGGCCATGGTCCGAGAATTTCGCCCCCTGAGAAAGACTTTTGGTCATGTCGGTATGCCTAAGCCGGGTATGAGCCAATCAAGATTATAACTTGATTGCTGCGATTTCATGAATTATCGTGATGGTTAAACGGATTTTTAGTATAAATTTCTTACGCTCTGATACCACTCACTAACTTATTTGTTATTTTTCAGTATGTGCATTCGTATTTTAACTAATCTCATGACAGACGGTCTGAAGAAGAGAATAGGAACTGCTTTCGCAAGAAACAAGATCGGCAATCAGCACTCGTGCCAGCAAAAATTAACCAAAATGCACTGCAGCTTCAGAAGTGCTTGTACAGAGGGGGACGCCGTCCAAGCTACGCGACTGGCCTTGTTCGTCCAATATGCTCACTAATCTCTCCACCTACACGAACACTGCTAATCAAGTAAATTCGTGAATGTTCAATACATTTGGCATATGAGTTCTGCGGAATCCCGAAAGGAGGAGTAACATTTATGAAAGGAAAAATTAGCATACATACGTTTGTGGACCATACGTTCGTGGTCATATTCAGCACTCATCACCCTGGTGTGCCGCTAACGCGAGCAGTCGCTGCCTCTGAGTTAGTGCGCCAGCGCTTGCAGCAGCTGCTCAGAACCGTCCACCCGGATGTCCGAGTGGCCAACTGCAAAGGTCCGAAGCGCCTCCTAGAGTGTGACGTCACCAAGCGAGAGCGCGCAACGCTCCTTCACCGCCAGTCGGGCTGTGTGTGGACTGCGGCGTGACTGCACGCCAAGGGACGCTCCCCCTCACCGGCCTGCCAACGTTGCGGCGATCCCGAGAGCCTTGAGCACCGTCTCGCTGGAACGCTCAAGGCTCACCTCCGCATACAGGCGTCCCTGCCACAGAGGACCTGCTGTTCCCTTCACCACTCAAACTTCGTGCTCTCTACAACCTCTTCGAGTTTGTGGAGGTGACGAGAAGCACTCTCTCCCGTTGACAGCACACAACCTACTGGGTCTTCCATTGAACTAACAGCCTCCTCTAAGAACGGACGAAACCCAGACTGTTCCTGCTCCTCTTCTTTATTACCCACTCCCCTGACGTTGCGCCGGGCTCCCTATCGGGCTGCAGAAATAAGCGTCGTTTCCAAATCAACCACGACCAAAACCACCACCACGCCCATGTGTCTCGAGTTGTCGATAGATTAGTCCGTCGCGCTGTCGATCGCTAGCCTTCTGATTAGCTCAACTGGCAGAACGGGCGCCGCAGGACAGGCGCTGGTTCCGGGTTCGAACCCCGGACCAGCAAGAATTTTTCGTCAACTAAGGAAGCTTTCATTTCTGAGAAATCCGTGTGGATTTCTTACTAGCGTCGTGCTACAAATCTGTGGATGCTAAGTTTCCCTTTCGATAAATTTTGCTTGGGGGGAATACGACTGCTAAGATATAGGTCGCTCCGCTCAAAGCTACATGAGATATCGTTTTATGTACTTCTCTTCGCAGAGAGGGGCCTGCTGCATCTGATGGAGCAAAACTAAATTTTTGCTTTCCGATGGTTCCTTCTGAACACATTTTCTTTTAATTTTGAAAATGTTTTTCCGGTTGGTGCTTTGTAGAACGATCATTTCATAAACGGTGCTATTCGCACAAGCACCAGCATTACTTTCGAGCGCTTATAGGTGCGCTGATATAGACTAAAAAAATTATAGCGTGTCATCACGCAGCCCACACGCCTATACTCTTGCATCAAATGTAGGCTCTAGCACAGATATTCAGCCAAGCATTTGTTCGTTCACAATTCTTTAACCGAATTATTTCCAATTTCCTACGCATAATTTGCTTCATGTTCCGAAAGAGCACCTGATTTCGTCTTTTTGCACAGGTAATAAGCACTTGATCTGTCAGCTGTTGTCAGTATTTGCCTTCTGCCTTTGCGAGCCTTAGCGGGGACAGAACCTATGCCGCACACGGTAAATATTTTTCTAAAGTACGTCTGTGGGCTTTATTTCGTTACGCATAATTTAAATCCGTTCTCTTTTCTTTTTTTTTTTTCGGCGTGTTTAGGGAACAGCACACGCAACTTCAAATATCTTGCCAGCACAGAGAAAGCGTGTTGGCCCGGGCTATCCGTCAGCTGCAACCCGTTTGCATGTCGCAGCAAGAAAACTGAGGACTGGAACAAGGGCACAACCTACGAAGTACCCTGTATTGAAGCGTGTATCTGCGCAGTGCTTGCCGTAGCCGAGAGAATGTGCGCCGAACGCATGCAGACAAATACACATGTATGTACGAGCCGCGTATCGTCTAGCGCGAACGCTACTACAAGGCATGCAGCCCTCCTCTCCCTCCTCTCTACGGATGGCGTGCGGCACCGGCAGGTTTAATTCTCTCTTCGCACGGTACCTATACGCGAAGGCTGCGGAGGTGAACGAAGGCATCCACGACGGAAAGGCAACATCGCGTTCTTGCTCTTTGAATGAAAAACCTCTTCCACAGTACGGATTTAACCGAGCCAAGAATGCACTTGTGATTCACGATATTAGCGCACGAGTCTAGCGTGTGTATTTTGCGTGTACCGCGACACGCGCTTTTCTTTCGAAGCAACAGATTATTGCGCAGACTGCGACATAACAGCAGAGGTGCTTTATTGAGCGCACGAGGCTGTCGGCCCGGCTGTGTTAGACCTATATTGGGACGAGGGTTACGCTGAGAACATTTGATACGGAGTCAGAACTGAAGCTCAATATAGCAAAAAAAACAAAAAAAAAACACGCCATTTATTTTTAGCGGCAATTTTTCAGACGCACAGCACACGAGCGATATTGCGCAATGTCTCTAGCAATGCAAAACAAATAACGTTACTTTGAATGAGCAAAATGCAATAATGAGCATAATGCTGTGCTTGTTGCTCATTAGTCCGACCCGAAGTAAACTGCGAGGCATATGAATAAGTGAATCGTCGTTGTTCATGTGTCGTGAATCGACATATCAATCTTCGTTGACCGTGAGGTCACAGTCAGGGACGATGAAATTGTGGTGTCGATCGATGTCAAGTCTTTGTTCAAGAGCGTTCCTGTGGACCTGGCGATAAAGGTGGGCCGGTCGGTGTTACAAAATGACACCGGTCTGGGGAAAGAACCTGTATCGAAGCAGAGGGTCTTTTGAAGCTGTTGCAGTTTTACCTCGAAAAGACATCTTCCTCTTCCAGGGGACAAGCTACAGACGGGTCCATAGCACCGCCATTTGCGCATCTATATCAGTTACTACAGCCAATCTTACTACGGAATCCTTAGAATCTCACGCACTGCCTACGTTCGAGTCAATCCCAAAGGTATTCCTCCGTTACATCGACGATTGCCTCTGCGCAATGAAAAAGAAAGCATTAGGTTCTTTCACAGAACACCTTTCACAGCATGGAAACATCCATTCAATTCACTGTAGAGGAGGGGGCTGCAGGCCGTCTTCCTTTTCTGGACGTTCTGGTCGAACGTCGTGACAGCCACATCTCGTTAAAGGTGTACAGAAAGGAAACCCACACAGGCCAGTATCTTCATTTTCATGCAACACGCCCCACATTCCTAAGGACTTTCCCATGGTTGCGTGACGTCTCCCCGAGTGTCCGTGCAGCATTCCGGAGCGTTGCGCTCGCTTCTACTGGTGTTGTAGGAGTCTGTGAAGTGTGCAAAATACTATTGAAAGTTCATCGGCCCATGTCACCGCGCTATCTCCTAGTACGCCGCAACCTGTTTACACCATGCCGTGGCGTCCACCTCGGCCTACATGCTATTACTGCGGCTATCGTGGACACATTTCGCGTTTTTGTCGCAAACGCCAGCAGGACGAACGTCGTGGCTACGATGCTGGCGAGCGTGATTTTCCTACTGGCGCCCACGCGCCTTATTACCAAGGCCGGCGTTATTATTCACCTCCGCGCCGCTCTCCATCGCCACCCGCTTCTAATGAAACACCAGGCACAGGTTACCGTCCGTCCAGACGCCGATCACCGTCGCCCTTCCGCCGGCCCTCGTCGCCACTTCGGCCGGCCAGACTCGCTTCTAACGTCAGTTCGGAAAACTAGTCGATGCAGTTTTCGGAGGAAGAACTGCATGCACGAACTGGACTGAAATTCCTCCGATGCGCCCGGCCAACATGATTTCTGTATTTGTCGAAGGGGTGCACGTCGATGCTTTGTTGGACACTGGTGCGACATTTTCTGTCATTCAGGCTGATTTATGTTTCCGTCTCAAGAAAGTTATGACGCCTTACAATGGTCCCACGTTGGTTGCGGCCCAAGGGTGCCCTATTCGGCCTTTGGCTATGTGTACAGCGCGCGTACTCATCACCGACATCATTCATCATATAGAATTAGCTGTGCTGTCCGAGTGCTCCCACCAACTAATTTTGGGATGGGATTTTCTCTCCTCTGCGTCTGCCGACATTTGTTGTGGACAGCGTGTGGTACACCTCAGTGAAACCGACCACATGCTTGGCGAAGAACTCCACAAGCCCTCCCGCCTGACCGCAGCCCAGGATACGGAACTAACCCCCGGACGACACCACATTGTTGCCCTCAAGTCCATTGACATCGACCATGGCGATGTCTTGGTGTTCCCGTCCTCCTACTGCATTAGTAAAGGCATAACATTTTCGCCAGGTGTTGTTCGGTTCCACCGCGGATCTGCCCTAGTCACTGTTACCAACGAAACCCCAGAGAAAGTTCTACTTCCGCAAGACACAACAGTAGCGCTCGTTGCCGATATGGAGCCTGTATACGCCTTGCCACTTCGACCAGTCTCTCCTGGGGACCCTTCTCCTGACGAATATTCTTCTGCCACCGCCCTTAAAGCGATCGTCAGTACTGATCTGACAGCTGCGCAGACGCAACAGTTGCTTGATTTGTTAAAAAAGCACGCTAATTCTTTCGACGTCTACTCCACAACACTGGGCCAAACTACCGTCGCCGAGCACCGCATTATAACAGATGACACATGTATCGTGCGCCGCCGCCCGTACCGTGTCTCTCTAGCCGAGCGGAAAATCATTGAAGACAACGTCGGCGACATGTTGGAACGCAAGATAATTCGTCCCTCGTCAAGTTCGTGGTCGTCACCTGTTGTTCTGGTCCGCAAGAAAGACGGTTCCGTGCGCTTTTGCGTCGATTATCGGGCGCTCAATAAGATCACTCGAAAGGACGTATATCCCATGCCGCGCATTGATGACGCCCTTGATTCTCTCCAAGGCGCGGAATACTTTTCGAGCCTCGACCTCCGCTCTGGCTACTGGCAGATCCCTATGCACGAACATGACAAAGAAAAAACGGCATTCGCAACACCTGATGGTCTATATGAATTTACCGTAATGCCTTTCGGGCTATGCAACGCGCCTGCAACTTTTGAACGCATGATCGACACCGTGCTCCGTGGACTAAAATGGAAGACCTGCCTTTGCTACTTGGACGACATTGTCATTTTTTCATCAACGTTTTCTGATCATCTCCGACGCTTAGATGAAGTTTTGACATGCCTCGCCCGCGCAGGTCTTCAGCTAAACACAAAAAAGTGCCGTTTCGCCAGCAAAACCATTAAGATCCTGGGCCACGTCGTAAGCAAGGACGGAATTCGACCGGACCCTGACAAGATTGCTGCGGTGCTTCAGTTTCCGCGCCCTGAAAGACCGAAAGACTTGCGCAGCTTTCTTGGCCTTGCCTCTTATTTCCGCCGTTTTATACGGAATTTCGCCTCCATAGCAGCTCCATTACACAGCCTACTGTCTAGTGGTGTGCAGTTTGTATGGTCTGAAGAATGCGAATCGGCATTTACACGACTGAAGGGCGCCCTTACGTCTGAACCGGTGCTTTGCCATTTTGATGAAGCCGCACCGACTCTCTTGCACACGGATGCTAGCGGCCACGGTATCGGTGCTGTCCTACTGCAACGCGACAACTCTTCGCGCGAAAGGGTCATAGCGTACGCCAGCCGTGTACTTACCACTTCAGAAAGGAATTATACCATCACGGAACAAGAGTGTCTCGCCGTCGTTTGGTCTATACAGAAGTTTCGCCCTTATCTGCACGGCCGTCATTTCACGATAGTCACAGACCACCACGCCTTGTGCTGGCTTTCCACACTGAAGAATTTGACTGGACGCCTGGGTCGCTGGATTTTGCGGCTGCAAGAGTATGATTTCGACATCATTTACAAGTCCGGCAAAAAACACCAAGGTGCCGATGCTCTGTCTCGCTGCCCACTTCCCACGTCTTCGCTCGACGCTTCGGCAACCACCGCTTCGCGCGTTCCCTCTTCGAACGACCCCGGCACCGCTTCGTCGCTAGCCTCCATACACCAAGTGCCTTCGGACGACGACCAACCGTTCGCATCTCATCAGATGGCAGACCCGTACTGTCGACGTTTCATGGAACATCTATCTGGGGCTTCTCCTCCACCTAACGCGCGCCTCCGCCGGCAACTCGCGCACTTTAAGCTGGACGATGGAGTGTTGTATCGCCGCGTTTACCATGCTGACGGACAACGCTGGGTACCAGTTCTCCCACGATCCCTTCGTCTTGCTGTCCTCAACGCCTTTCACGATGACTTGACAGCTGGTCATCTTGGGTTCCATAAAACCTATGACCGAATTCGGAGGCGATACTATTGGCCTGGCCTTTCTTCAAGCGTCGCGAGGTACGTCGGTTCCTGCTTAGCCTGCCAGCGTCGGAAACTCCCAACGTCTGCTCCAGCTGGCCCATTGCAACCACTCCCGTGTCCCACAGCACCATTCGAGGTTGTCGGTATCGACCTCTACGGACCCCTTCCGATCACTGCTTCTGGCAACCGGTGGATCGTGACTGCCGTCGACCACCTGACGCGCTACGCGGAGACAGCTTCAGTGGTTAGCGGCTCTGCTTCAGAGGTTGCTAACTTTGTCCTGCACTCTATCATTCTACGTCATGGTGCTCCTCGTGTACTGCTGAGCGACCGTGGAAAGGCATTCATTTCGCAAGTCCTCAACGAAGTTCTCCGAGCGTCCGGCACTATCCACAAGACATCCTCGAGCTACCACCCTCAGACTAACGGCTTGACCGAGCGCTTTCATCGCACTTTAGCAGACATGATCGCCGCCTACATTCAACCAGACCATAGAAATTGGGACGTCCTTTTGCCATTCGTCACCTTTGCCTACAACACGGCCGTGCAGCGAACAACTCGCTACTCGCCGTTTTACCTCGTATATGGACGTTCCCCCACCTTCGCTCTGGACGTCTCCTTCTTCGGCTCTAAAGCTATTTCATCCCCTTCCTCGTGCGAAGAGTTCGTTTCACGACTAGCCCAGTGTCGCCAGCGTGCGCGCCTCAACACAGAAGCCAGACAACACGACCGGAAAGCTGTTTATGATGAATGCCACCCCGTCGTTTCTTTCCGACCTGGTGATGAAGTACTTCTCCTGACTCCTCCTCGTACTTCCGGTCTGTGCGCCAAATTTCAGCCACGGTTCATCGGACCGTACACGGTCATCGAACAAACTTCACCTGTTAACTATCGCGTTACTCCCCTTGACGCCCCAACAGACGGCCGTTGCCGCAATACCGAGGTTGTGCACGTGTCCCGAATGAAACTCTTCACGCGGCGTTCATCAATGTATTGAATCGCGTCCAGGATGGCCGCTTCCACGTGGGGGGGGGGGGGGGCCGCCCAAATAGTGTGGGCGTTTATTAAGCGCGTCTTCATCATCTGTATTTTATCATCACCATGCGTTCTGCGTATCTTCTTCATCGCTGGTGTGTGATCATCATCATAGTGTTTTTGCGCCCAGCGCGTTGGCATCATCGAGCGACCTGCCGAGCTACGGAGAATAAACGTCGACCAAACCGAGGCCTCATACTATGTAATATCTTTGAGAAGCTTATTCGGGTACAAGTGAAGCATTCTGCACATAGTTTTACCCTCGCTCAAAGGAACCATACGACACCAGATAAGTTTCATTCCGTTAGAACATCGTTTCTTTCTTCTGCATGGAAGTGCAGCTGACAAGCCTTCGTGCGCAAATAACAAAAAAGGCGGCTGTAATAAACACGTTGTAGAAGTGTTGAAATGTGGGTCAGTTGGAATATTAAACATGCAAACCAGCCCCAAAGGACGATGGACGGTAGAGAGAGAGGTGACACACGCAATGGCTGGACTGACAACTGGGCTTTATTAACAAAAACCAACTTCCAAGAAAACCAGGAGAGCATGCGCAGACTAAACAACCAAACAACGAACGCCGAAGCTAATGCAATTGCGATAAGAAGCTAAGTTCCTTGAGCAACAACGACAGTGAAGCAGTGCTGACACAATTGGCACTAAGTTCCTTGAGCAACAACGACAGTGAAGCAGTGCTGACACAATTGGCACGTTGCCTACTAATGTGATATGCCTTATTTCGCGCTCTAGTTTGCCCTTACCTCTACCAGGTATTCTAGTATTGGAAAAAAGCGGGACACAACCACACTGCCAACAATTACGGGACAGATTGGCCCCGCCCAAAGGGTGCAATGAGCAGTCTTGCTCGCGCAGTCTGTCACATCCGTTGTGTGTGTCACTTCTCTCTTTCGTCCGTGGTACCTTGGGCTTGTTTGCACGCTTAACATTGTAAATGCGCTACACATGAAACATATTACGCGTAGGCATAACTCGCGAATAGCTGTTCCTTCATATATATTTAGTGTGGTATACGCACGACGTAGTTCAAAAAAAGACAGAAAAAAACACAACCGTGATACGCTTAGCGCACCACTCAAACGTAGCACTTTTTTTTTTCTTTAGTGCGACACTGTCAAGTTTGAGATCCATGGGCTGGGCAGGTACTGCGCCTGCGATTCCTCATTTTAAAGGAAAAAAAAGAAAGGAAGAAGAGGAACAATAAAACCACCTTCGTAGTAGCGTCCTACATCTGCAACGACAGGAAATTGCTGCATTTTTGTATTTGAATAATTATGTTTCCGTTCTTGCAGCGCTTCATGAGAATGCCATTTTTATTGTCGCAATAACTTAATAACACGCTTGGCACCAGAAGACGAAGCTAGATTAGCGGAACTACTCGAGGAACTAGAGGGGGTTAGTTGGGACGGCATTGGCCTTAGCGAAGTTAGGAGAGCAGGTGAAGCTTACATAGTCTTAAACAATGGACATGTCCTCTGCTATAGAGGGTTACCCGAAAGGAGAGAATGTGGCGTTGGGTTCCTAATTCACAAAGATATAGCGGTCAACGTACATGATTTCTACAGCATTAACGAAAGGGTAGCATGCGTCGTAATAAAACTAAATAAGCGGTGTAAACTTAAGATAATCCAGGGATATGCGCCAACAACGAGCTACGACGACGAACAAGTAGAGCAGTTCTACGAGGATATCGAATTAGCAATAAAGAAAGCACGGACACAATACACAGTAGACATGGGGGATTCCAACGCAAAAGTAGGAACAAAACAAACTGGAGAGCAGGCGATTGGCAACTACGGTGTCGGCCGTAGGAATAACCGTGGGGGAAATGCTAGTACAATTGTCCGAAAGAAACAGACTCCGAATAATGAACACGTTTTTTAAGAAACACAAGAATAGGAAGTGGACGTGGAAAGGCCCTAACGGTGAAACAAAGAATGAAATTGACTTTATAATGTGCAAAAAACCAGGTATATTTCAAGCCACAGAAGTAGTCGGGAAGATAAAATGCAGCGATCACAGGTTAGTAAGCGTGAAAGTTGTACTTAAGCTAAAGAAAAGAACTAAATTATTTACTAAAAAACGCAAATTTAAAGGTAATTAGATCGAAGAACGAAGGATTTAAAGCCGCCCTTAACAACACGCTCGGGACCTTAGGCTAAAACAACGAAGACTTAGAAGAAACAAACAAAGCCATAGCGTAAACAATCCTCGAAGCAGCGACAGAAGTCGGGGGTAAACAACAAAGCAAGTAACAAGTAAGTTCTCCCCGTCTACCAACTAATCAATCAAAAAACGCCAACAAATGAAAGTGACTTCGTCAAAAGGTAAAATAGAATTCGCAGAACCATCAAAACTGATCAGTAAAGCCAGGCAAAGAGATGTAAGAAACGTTAACATGAGAGAAATAGAAAAAGCAGTAGAGAAAGACACCAGCATTAAATCGATCAAAAATAAAGTGCACGTGGAAGAAAACAAAATGCATGCGCTAAAACATAAACAAGGTAATGTCATCAACAATTTCAACCAAACAGTAAAGGTAGCAGAAGACTTACTCTGAACTGTACAGCTCTCAGACAGACCCTACAACCTTAACAGAAACAGAATCAGCGGAGGACACTGAAATGCAATGTATCAGCACAGACGAAGTAAAAGAAGCTGTCAAAAGGATGCCCCGCGGTAAAGCAGCAGGTGAAGACGGCATAACAGGCGACTTGATCAAAGACGGAGGAGACATTACACTTGAAAAACTTGCATCGCTCTTCACAAAATGTATCAAGACATCTTGTGCACAGCGCAGTTGGCAAAATGCTGATGTAATCATAACCCATAAGAAAGGTGACATAAAGGGGTTATCAAATTACAGACCAATTAGCCTACTCCCAGTAATATACAAGCTATTTAAGAAAGTAATTTCTGCTATAGGGTGGAGTAACGTTTATGGAAGGGAAAATTAGCATCCGCCCGTTTTGTGGCATAAGGGAATCCCTACGGATTTCTCAGAAATGAAAGCTTCCTAGCTGCCGAAAAACTCGTCCTGGTCCGGAGTTCGAACCCCGGACCGACGTCTGTTCGGGGCGCTCGCTCTGCCAATCGAGCTAACCAGGAGCCTAGCGATTGACAGCGCTAGGGTGAATCCACCGACAACTCGAAGCTTGTAGGCTTGTGCTACAAAACGGGTGGATGCTTTCATAAAGGTTCTCCACCTTGCGGGTTTCCGCAGAACTCATTTGCCATATATTCACGTTCATATGCTTCGAGTTGTCGATGGATTCGCCCTCGCCCTAACAATCGCTGGCCTCCTGGTTAGCTAAATTTGCAGAGCGAGCACCCCGAGACGTATGCACCTAGACATCTAATAGATTCGGTCTAAGTTGCTGAAGTTCGCCGAGAAATGGTTCGCATTTAACATGAATGCACAAAAACCGAAGCGATGCTCAACAGCTCGGCTACCGAGCGCGAGCACAAAACTAGCAGCCAGCCATTAAACTATTTCCAGGAGTGCCTATATCTACACTCTAAAAACTGGAGCCGGTTTCACAGGAGTGAAACGACTGGGCTACTCTTTAGGGCATTGTCCTACTCTAGCAGAACGTTGGATGGAATGAAATGTCCGTATCTTTTGCGGTATAAGAGATTAAAACGCTTCACTACTGCTCCACCCATGTGATTCCCGCATTCGTAGCCCCAAACATGGCGGCTGGGGTGGGAGCGGATGATTGAAGACAACAGCCGCTTTGTGAAGTGTTTTTGATGCAGCTAGCAGCGACCTTCCTACGACTTCCACGTACAAGCGTACAATCTTTCGCGTACAAACGCGCGCAGTGTACGTTTAAGAAACGGTGCCGTCCTCAACTACGAGCCTCAACCGACGGGAGCCATTCGCGATTCCATCTAAACGCTCGCCACCTAGCGGACGCTCCTGGAACGAGCCGATCCAAGGTCGACCTCGAAACGCGGCATGGTATCGCATTACCCCGGGCTGTAAAACAGCTCTATAGTTCCTTAATCGACCCCATGCCGCCTCTAAGCAGCCCGAAAAAGACTAAAATCCTCATCAAAAGACTTTTGTTGCGTGCTTCACTGCGTGTCACCGCGATGAAAGGACAGCAACACGTCGTTTAATCGGTTCCCCAAAGAAGCAGACAACGCTTCGCGCAGGGCAACATGGATTAGGAACTTGCGAATCGGCAGGAAGGTAACGGTAACTATGCTATAATAGTTTGTTCCAGGCACTTCACTCGCGACGATTTCTTCCTCCCCGGTGAGTACACAGATTATGTTTGTGTGTGCGCGCGTTTATTATCATGCGCGCCTTTTGAAGATCCGGGATGTCATTTAGTTTAGGCAAGCGCGTGAACAAAATAGCGACATTGTTTATACGTGTATATCTGGTAACGTTTTCTGAACGTATAAGTGCTCAACATCAGTCGCGGTAATCTTTTTGCTGACGTACTTTTGCCCGCATGTATTGTAGTAAGTAGATATAAAGCGAGCGCTTGCCTTCGTTCGCCTTCTTCGTCCCATGCGCGCGCTGCGCCTCGTAATTTGTTTGGTGGTTATGGAGGTAGTGTGTGATCGTTTCACGTAGCGCGTTTGCATGTCGAGTTCATCTAGTGGGAATTCAGGATTTATTGCGCTCGTTCCAACTTTTCAGCCCTCGACCTGTTCATCACGCCTCTAAGTTCGTTTTCCGGCACTGCGCATAGAACTGAACTCTTTTCACACGTTTATAAGTTACGCATTTGTACTCAAATCAGTTGTATCAAAATCAGTTGCATGCATCTTTCGGAGAGGCCTGCTACGCATGAACACCTGCCTTCTTCAACTCCAGGCCCGCTGGAAAGGCTCTTTATCCTTAAAAACTCATACGGGGCTCCGAACATTTGCGACATTCGAGCTCACAGCGCAGTTATTTCCGCTGTTTCACCGCTCAAATGCTTTTGGGCCGATTAATATCGGATGTTCAGCAGCAAGAACCCTTTCGCCTTCGGCGAAGCATCGTGCATGATTCGACCCCGCAATCAAGAAACTTTAGCACAGTCTAAGCGAAAGCGCGGCCGTGACCCTGGATGTGGAAGCCATCTTTGTTTATCTGAGCCATGTTGCCAGATGAACCACTTATTCTGGACTTGCGAATAGTGGCGCCAGTGAGCAGCCTTCCCGTGTACAGCACACTCCAGCGAGCTTCTCACTGGTATGATGATGATGATCGTGGTTCTGTTAGGAAAGGGCGCCACTTTCTGCAGCCCATATACGGAATACGAAAGTCCCTAGATATCTCGGAGAAAAGATCTAGGGACTTTAGGGAGCACGGCTAAGCGTCCGTTGGGGCGGGGGGAAAGGAAGTGAAGGAGATAAAGAGGAGAGAAAGGCCATAGTGAAGTGCTCCGGAAATTTAGACCACGTGGGGTTCTACGTGCACTCACAACGCACAGACCATGGGCCTCTGGCATTTTCGCCTGCATCGAAAATGCGACCGCCGCGGCCGGGATCACACCCGCGTATTTTGGGTGGCAGCCGAGTACCCTAATCACTACACCACCGCGGCGGACTCTCACTGGCATCAGTGATATCCCATGCGCACACATCTTCGAAATGTTCTGCAAGGGAAGGAACGCCTCCTGCACCGCGTGCGCATAACTCACAATAAGAGTGATTTGGTGGTAAAGCTGTAGAAACGCTGCACTTCCATTCTATTAACATCCACAGAGCCTACTGCCACCACCCTTCTTTCGCCGCTAAATATTATCGAATTTGTACCCGGCATAAACGAAGCAAAGAGACGTATGCCACAGACCACGATGCTGCACGCTACTCTTGTCCACTTAGCCGAAAACTGCGCACTTCACCCATATTTACACTGATGCTTCAACCACTCGAAATGCTTCCTCCTGCGGCTCTTATGTGCCTTCACAAAGAGAAATGCGCTCCTCTCGGCTACAGCGGTGAACATCTTCCACGACAGCGAAACTGCACGGTATCAAGCAAGGTGCTCTGTGCCGAAAGCCTGGCCGATGGGCAATTTTTGCCGACTTTAAAGGAGCGTTGCAAATATTGTGGAACCACCAAAAGAAAACTAGCCGTCAGCCCGTTTCCCACAACATTGCCTGGCTGTTACCGCAAGACATTGCTTTACATTTCAGTAGATACCAGCTCACCGCGGTATTCTGCCCAACGAAAAAGCAGACGAAGCAGCACGCAACGGCCTTCGATATCAAAACGATAAGCGAAAATATTTCACCAAATCTGATGCTTCCGAAATAGCTGAACGATTAGTTTACGAAGAAATGAATCGGCTACGGAAGTTACCGACATATCATCACATTTTCCTACACCCAGTCGACTGATATTCCAAACCAAAACTACAATCAAACATTCCTCGACATGCGGAAACATACTGTCCACTTCGGTTCAACATTACCGATGCAAACAACTTACCGCACCCTTCCGGTCAAGAGAGAAATCGACAATGCAACAACTGTGGCACTATTGGTATTGTAGAGCATATTTTATTTGAGTGCCGAGCGTACGACGATGAGCGTGCGCTTTATGAACGTTGCGTGCAAGCACTCATACAGATCCCTTTACGACCGTGATCTAGGACCTCTAGCTTGCCCCACGCAACGGAGACGTGCGATGAACTTCTTATTTGCATATTTGCACAGTATAGGACAACTAGGTATTTAGGTTATCTTGATAGGTCTCTTATCACTCACCCCTCGTGCAACGCATCCTATAACCTTACTGTACGATGATGCAGACTCATAATGCTATCGTTAGATCTCCAGTTGGTCCATAGTCAAAAGCACAGATCTCAGCTCTTTTTTTCCTCTTTCCACTGTTTTTCTTTGCGCTTCTTCCTTCTTGTCCTTCCCCATTTCGCTTCACCACGAAGAGTACAGCATGGCAGCGACATTTCAACGCCGGCTAAAATCTTCGTCTTCAATAAAGAGCTCTCCCTCTCCGCCACCAGTAATATCCCATTGATGCCAGCATGTCCCAGTACAATGCCAGCGCACTTTAGTCCCAGCCAGTGAGAACTCAGCGCTGCCTGCTCCCCGGTGTGCACCCCCCTCTGAAATGTCATCGTTCCCGGCGTGTTTCCAGAGCTCCCACTACGGAAAACATATTGGAAATGCACTGGACGCGCCAGTTTTCGCAATAGAGGAAGATGTAGATACATATACCGTGCATCAGCGAGGTATCCTTAAATTACTGTATCAGCTGGCTAATGCACAGTACCAAGTTAACGTAGCCGACATTCTTTCCCTTGAGGCTGTGTTCTAACCGCGCAGCGGCATGCGCTTGGAATAAACACTCTTTCAAGGCGTAACAACTCGAACTTCCATCACCTAATAGTAGAACGGAATAAACAGCTCTCACAGAATCGTCAATGCCCCTATTTTCCTATCATTTAGAGCGTTCAGTTAGTTTAATAGGTTGCCATATCATCGCAAGTGTTTCCGCGTTTAAGTAGAGCGAATATTTCAGCTTCCATTGTACACAAATGTATGTCCTTAATTATTGCACCAAATAACTTTTAACTCATGCATGCTGTATACTAGATGTTCCCATGTTCATTATGTTTTCCAAGTAGGTTTGGAGTAATTTAGTACATTGTATTGTGCGGACACTTAGTTTTCTTTTTTTTTTTTTCCTGAATCTGCCTCATGTGTTGTCGCATATGTATACCCGCTGTGTGCTTGCGCCATATTCTTTCAAGTCCTACAAGTATCACCTTGGCAATTTACCAGACTGTGATTGCAGTATGCGTGCATAACTTTATAAATTAAATAAATAAATAAATAAATAAATAAATAAATAAATAAATAAATAAATAAATAAGAAATAGACGCATATCTTCTTGCTTCGCTGCAAATGACATCGAAAGACGGCAGTGTTCTCCCGCCTCTGACGCGTAACACCCTCTCTTCTTCCCCATTCCACTGCTCGTGCTGTAACCCCCCCCCCCCCCCTTACTGCACTCATGTTGGATGCATGGAGGTTTTGCTAAATTCAATTCAAAGTTTCCCGCGTTCGCGTTGCTCTCGCGCCATCGCTTGGGACCTGTTATTACGGCTGGCTTAACGCGTAGCGTCTCTACGACAGCGTGTCTAACGCGTTAGTCCTTCATTTACTAATGTAAACACCACTATTTGCATTCTTAATTAAATGAAAGCTGTGGATAAAAGTTATCTATACATATATCTTGCTTCAAATAGGCCTGAGGTTTCCTTTGGGCTGTATAATTTTGAGGTGCATTAGCCCGCATTACTTGTGCTAGTAGCTCGGTTGGTTACGGCGTCCCAGTTGAATCGACAGACAGACAGACAGACAGACAGACAGACAGACAGACAGACAGACAGACAGACAGACAGACAGACAAAGTTTTTCGCGTTCAGGTAGCAAAAGTGTGTCCATCGTCTTTACAAATTCGGACTGGACACACACTCGAGTTTAGAACGACCGGTCGAGCTCTTACGAGCACCACCTCCCCTTGTTCCTCTCCACAAAACACCGTAGACTGTTGCGCTCTGCTTAGTAGCTACGTTATTATGCGTTGCTTTGTTGTCGGCTGAATGGGCGATTATAATTAATCTTCCTAGCAATCAGCCTAAGTTTCTTCCCATTTTCGCTGTCGTTCCGCAAATAGGCACGAATTAGGCTGACCAGTTGGATCACTTAAGGTCGTTCGGCGTACGACTCAAGGACGTATCATCACTGCACACAAAAGCTAACCTGAAACGTCAGAGATTTCATCACCGTTAGCGCTTAGTTTTTACATCACCGCTGACCTCAACGACGATGGCCGACCTAATCTCGACAAATTACTTCTCGTGCCAGGAATATGCTCGGTGCGTCGGCGTTATTCGCTATGAATCGCCCATCTATTAAGAACGAGCTATGAAAAGAAGACGTGAAAGCAACATTTACCACCACGCGCGTGGGCACGTAGTGGCTTAAGGCAAATCGATGGTTCATGCGAACGAAGCAGCCTGAATGAATGTAGCGGCATAGATAGTCAAAGCATTTGCCCACGCATTGTGAACGCACAGGCACATAATTACTATACGCACGTCACTTGTAGCGTCATATATTATCAATCAATGCGGATGAAGTGCGTCAGTCGCTTTGTTCCTACAGATACAATTACGGTTCGGCACACTGGACTTTAGAATTGCTTGGGTGCACCGAGAGATTACTATCGTCGATTAATTACAGATCGCGTAATCGTGTGACATTACACGATCGCTAATTAGCAGATGGTGTGCGCACAACGGTGCATACTTACGTCATATAAAAGGGTCACGTCGAAAACAAAAAATTACGCTTTCCTTGAGATGTTTCGACGGCGAATCCGGCCTTCCTCAAGCTTAATATAGAGATAGTATAGAACACACAAAGCCTCCACGACAACGGTACGAGTAAGGAAATCGAGAGCGCAAGCCAGCAGTTGAAAGAGGAAAAGGTGTTGAAAGGCAGAGGAGGGGGGGGGGGGCGGGGAGGGGAGGATGCTAGAGCTGACAGCGGCGTCGCGGTTTTCAGCAGCCCGTTGCTCGGGCTGCTGAAGGACCCTGCTCAATTCCCTCAAGTCCCTCGATATCTGTCTCTCAATTGCTGCTTAGGTCCCTCGATATCTTTCTTTCCAAGATTAAAAATAGCGGAAAATATAGGGACTTGAGTAGGCGCTGATTAGCAGTCACAACAGACACAGGGAAGTGGGGAGGGAGACGGGCGAAGAAAACAAGAAACAGATAGATTCAGAGCTGTGGTGTCCCGTAGGAAGCCCAAACGTAACAGGGTAAGTGAACAGCCAGGAAAAACAGGAAACAAAAAAGTGGTCGAAAGGGATGCGCGTGCGACATGTTACACAGGAAAAGCTGCCCCACGAGAAGAGAAAGGTTTAGCGTTTTCTGGGGATTGTAGGGGTGTTGTCTACTACTAACTACTACTAGCAACGGCATCGCCGCTAGTAACCCCGTGCCGTGGGATCCAGCACTCGACGAGCAAAGAATGTGGCAGTCGCGTTCGCACGCTCGCTATCTCAGCCATGCATCGCCGCGCTGCCGCACGCGTCGGCCCGCGGCCCGTCTCGAGGCAGGACAGCACGAACCGTCGCACGCGGCGAAAGAGGAGAACATTAGCCGCCACTCACCTAGCATGGTAATTTAATGAAGGTTAAAATAGTACAAACAAAAACAGAAACAAGGCCGAATCTAAAGTCTAATAAAACATAAACGAAGGTTAACAATCACGATAAACAAACACGCGAGAAAACAAGAACACAAACAAAGGACGATAAACAATGAACAACACGAACACAGAATACACACTAACACCATGCAAGGAAGGAACCGCCTAACCCCCCGCCAGCGTACCCGCGACCGCGCGCCCCTAGGAAAGGAAAACAGGAGGAAAAGAACGTACAGAGATGGGTGTCGCTCGCAGGTCGCCGCCGTGGTCGCTGGGGCCCGCAAAGGCGCGCAATCAGACCGCTGGCCTGGTCGGTCGAAGGGCCACAAAAGTACGTGCGCACCCCTTCGAGTCCCAGCGAGTTCTCCCGAGCATCTCCAAAACCAGAACGCGCAAACGTCAGAAATTCGCTGCCCAATGGCAGACTAGTTAGGACCACATGGGGCAAAGCGGGCCGCCCCTCGCACTGATGGACCGCCGTTCTGTCCAGCTGGGAGACGGGGATGCGGGGACATTCCACGCAAAACATGGCGTCGAGCGGGACCCGGCCCCCACAGGCTTTACCTCATAAAGCTACGATACGATTATGAGAGATGCCGTAATGGTTGATGGAGAGCACCGGAAACTTTGACTACCTGTGTCCTTGAGTGTGCAGCGACGCCACAGAAAACATGGCCTCAATCATTTCGCCTCCATAGAAATGGAGCCGCTGCGGCCGGGAATCGACTCCACAATCTTCAGATCAGCAGACGAGTGCCATAGCCACTAGACCACCGCCACGATGGTCTAGTGGTAGCGCCGGCCTCTGCGGGCTTAGTAATCATAGAGGCGCACAATGACAAACACAAAAGCAGCACACATGGCGGCATATCTGCTGAATAAGGAGCTAATGTATAAGACACTCATAACAACTCGTGTAAACGTTTCCTTGTACCTGTATATTTTTATAGGTCGTTTTTATCCGTGCTCACCGTTCAGTTATGTTTCTTTCACTTGTTTTTGGTATGCCTGTGGTATCTGTGATCGTACGCGTTTCTGTTGTATAGCGTTGCAACGTTTCGTGTGTACAACCTTGCACGCGCGTCCCTGTCGCTCGCGCTTTCTTTCCTTGTATTTCTTGTTTCTACCTTACTCTGGCGCGTTCGGTCTTGCTACGCGCTACGTTAGCGCCGAGTCTTTCTGTTGCTTGTTTTCGTCCTTAACAAAACACGTTGCGGGACTAGTCGGTCAGGCATCTTGCATGAAATATTCAGCGCTACCTTTAGGCGTGGAGCGGGCAGGACAGGACAGTCCCGCCCTGTCTATTTCTTAGCCGTCCTGTCCACGTCTAAATGCAGCGCTGGATATTTAACGCAACTTGTTGTCGTCCGCCCGCCCCCCCCCCCCCCCCCTTGTGGCAGGCTGGGCCACCGACCCGACGTGTGCCAAAGAGAGTAGATCTGCGTACCGAAGAACCAGAGTAGCGTGCATAAACGCCCGCCCAAGTTTCAGATTTGCGGGGAAAGTCACGCCAAAGTTGACCGAACATGCAAGAGAAATACAAGGCTCCGCACTATGTAAAGCAGAGAACGTGGCAGGCGAGAACAGGATAAGAACGAGAGCGTACAGTGGACGGAAGACGTCACGTCAGCGGACCTCATCACCATCGAGGTGCGTTGCAGCGGAGGCAAAGGGCTGAGATCGGTCAAGATCTAGATCCCCCTAGACGGTTAGAAGACCCATCCGAAGTCGTAGCATGAGCGAGAGCAGAAGCCGAACGCCGGAGTAGAAGCCGAAACAAGAAGCATACTTTGGGAGACGGCGTGTGGGCCACACCTGGGAAACAATGTGAGACGCGCAAGGCCACCAGTCCGGCATACCCGCGGAAAGAGACATTCTGTGTCGAGAGCCGAGCAGTCTGTATGGCCAAGAGGGGTCTCCGATCCCTTCCTGGTGTCGGGGCGGCAAGAATTGGATTAGAGAAAAGCAACTTAGAGAAGAGCCAGCCAGGGCCAGAAAGCAGTACGAAAAATCAGCAAGGAGAATTGAGAAGCTCTGGCAGACACTGAACCAAATCCTGAACTGCATGGCACTAACCTTTGGAGTGAGAACTTCGACTTCCCGCGGAGCCGCGGAATGAGACAATGCGACCGCGTCAGGAGTAGCAGGCGAGACGGACATGTGTTGAGGCAGAGAAGGCGCGCCACGGCTACAGCGAGCTCCAGGAGGAAGTGCCCGAGCGCTGTGCGACCTACAGAAGACACAGAGAACCACGCACGAGAGCCAAGGAGACCCAGGCCAGGAGCCGAAAAGATAGACGTGATACAGCACCCCTTCTAAAAGAGGCCTCAGGCAAGCTTTCGACGCCCTTTTTCGTGAAGCAATGGCCAAAGCCGCTTCCCCTATTGATCTGTGGAAACTCCTATGCGCCGCACACGCGATGGGGATTTCGAGCCGACTCGCCGAAAGGAGAGTCTGGACAGGACTGGTGGATGAGGTCGGCTTGACTGCGCTCAACGAACCCGCATCGCACACCGGGATCGGACAGGAAGCATGCCTGGAGACGTCCCCCGACTGCTCCAGCTGATCGGGCGTGGGCGCTGTCGCCTCGTGGAACTCCTCTGAGGACTTGGGGAGCAACCACAGGGTCCTCCTTGTGAGTCTGGGAAAGGACGATAGCGACGAGGACGCCTGCTTAACGGCCAGAATTCCGGACAGGGAACAATTCCACACTAGCAGAGAACGAGAGAAAGAGGAGAGCCCAATTGAGGACATAGGAGGATGGTGCATGGGACTGCTTGTGGACGTGGAGAGAGCCACCAAAGGAACGACGTGGACGGACTGGGGACAAGAACCTCCAAGAGAAGGGGACTCATGGAGACGGTAACGACAGTGCTTCCGAATAGCCCAGAGTGGACAGCCGGCTGGCACATCTCTTTGCAGCCAAGAGATATATGCAACAGAAAGCTAGTATGCAGAAACTCAACAGGAGGCTACGCAAGAGGATTCCCGACATCAACCAGATGTAGGCACACTGCACCCGCCTGTGGGAAAGGGTATGGCAGGAGCTTTGCGACTTGATGGACAGGAAGGTGCACTGGACGCACATGGAAGACCCTCAGGCACATGCTACACCCGACGAGTACCAGAACGGCGACCCGTACGGAGATAACCAAGCGGCGACGTAAGTACAAAGATGATCAGGAAGCCTTCGCGGAGGATATCGTGCAGACGCACCTCACCTGCCCAGATGGGCGGAATCACCTCAAGTGCGCGGGGCGCACAACGAGGAGCTGGACGCGGGTTTTTCCGTGCTGATAATTAGAGCGCTCATCAAGTTACTGACGACCAAGTCTACTCCCGGTCCTGAGAGGATTACGAACAAAATCCTGTGGAACCTTAATTACGATGACGACGCTATTAAAACTGTGTAAGCACATCAACACTTACTGGAAGGCTGGCCGAATTTCGCCAGATTGGAATGGAAGACGGAGGACGTGGAATTCATACCGCAGCCGCGCAAACTGGTACAAGTCCGAAACATGATGCCAATCTCCCTCACATGTTGCGTCGAGAAACTTACGGAACATGCTTTCTTTCACAGGGTGATGATGCTCCTTGAGAACCAGGGTGCCTTCGGCATCGATATGATTGTTGTTTAGACAGGGCTCTCCACTCATGATGCCATGCTGCAGATTAAAGAACAGAGAGTGAAGGCTCCGAGCACTCGTGTGCGGGCTGTGTTCGGGTTAGATCTCAGTAGCGCCTTAGACACCTTGAAGCACACGACCATACTGGACAAGATAAGCCGACTCGATCTCTCGGCGAGGTTTCACGGATACCTTTCTCTCCTCTCCTTTCTATCTCTCACCCGCTGTCCCCTACCCGCACGGACGCTACGCCACGCTTCCTACATGGGTTACAAAAATTACCGCCCTCTCCTTAACAGAACCACTATCATCATCATCATCGCAATGCTACCCGTTCGGGCGTACCTTCGCGCAAAGAGAGCATGCGTATTCTCGTGGCGTCCGAGCAGCTCCTAGAATAAATAAGCACGAATAACGTGGGGCTAGGACAGCGTCCCGCCGAGGCCACGCATGACGTGTCTGCCACCGTCTCTGTTTCGACGCGGACGTTTTTAGGCAGAGCTTGGTGCGAAATCTTTATAAATGTTGGCTGTTGTGTTTATGTAGCAATCACATATTCCTTGACGACGTAGTGCCTCCAGAACTGCTGGTTTCTCTACCGAGTTGAAAGGGTTTTCGTAATCTATGAAAGCCATATAGAGGGGTTTGTTGTATTCAGCGGATTTCTCGATTACTTCATTGATCGCATGCGGGTGGTCCATGGTAGAGTATCCTTTTCTGAACCCTGCTTGCTCCCTTGGTTGATTAAATTCAAGTGTGGCTCTTATTCTGTTTGAGATAACCTTTGTGAATATTTTGTAAAGTGCTGACAGTAGACTGATCGGCCTGAGGCTTTGGTAATTTTTGCAGAGGCGCATTCAATAAAGGCACGTTCTGGGCAAGTCGAAGAGTCGCTCTCATATTGAGGACGAACGCTTTCTACGTATTATCTTAAGCTGTTAACGAAAAGGTGAACAGATAATCGGAAAAAGCTCCTGAAAGGTATTTAGAAAAATATTGCTCAGTCACGTCACCAGAAATGTATTGCACGATCATGATAGTCAAAGTGATTATGCAATGTGTGCAGGAATGGATCATTATCGATCCTTACAAACACCATGATGATGAGCAGATAACTTAGAAAATGGTCAAAACACCCCGTGTGTCTGGATATGAAAAAATACTGATCAGGAAAAAATAGGGATATGATGGTAATTATGATGATGGAGAACATATGGCTCAGTAATTTCTGTCATCCAACAAGAACGAAAATGACTCTCGTTAAATGGACTTTTAACGTCAAACTGTTAAACAGGTTTGTTAGTGCCTACTAGAGAAACGATGCAAGATGATGGTAGTCAAAGTTATGGGTACAAGCGATCAAAAATAACAGCGTTCTATCCAATGATTATTTACAGTCAAATCCATTGAAATGGGTTTCACTGTTCGTACTATGTTTAGAAATCGCTAAAAGATGGTGGTAGAAATCATATAATCTATCATGACTCTTCTTAAAATTACAATTCATCAACGCCGTTGAATGCTGGCGCAATTGTAAAGCCACGGCGAAAAGCGCAAAAAGGACAGCGCGCGCGGTAAACACAGAGGGAAACAGTGGTCCGCAGTGCGTACGCTTCGGAGCCTCGAAGACAGGCGTCGCGCTCGGCGTTGTGAGGCTGCACCTACAGAGTACCTCGATATAGGGTGTACTATTCCCTCTTCATCCGGGAGGATGACTGGTCTTTTCTACTTGTCAAGGCAGGAGTGATCAACGAGGGCTCCAGGATGGCTCAATGATTGGCCTATTCTGCTTTTGCAGACAGAAGTTCTCACCGAGGATGACCAGTGCGAAATAGTCTTCCGCAGTGTGCTGCATGGTGCAGGGCCATATGGCGCCCCTTTTATACGTCATGCCGTGAGGTGGACCCGGAGGCGATGCGCGAAGCCCAAACATCTGACGCGGAGGAAAGAAAATAACTCTCCGCGATAGGGGCGTGCTGCCAGGTGCCACATAAAACGCGACTGGAGTCAACAAATTTTTGTTTTGAGCAACATGAGTAAACCAACGAAGATTTACACGCATCATCGCCTATAGGACCGCCGGTTTTCTTTTTTTTTATGACGAATTTTGGAGCCAAATCAGAAATATTATTCCTTTTTTAAGGAGTGCAAGCACGTTCTTTTCATTGATGTAAGGAAAAAAATTCATTTTCACCCAAACTAAGAAATTTCACGAGTGGCGCACTGTCCCATTCAAGGTTTAGAACTTGAGGTTCGCATCACATTTGCAGCGAAAACATAAACAGAAGAGAGTAAAGGAATGCGTGCAAAGAATACAGCGTCACTGTCAATGCGTGCAACCGCACGGACGTGAACTGTAAGGGAAATAAATAATCTGTAAATTTACCAGTGCAGGATTTAGGAGAGAGTTGAACGCAAAGGCTATCCACATCTCTTTGTTTACTCAGGGCTGCAGTTTTACGTGCAATACCGATAATTCCACTATGACCTACATGGTAAAAAGATTTCAACACGCGAAGAAAATGCGCAGTTCAGGGGTTTCTAGCATTTCTGTTGCCAGTGAAAGTGCAACCCCTGCGGGCGAAAGCTGACCCGCGTGGTTTGGGTGCGCAGTCGATCACCATAAGCACCGCGCCCCCAATCGTGGACCAGTGCACATCATTGGTAGAATGAGGAGTGCTCTACAAATGGCTCGTTGAATGGTACGAAAATAACAAAGCAAACAAACAGAAGTGATTGAACGGCAAAGGCCACAGGAAGGGGAGAAACGTCACAGTTCTGGACTCTTGCGAGGAGTGTAGCGAGCAAACGTACCGACATTGTCGCTGCGATTATAATTTTCGAGGCTCGGCTTAATGTGGGCAGTGTGTAGGCGATTCGACAACGCAGGGACGTAACGGTAATGGCTCCGAGAAAAGAAAGTAAGAAGTGGATGGAGGATCTTCCAGGAGCGTTGCTTTGCGAAAGCAAAAATTGCTCGCTGTAATTGCGTCCGCAGACACATGGGCGCCATTGCCAGCCAGGGCTTTTCGGTCCAAGGCACTACCGTAACTCTCGATCAAGGCCGTTCTCTGTCCGTAGGCAGAAGATGCGTGTTTTCTGCAACGTCGCGCACTAAAGCAATTACAGAAGATACGCTTTAGCGCGTGTGTTCATGATCTGTTCCAACTAACTCGGAAATCCCTTGTTTCTTCGTTTCGCCAGAGTGCGCCCCTTTTACACCAAAGTAGCGGAATTCGTTAAGATGGCGACGCCGAGAAAGCAATAAAGCTATTATGTTACTCATACTTACCTTGGGCTGTCTCTACACACTCACCTGGCAAGGTACGACGGTGATATACATAGCTCCATATGGCTCCAGGACATTACGACATCATGTTTCTGCCCCAGCACCCGTGATTCACCTCCGCATGGAGGTTATATAATGAAAGATGAGGTCCAAAAATTATATCGCCTAATAAAATCAAGTTCTCAGTCTTACAACGCAGATGTGAAATCGAAGCAAAACTTAAATGTAGAAAAAATTCAAGAGTATTCCTACGCCTCGAAAATCCGTCGAAATATGTCAGTAGTGCTTTTGTAGTACATCGTGAGTTAAAGGGACACTAAAGTAAGAAAAAAATTCGACGAATTATTAGCTTTTCACAATAGCAAACATGCCGATCTTGCGAGGAAGAGAGCCTCGGTAAGCCAGCAAACGCGGCAAAAGAAAATACGAAGGTCGACGCCGCTGTGAAGGTTCTGCACCGAAACGCGTGACTTCACAGATATCGAAGGAACAACGCTGAGGCCTAAATCACAATTTATTGGCAAGGAAGACCTACACTGTGTTCCAAGGAAGCCAAAAGCTTAACACAAGAAGTTTCAGAACGTTTGATGGAGCGAATTTGGCAAGAATACGAAACAAAGAGACTGACCTTCTGACATCAATGGTTGCCGAAGTTCCGGCGCGAATTTCAAATCTAGAGCGTTGACATTCACTTTCGCTTTTCATGTAGAACATAAAAATTGTAAGTTAATGACAGTCGGATTCTCAAAATACAAGTTATCATTCCAGATCACGTCGCCTTTCCACTTGAGTCTCTCTTTAATATGCTAGGCTGCAAAAATGGCCAGTTGGCAACGGCTCGAGGGCAAGAGGGGGTTCTTTCTTTCTTTCTTTCTTTCTTTCTTTCTTTCTTTCTTTTGTATTTTGCGCTATTGAAGTCCATCCGCTGCTGCGGTGATCGAACCCGTACAGTCGAGCTAAATATTTTCTACAAATAATCGCGCATTGGCCTTCGCAGAATTACTATTATTGTTTTGTGGTGTTTAGCGTCCCAAAACCAGTTCTGATTATGAGAGACGCCGTAGTGGAGGGCTCCGGAAATTTCGACCACCTGGGGTTCTTTAACGTGCACTGACATCGCACAGCACACGGGCCTCAACATTTCGCCTCCATCGAAATGCAGCCGCCGAGGCCGGGATTCGATCCCGCGACCCTCGGATCAGCAGCCGAGTACCTTAGCCATTGAGACCACCGTGGCGGGGCAGAATTACTAT